>BPTQ01000002.1:157962783-158084615 GCA_019973895.1 Chrysanthemum seticuspe | reverse complement strand
AATGATGGTACCATCGAACACGCCATTGGTCTTTGAGTTATTTCATTGGCTCACGCTATTCGTTTATTGCATGCAACTTACCCTTTTTTTTTTCTTTCCGGTGGGCTTGTTTGATCAGAAATATGGAGGAAGATAGGCTTTTTTTTTTTTTTTTTTTTTTTTTTTTTTTTTTTTTTTTTTTAATTGTTGTCGGTGGGTTTGTTTGATCAGAAATATGGAGGAAGATATGTTGGGAACTGTGAAAGTGTGAAAATATGGAGGAAGATAGCTATGGAACTGTGCAAGTGTAGGATAGATACTAGTGAGGATGGGTTAGTGGGTATCCATAATATTAATTCTTTTTTGCTTTTTAAACGTAGTAGTTACAATATGTAGATACATCAGAAAAAATTGGTTTTGTGATTAGCGGCAATTTAAAAAAATTTAGTATTCGTATCATTTTTTCTTTTTAAACATAGTATTATTTTTAATATATTGTATTTTAATTTTTATATAAAATGTGTTTGTATGAAACAGATAAAATGAAAAAATAAACTAAAAATGCGGGACCCAATAACGTGTTAGTGATGTGTTATGAGGCTGCCCCCAGTAGGGGGATTCAACCCCCTACTTTTCACTGCCACGTCAGCTTTCTCTCTCCAGCGACCTTCAGGCGATAAGGTGCCCTAGTAAGGGCGACCAAGTTTTTTTTTTTTTTTTTTTTTTTTTTTTTTTTTTTTTTTTTAAACATTTTTAACACAAAATAAAATTTCATTAATAATTAAAACGTTACATAATAATTAGGAGTTTGTTGGAAATAAGGTGAATGATCGGTTATATCTCGGACAATTCGTGTGAATAGTCGTCGGTTCATACGGAAACGATCATGGAATGCTTGATCGCCGTATCTTGGGGTCTCGCTGAAGTAAGCATCCACTAAACGGTTATGAGAACCCACACGATCCCTACTAACTTGGGTTCGTGAGAGTTTTTGTGATGCTTGAAAAGCCTCCCAACACTCTTCCACAAACATCATAAACTCGGTACTAACTTCATTTTCATCATCCGATGACGAATCGGAAATGAATAGCTCGTAAGAATTAAAACTCATAGTAAATATAGGGTAGGATTTTTTTTTGGTTTGGATATAAAGAATGTGTGAAATTAGATTTGTGAGTTTAAGTGTGTAAATATTTTGTGTATTTATAGGGTAGGATTTTTTTTTCTTTAATACCAAACGGTCAAAAACTTTTTTTTAAACGGTTTGATTTTTTTTTTTTTTTTGGACTTCAACGGCTAGCAACAAGTGGAGGATAGTTTTTGCTTTGTTCATATCGATCCTCCAGACGACCCTTTTTTTTTTTTTTTTGCTGGCGATCGATTGCCTCCACAGCAAGGGGATCGAGATGAAATCGATCGCCCGTATGCCCTCGATCGAGAGACGATCGACCTTATTGCATTCAACATGAGGGAATGATGTTTGAGTGATTGGTGTATTATTGAAAGGTGTATGAGGTGGCGTCCATACCTTGTGCTTTTAGAAAAAAAGGCAAGGGTGGGTCACATAGTCACATGAACCAAAGAAAGACAATATTTAATATAGCACATGAATTACGACAATTTATTGTCATAAGGTGAAAGTTGGTAGTTGGTGCTCAACTAACCAGCTATAGGTGGGAAAATGTTTGAACTTTGAACAAATAAACATTGTTGGTTCTATTAGGCTAAACGCAGTAGAACGAATCCCTTGTCGATCCTTTGCTCCAAGCGATCGATGCTTGTCGATCGTCCTATTGTGGGCATGTCGATCGCTTAACAAAAAAAAAGAAACCGGTCGTATATACGATCGATAAGAACAAACCATTTCATAACCGTTGCAAGGTTAAAAAAAAAAAAAAATCTCACCCTATAAATACACAATACAAACACACTTCAATCCACAAATCTATTTCACACAATTCAAACTCAAAATACTTCTCTACACACGATTTAATATGGCTTGCCGTCTCCCCCATTCCGTTGAAGATATGCAAGTGTACGTTCAAAATCAATGTAATATCGACGATGAGGCTCGAAAAACCGCTATTATAAGCGTGATCGAATTGTTTGACCGGGCGAAGGCGGAGAAGGAACAAATGAGACAAAACTACCAGAGTTGCAACGACATTACTCCTGAAAGAAAAGCTGTGATCGACAAATTTTTGAAAGATCAAGCCCGCAAAGATCGCGAGGTTGCTGACAAGTTGTGGAAAGCTGTTTCGATGATAACGAACAACATCAGCACCAAAATCAATTGGAGCTATCGGGAGAACAAAGACGATGGTGTTGGTGCATCAACTTCGACTACCAACTTCGAGCTACCGGGGGAACCTCTGTTCGAGGGATTTGCTCGTTCTCGTACTCCCTCGTATGACTCTGCATGCGGGGAGCATTCAGATTAGATTTATGTATTTCGTATTGTTTTTATTTGAATTATAACTGTAACGTTTTAATTATTAATGAAATTTTATTTTGTGTTAAAAATGTTTTTTTTTTTTAAATTAAAAAAAAAAAAAAAAATGAACCAATCGCCCTTACTGGGGCACCTAATCGCCTGCAGGTCGCTGGAGAGAGAAAGCTGACGTGGCAGGGAAAAGTAGGGGGATTGAATCCCCGTACTGTGGGCAGCCTTATTTTTGTAGTGTACGCATTAGCATGACCATTAATTTGGGTGTTTGTAGAATGAAAAAGATTTGAAACTCAAAAGATTGGAAGAAAAAAAATATATATAAAACATCTTAGAGGGAGGATGCATGTGGACTTTAAATCCCATCTTGGTGATTAAAGACGAGTTTAAGTAAAAAAAGTTTAACGACACTTTTCCAAACCGTACGTGGGACGAGTTTCTCGTACATAAGAGCAGACATACTTGAGGCAGAGAGTATGCACATTTGAGCATCATCCATAATTTCTTTTCTTTTCTTTTTTTTTCTTTTTTTTTCTTTTTTTTTTCAAGCAATTAAATACATAACTTTTTATTAACACTAATATCTTTTTTTGATTTACATAGAGGTGCAAGCTCGCCGCTAGCCTTTTTGAATTGCAAAACCAATTCTTTTAAATACTTAAGCATATGGTGATCAAAGTTAAGACCGGGGAAATTAAATGATTCTAAACATGAATTGCCGTACGTAAAGTTTATATAGGAAATGGTTTGTTTTGGTAGCTCTAATAGGTCTGATATCCTTTTTAGACTATCACTTGGTGGTTTCATCTTCTCAGGCTTAGATTGTGCCTTTAGAATCAATGACATCATCTCTTTATAAAAACTAGCTCACATAGCTAATAATTGTGTACAACTTTGTTGCAAGAAATGACGATGCAATATGATCTTATTTGGGTTGCCGTCATGTAAAATCAAGATTGTGCTTTTTGGACTGGCTTTGGTTGTCTTTTGGAGACTTATATTGGTGTGCTAGAACTTTTTTTGGTTGTCTTTAAACTAATGGCAAGTCCGCCACAGTTTAACTTGTCTTTAAACTTTTTTTGGTTGTCGAACTTAGTTTGTATGCCACATTTGAGGATTTGCCGTGCTTATTCAGTTACTCCTATTATTTTGTTTGAACAAAATTAATTATTATTTTAGTACAAATAATAATAGCCTTCTTATTTGTCCATTAGTCCATATGACAATCGCTAAAAAGGTTCCAAAGATCCTTAAAAGAGATTCTATAAACCATACACAACAACAAAATATCGTCACATATTAAAAAAGAAAAATGTAAACAAATCATACCCTATGCTAGTGTAAACCCGAGAGTAGTAGGGAGTCTACTTTCAAAAAAACCTCCAATAATTCTATAACCCCATCTAACTTATAAATAAAAAGGTAAATATAGACCCCAACGAAAGCTGATCAACTCACAACGTCACACATTTATTAGAAACAAATGTTGAGTGTAAATAGATGAGTTTTTCGACCTTTAGCCAAGTCCAACGACTCGACAAAACTGTTAGATTTTGGCATAATTGTCTTTGATTGGATTGTTCAACATCCGTTCGAACATGAATCTCATTCCCGACTATAGATACTGAGAATTCTCATAAACACATAATTGTATCAACGAACTAACATTATTACAAAATATAAAGATTACATGAAGCCAACTTAGTATTTTCAAGCTCGAAATAAATGACAATAATTTGAATAAAGATTTAACGAATAGACCGAACGATTAAATAATTAGTTACAATAATTAGTAATAATAAGGTAGATGTGTGTAACCATTGGAGGAGATCTTGAGATGAGTACTAGAATCTTTCTTCTTCATTGTCTTCTTGAATTGCTTTGTTGCTGCTTTCAACACCTTCTTCCATCCCTATTTCATTTGCAAATAAATTTATAAAAATTCAACTCCAAAAAATATGAGTCCTAATAAAATAGACCAAGGTAACGAGATCGATTTACTTAAAACTAGTCAAAAGCCGCGAAAAATTAGATAAAAAGTTTTAAAATGCAACAAGTATCTTACCTTGTTTTGAATTGGTGACGAACAAGCCCGATCCACACCCAAACTCGACGATGAATTCCCCAAATGACCCAACCCTCTAAAACTACTTCTCCTCCTCTTCAACCCAACTTTCTTTTTCCCAATTTTACATCCAACCCCAAAACAGCTAAAAACACACGAACCTGAAACCTTATCTACAACGTTCTCCGTAAACTTCTTAACCATCATCGAAGCACCATCTCCTTCGTTTTCTTCATCTTCATAAGAGAGCTTCTTTTGTAGACCATTTGTATTTTTTAAGGGTGATGAAGGGTTTGACGGGTGAGGGACTAAAGGTGACCAGATTGAAGACTGTGTGTAATCGAAGTCGAAAGCTGAGTTGTCCGGGAACTTGCATAAAAGCTCCTTCGACATCGAAGATAGCATGTATTCGATTACTTTCACTTGTTCGGGTTCTCTTGTGTTGTTGAGCATCAAGAGGGTTTCTTCTTCCATTGTTGAATTATGGGGTTTTATGATAAATTTGGTGGAAATTGATGAGTTAAAGAGATTGTACTAGGAACATGACAAAAAAAAAACATAAAACTAGCCGTTGGAGGGACAGTTACTGATGTTAAGTTGACTGCATTAAGTCAAGGTTAAAATAGTAGGGTCCTAAAAGGCTAGTATGTTTTCTGGATTGGGCTTAAATGTAGTCTTTTGGACTGGGCTTATTCCGATGTAGCAACTATCAAATTATGTTGCGTTTATTTCTATGCCCAACATTATTATTCCAACAATGAGAAAAGCTTTTAGCACAACTGCACAAGAGGAGGTTGTAAGTTCAAATTTCAACTGAGACATAATTTTATATGTATGATTGTGAAATTCTTCTTTCTTACAAAAACGAATAATTCACTATAATCTCATTTGTTATTTCAGATAAATTTAAACTTAATTCGTAACATATACGCACAACGAGAAGATTATGCTTATTTTTTAAAGAGTTAATTGCATTTTTGGTCCTTGTGGTTTGGCCAAATTGCAAGTTCGGTCCTCAAAATTTTGAAAGTGCAGCGATAGTCTTTATTTTGAAGTTTGGATTGCATTTTTGGTCCCTGGATAAAGTTAAATGATTAAAATACCATTTATCTTCTTCATAAAAAAACAAGGGTAATTTGGTCATTTCACACCAATAAGGACAAAAAATGCAACCGAAACTTCAAAATGAAAACTATCGTTGCACTTTTAAAATTTTGAAGACCAAACCTGTAATTTGGCCAAATCACAAGGACAAAAAATGCAATTAACTTTTTTGTAAATAAATACTAAGCTACTTAAAATATAAGTTTTGTTTGGCTCACAGATTTTATCAGATTACAAAATTAATCTTCTATAATCTCTTAGAGCACAAGGTATGGTAGCCATTTAACATGCCATTCGTGAGCCACCATACCGGCCAACATGTCAAAGTTGAGCCAAATGAATTTGAGTTAGTGAAATGGCTCAAGCCATTGGTTTCTTTTGTGTTTTTCCTTATTTTTATTTTGTGTATTGTGAGTGAGTTAGTATTTTTAGTGAGGTATTTTGTGGGACCCAATAACATGTTAGTTGTATGTTATGAGGGAGTGGTGTTTTAGTTATTGGTGTGTTATTGGATGGAGATGAGGTGGCGCTGATGTGGCATACCAATAACGTGTTATCGGATAACATCATACCTAGTGCTCTTATAGCACACGGTATCGTGTACAATAACACGCCAAACGCACCCATCTTGAACCTTTGGCGCGCCAAATTGCACACCGGGCAAAACGCCAATTGTGAGCCAAATGGATTTCAGCCAGTGAACTGGCTTACGCTATTCGTTTATTGCATGCAATTTACCTTTTTTTTTTTTTTTTTTTTTTTTTCTTTTCTGGTTCTTGCAGGGATCTATTGATGATAGAAGCTTGTCCTTGCTATAAAAAAATTTTGTTGCTATCGAAAGTAATTTCCAACATGTACTGTGTCGTTGGTAGTTGTAGGTTGCAGGTAATCTTTGGCAAAGAAGAAGAAGTAAAGGAAGAAGATTGTTTCTAGGGAGTAGGGACTAGGGAGTAGACAAAAAAAAAATTGCATGTTCCCCATGTAATGTTTAATTATTGTACTTTTTGGTATGATATATTTTTTCATTTACTACATATCTTTTACACTAGTAAAGCTTTAGTACTACGTATTTGTGGTTTCTTTTAAAATTCAAATGGTTCTAAATTTGTATTTTCATTTTTATATAAAATGTGTTTGTTTGAAATAGATAAAATGAAAAAAAAAATGTGGGACCCAATAATGTGTTAGTAGTGTGTTATGAGGGAGTGGTGTTTGAGTGATTGGTGTGTTATTGGAAGGGGTATGATGTGTCGCTGAGGTGTCATACCAATAACATGTTAAATGCAACTATGATACCTTGTGCTCTTATAATCAAATGCTACTTCAGCTTATAAAAATAATCTCAAATTTTAATCTCTTGCTCCATCTCCATCTACAATTACATCTTCAGTTACAACAACAACAATAGTTACTTTCGTCAAACATACACGTGACGTGTTTCATTTCATGTACTCCATGTTAGTTTGTTGCACTAGTTTTGACTAATTATGAAGGTTCATTCCTCAGTCATGTCATCTCATTTAACACAATAAAACTGAAGTACAAGGACTAAAGGGTTGAATATTCAAGTCAAACTTAATGCAAAAAGCTAATAACCTTGGTCGTTTCAGTTTAAAAAAAGGTCCAAGTTAAGGGACATTAGATACGAAGCCATATTAAAGAAGGTCGTGCTTCCTGAAAGCATAAAAAGGTGATCAGAGTGTTCAAAACATTACTATATGTTTCAGAGAAAAGATAACTACTTTTGTCGAACGAAACAGTCAACAAGACAACAACGATCTGTACAGCAAAGAGATATGGAACATACGTTGAAAAAAAATTAATATGACAAAATGTGACCTTATATGAAATAAGATATGCAAGTTTTAATCAAGTAATGATTGATAATTTTGTTTTTTTAATACCTCTAATCATATCGACTGTTGCATAAGAAAAGATTAGAAGTAAACTTGGTAACATGGATAAGTTCCGATGCATAATGGCAATCATTAAGCCAACCAAGCAAAAACTAAACTAGGTTTTAAAGCAATTATGAGTCGCATACAAAGACAAAGATCCAGTCCACAGCCTAAAGTGCATATGGGTTGTCCTGTATATGAGCAACTAACCATTATGTATATCTAACCTAATTAAGTTATGCCACCAACTTCTCCTTATTAAGATGCTTCAAATATATACTCTATAGATTATACTTATTTTACAACAACAACATACTCAATCCCACCGGAGTAGGGTACGAGGAGGTGGAATTTAGACACGTCCTACCCCTAGCCCTCGGATAGACCCAGAAGTAGAGAGACTGTTTTCAGAGAGACCTCCGGCCAGATTAAGTGTGCAGATAGATATATCTTTTCTAAAAAATATTATGTACACCTGACAAAAACTTTACACTTAGAAAAGTCGATAACAATCATCCGATCATTTGAAGGATTTTCATAAGGATGTTAAGAAAGATATAAAAAAAAAAAAAAAAAAAATCTCATAAACAGACTGAATTCTTGGTTTAGAAAGTCTAGGTTTTTTACATAAATATTTACTAATTCTGATTTCTTTCATTTCAGGCACCTAGTAGTGAAAATAGGAACTTGTAATTTTTTAGAGAAATTAACAACATATTTTATAAATAAGACAGGAGTTTAGTGTTTTTTTTTTTTTCTTTTTTTTTTTTAATTTTAATGATGATGCAATGTTAGTACTTAGTCGATACTTATTCCTCAAATATCGTCATTGCTTCTTCTACGAGAAAAGAATTTCATGACATGGGCCTTTTATCTCAACGAGGTATTGATCTACCAAGCTTTCACCAATTGTGAAAAAATTCGTATCGTTGTTTGGCCTGTAAGAGCCCGTGTCGGCCTCTTTACATTCTGTATGTGTCTCAATCTCAGTGAAGTTGATCATCCTCTGGAATAAAAGTTTTAGTATTAAAAAGATATAAACCAAGAGTTAGTTGATGTTTCTCAATAATTGGTTGTCGAAATAGTGTCACAAAAACATGAGTATATACATTATAAATAATCTAAGATAATAATGAAACAAAAATAAATGATTAGTATTAGCATTTTGCCCATTTAATTAAAATTGGAATAAGTAATGACAAAGAAGTCAAAATCAAGTAATAGCATTGACCAAAGTTTTTAAAAATGAGTTGCCTTTGGAAAGGCCAACATCCCATTTGCTAATAAAATGGAGGTCTCATAAAGAATGATGGTCTTTTATGTCTCCTTTTGCCCATCCTTTTGTCTCTTTCCATCACAACATAATTTTTGGCCCAAATATAAGTTCCTTTCACATGCCATTCGGGTCGGGTCACACAGGACTCGAGCCATTTAATTTGGTGTAACAACCATGAGTGATCAATCGATGATGCACAAACTAGTAATGGAGAGTGGGATCAAAGTCATGCTACTCACTTCTTAATCGATGATGCACAAATTAGCTAAGTATAACCAATGAACTCAAATGCTTTGTGATAATGCATAAACATAGTTGATCGATCGTGGCAAATCACTACTACAAAACCAGGCTAATGCAACCGTCCAAATACGATGCAAATCTGTTGCAATTGATACTGAGAACTTCACGATGAGGCTTGAACGTTCATAGTTTTTAGGTCGTTTAGGTCTAGATGGTCATTTAGGTGAAAATGGTCGTTTGTTATTGCTGCCTCAATCAATTTGATCTATATTACCTAAGAAGGGGTTAAAAGTTCACAAAAGATGTAAACTAACTTCCTTTAGAGTCAAAATGAAAGTGTGCAATTGTTTAGTTCATTGAACAAAAGACAATAGAAGAAATCCTCAAATTAAGCCTTAACATTATGTTAAAAACATAAAAAAATTAATTGTGATTCATACATTCATAGGATAAGAATAAAGAATAAAATTGAAAGCAAATCATTTTGCATGGATTTTGTCACATGCATATGATCCATCATTCGGATCTAACTCTAAACAAATACTAAATGAGATGGCCCCTAAAGGGTGACAAGGTAATTTCACACCAAAGTATTCTTAGCCTCATTGACTATATAAACCCATTGTATGCTTACTCTCCATGCACACAAATACCTCAAAACATTTCAAGCAATCTAGCTATATATCAAGCTAAGAAGATGGTTTCAAAGGTAGAGCAAGCTAAGGAAACTCAACAACAAAAAACTCAAAATCACTACCACAACCGGCAAACGGTGATCCAAAGAGACATGATAATGCATTGTAACAAAGGCAACACCACCAAGTTCAAGAGAAGCACATCTCAAATTGAAGACGACGGTGTTTCTTCTGCCATTCTCTTGCTAGCTTGCATCGCTTGCAGCCAATAATCCACTATATATATGTGAATTCCAAATCAACAAAAAGTTCAAGATAAATGTTCCATGTCTTCATTAGTTCTTAGTTGATTATAGTACGTTTTACTAGATTTGCAGATTCATCATTTATTACGATGCTATGTTTTAGAAGGTAACAAGTCGATCAATAATACTTATATAATTTTCAGTTGCAGCCATTGAAAATCGTATGTCATGAAAAGTAGTTGTTGCTATTGCTGAATTTGCATAGTTAGTTAATCCTTGCCAACAATTTTCATTTGTTTAATCAGTGACACACTTGCAACATAACTATTAGTGGTTATGATCTATCGTAACTTATGTAAGGGTGTTTGGATACACTACAATTCTATATACGTGTGTTGTAAACTTTGTGATCTCGGCGTTATGGATATAACTTGAATTTCTATAGCGCGAATCTCATTGTGATTGTAGTTTTTGATGGTTTAGAATCAACACTTTCGATTCCAATAAGTAAGAAAATAGTGCAAGATATATTACATTCGACTTTTTTTAGTTTCACCTTGCCCAAAATCTTGCATGTCACGGAAACCATCTGCACAGGTTGAAGTAACACGAGCTTGAATAACAAGTTGTTTTCGTGACTCAAAGTTCATAGGTTTCTGAAAGCATTTGCAGGATATTTGCAGTATGACCCTAGCTAGTTTTAACAATTCTTCGAATACTATATATAGGGGTTTTAACTTTTAACTTTTTATATATACAAATTCAAGATCATAGAGTAAAATTTCTGACTTGCATGTTATGTTAGAGGAATATATAATTTAAAGGATAATGATAGTTATATATTGATATTTTTGTTGGATGAGTAGTATGGGAGTTGGAAATTAACAATGAAAATAGATCTATTTATTCATTTAGAGCGCACAGTATCACAAAATCATTCTCAGTACGTGCCATTGGATGATACTGAATGTCACCCAACACCTCTCTCAAAGTCATTCTCGGTGTCAAGAGACAACGTCAGCCCAATGACGATGCCTTTAGTGTGTGTATGGGTGTGTTTTAGTGGTTTAAGTTTCCAGTGTTATGACACTCATTTTCAACCCTAAACCGAATTCACTATACCTAGAGCTCTTAGGCAACCAAAGTGGAGGGATTTTGGGACTCCATTGGCAAATCAGAGCCATGTAATGTATCCAAACTTAGTTAGTTTAGGAGAATGATACTTATGTTGGTAACCTTTCGTCTTAAAAGTATGCTTGGCAATATAAGTGAAGCATACTTTTAAGGCACTTTGTATTTTCTAATGGCAAATATCCGGGCCAAGGTTAGGTCCGAAACCACAAACCCTAAAATATTGACATCCAACACACAGAATCACGAATCATAAACTCGAATTCACCTCGAGATATACCACTTTGTACCTAAAACAAGTAGAAGTACGCCATCATATGCAATGAAGAAATTCGAAACCAAGAAACTTGTCCCCTAATAAGCCAAGAACATGCATGGAGCATGTGGTGAATCCAGCAACTCACGTGCCACTCTCTTTGGAGAACAAAAAGAAAAGACACAAATACTAAATATCGTGTGCTAGATACAATGCATTCAATGAATTGTCTGCATTCGGTACATAGTAACTCTCACATGGTTTGTTTTGTAAACGACTTAACCAACAAAACCGTTATGGGTCTACATTCCTACATACATGCACTTAATGAGCCATTGTCTCATCAAAGTAGAAATAAATCTACAAGTCATAATGGTTATCACTTATCAGCTTATCCACTACAACATTGACCTGCTACCCCAGCGACATATGAGGACTTTCCCCAGCGACATGTCGCTGGGGAATCGTCGTTGGGGAAGTCTCGTAAGGGATTGTATCCCCAGCGACAATCCCCGGCGACGACGTGGGTCCCACTCAATTTTCAGTCAAAGAAGCAGTGCCACGGTGACATATTATCCCCAGCGACATGTCGCTGGGGAATCATCGAATTAAGCTAAATGATTAACACGCCTAATTAACGATAACGATAATATTTAACTATCCCCAGCGACATGTCGCTGGGGATACTATGGTTATTTGTTGACAAGTCAACGAGTGAGCATACTATCCCCGGCGACATGTCGCTGAGGAAACTGCGGATACTCGTTGACTTGTCAACATTTAATGTGTGTTATCCCGGCGACCTGTCGCCGGGGAAAGGTCTGCATTTTTTTTAATGCAGTCTGCACGGCAGGCGATTTCCAGATTTTTTTCCGGAATTTTTCCGGAAAAAATCTACCAAATAAACCTGTACCAAAACCTGTATAGACTCACCACAACTTGTACCAAAACACAAATACAATATAACGGATCAACGCAATACAAATAGATCACAACTTTTACATAAACACGACTTAAAAGTCAATATGTACATTGATAGATAGGGAAACAAGTGTTTAAATGGCGCCAAGATGAACCTAATAATATATAACACAACTACCTAAAGTACCAATGTAGCATACTAATAATATATAACACAACTACCTAAAGCTAGTACCAATGTAACATACTAATAATATATAACACAACTACCTCTCGCCGTCGTTATCCTCATCACCGCCATTCTCCTCGTCATCACCACACCCACCACTCCCGCTAGCACCACCCGACTCATACTCCCTAAACATATCCGTATATCTGTCGTCGCTTCTGAGGAGACTCATGATAAAGCCTACATCTTTGGTGAGCGACTTGCCGGGGGCGGGCATACTTGGCCTGGATGTGGCCCGTGATGGCAATACCCGACCCACACCGGGAATATGCCCACGAAGCTTACCCCTTCTTGCCAACGCATTGATTTGATCCTCTGTAACACCCCCAAATTTGTTTAGCGGAAGCATACGTGTTATTGGGAGCGTTACGAAATTGGAAATCACAACACAAGAAATAAAGAACGGAATACATACTCCGTTTGACTTCATAAAATAGTTTTAAAAATAATATCTTACAACCTTGTTTAGATAAATGGGCACATCCCATAATTTCAGTGGTCCCAATTTAAAAACATCAGTTTGTGTAAAAACACTTCTTTAATACTACTACGACCATTAACCCGCTTCTTGCCTTGCCTCCATGACACATAACTTAAGCACCTGAGAAAAATATGCTAAAAAGGTCAGCTAAAAGCTGGTGAGTTCATAGGTTTAAGTTAAAACAATAAGTTTGGACCAAAGCAAAGTCATATAATCATTACAACGAATATAATGTTATATGGATAAATGTCTATTACGTTAGCTCTAAGTTCATGCAACCGATACTACGACAGTTCATGTATGCTAACAAATATCATACAATATAGGGGCCCATAGCGAGTGTGTTGTCCCTCAACACTCGATTCCGACATGGTATACGTTTCGCCTTGGCCTAAGCATGGCCAATCGAACGGAGGAGTCACCCTCAATAGATCTGTTGGGAATTATGTGAAGTAGAATTTCTGCAGACATTACTGCCGAAGGTTTCTGCCGAAGGAGAAGCAGAATCTGCTGAAGATGCAATTCTACTGAAGAGTACAAGCATTGCCGTGTTACTGCTGAAGGGTGAAAGCTGACTAGGATCAGCATGCGCCTATGAATTAAATGCTCACTCATTATTATCTTTGAACGGCCCAAGGTTGCATGGGCAGTATTACTAGACTACTCTATATTTGTTTAATGTTTTAGTCATTAAATGCATGCAAAAATGTTTAGTCGATTGAGTAGTAAGAGATTAGGGTTCCTTGTTTATAAAAGGAACCAAATAGTTTGTAATAGAAAACCAACTCATCTGAAACATAGAGTTTCAGTGAATAAAAAGATCCATAGAGGATCTAAGTGTTCTTAGTTATAACATCTTGTGTTTACTTTCCGCTATAGAATACAAGTGTTAGAGACTGTCTATTAGTTTGCTTATGATTACATAGGCAACACTAACGATCCACGAGTGCTAAAGATCTGTCAAGGTCTGAGTGTTTTCAACAAGTGGTATCAGAGCCTCGGGAGAGTCTCTACGATACTGAGAACCTTATTTACCTCACCCCCATACAACCAAAAACATATTTACAATGCCTGGAACTGATGATGAATCAGAAGTCACCACCAACAACATCAAACACAACACCACCTCTATGCAGCAACTGAGTCTCTCCAACAGTAATGGTAAGTTTCCTTACCTAAAGAAAGAAGAGTATGATCTATGGACCATGAAGATGCAAAACTGGATCTCCAATATTGATTGGAATCTGTGGGAGATTGTGAGGAATGGCAACAGTCTAAAGAAGACCATTCCAGATCTCGATGGTAAGTTTACCATTGCTCCTCCCAAAACTGCTGAAGAGATTCTTGCAGTACAAAGAGAGCACAAGGTAAGAACCATCCTTCTTCAATCCATTCCTGAAGATCACTTAGGTGATTTTCACCACATGGTTGATGCAAAGGACTTATGGATGGCTCTGAAAGCAAGGTTTGGTGGGAACGAAGAATCCAGGAGGATGAGGAAGTCTATGCTGAGACAACACTTCCAAGAGTTCAACATCTCTGAAGAAGAGGGTATCCACAAGGGATACGACAGGTTTCACAAGATTCTGAGTCAGCTGAATCAGCTGAATGCAAAGCCTGACAATGATGATTGCAACTCTAAGTTTCTAAGATCTTTGCCTCCATCATGGTTACATGTGAGCATAGCCCTTAAAGCTAAAGGTGGGCTGGACATGCTCACTTTTGATGAGCTGTACAACAAACTCGGATCTCTTGAACCTGATGTCAGATCTCCCTACCGTGCATCCTCTTCTGGTCATACAGCCTTTGTTGGGACATCTCACTCCAATATGATGATGCATGCGTCAAGTCCATATTATCTGCCATCATCATCTTATCGTCCCACCTCATCACATCCTCAAGCCAAATCTGGCAGTGTATTGGAGGATGTGCTTCATTCATTTGTTGCTGATTATGATACTCAACAGCATCTTGTTTATGAAGATTTTGACCAGGTGGACCCTCTTGAGATGGAGGAGATGAAGCTGAAATGGCAGGTGGCCATGCTTTCAGTAGATATCAAGAGGTTTGAGGAGAAGGCAGGAAGGAAGTTTGGGTTTAAGGGAAAGGATCCAGCTCGTTTTGACAGGAGAAAGGTCAAGTGTTTCTCTTGTCACCAGATGGGTCATTTCTCTAGGGAGTGCAAAGACAGGAAGAGTGGAGAGGGAGCTAGCTACCACTCATATCAGCAGAATCAGAAGGGAGCTAGCACTTCAGCAGCTCTAGTCACCATGGATGAGCAGGTCAACTGGGCTGCACATGAACCTGTGACTGAGGAAGCTGCTGATACAGAGAAGCTCGGATTGCTGGCAAGGTGCACTTCAGAAGATAGGCATGATCAGTTTTTCTTCATGGGACTTTCTCAGGTACACAACTGTATATTTGGTTGTAGTGAAAGATACAATGAACTGAAAGAAGCTTATGATACTATGAAACCTAAGTACAATGCATGCTATGTTGATAATGAAGCTTATAAACTCTCGTTAAAAACATTAGAAAGACAAAAGGTTTGGTTTCAGAAGAATCAGATAGCTTATGAAGAAAAGATTAAGGTGCTACAATTTGATTTAGATATTGCTAATATTAACGTTAAACGCACTGAAAAAGAAAAAGCTGATACTATCACTGAGAATCTAGAGCTTAAAGAAAAACTTGCAGAGGAAATAGCTAGACAAAAACAATGGTTGATATCTGGTGACAATCTAGCTAGAGAACTCTATAATAGTCAATCTGTGAACTCAGGAATAGGCTTAGGCTTTCAGAAGTATGTAGGATTGGAAGCTAGATACGATGGGCGTAAATCTACACCTGCAGGCTTAGAACACTATAGAAAGGAAGGTGATCTACATGTTGTCCCTGGACCTATTAGAGGTGAATTCATGCCCACTGACTTATCTATCACTGTTGACTTTGATGGATCACACCATTTGTATGGCAGAAAGTCAAATGACTTACCAGACTCAGATGCTTCATCTTATGACTTTGTCTCTTTCTCTGACAGTGACAATTCATCGGATCAAGGGTCGTCTGCTAGCTGTGATTCAAATGAGAAGTCAGACCCTCCCAAGCTCTCACCTGAGCCTACTCCCAAGCCTGCACCCAAGACTATCTACAAGCCTTCTAGGATAGCTGCTAAGGAATCTACTTCCAAGCCTGTTTCCCCTGAAGCCTTGTCTTTTAAATCTTTGAATAATATGTCTGTTAAAAACAATTCCTTTAATGCTTCTGTTTTAAGTACTTCTACATGCAATCGAACAATTTCTTTATTGAATACTTCTTCCAAAAGGAAGACTTGTTTTGTTTGTGGAAGTAAAATTCATCTTATTAAGGATTGTGATTTTTATGAGCAAAGATTGGGTGTTTGTGCTAATCAGCAGAAACAAAGACCAGTGTGGACCAATGTTAACAATATTCCACCTTATGTCCCACAAGCTAGAACTGACTCTCCTTGGAGGAGATCAGCAGATAGACCTTATGTGCAACCTACTAGCCCATATTTTAAACATGGTTATTGGCCTGCATATATTGATTCTATGAATAAAGGGAAAGGATATTGGGGCACTAAAGGAGGTTGGGGCACTTCTGTCAAAACTTCAGCAGGTTTTTCTTGGAAGGATAAAGGACCAAAATTTTACTGGAAACCCAAGAACAATGATGGATCTTTCTCTTCCCTTAACTGCAAAGTTTAAGGGGAGGCATATGCCTCAGGGGAGGATTTCATAGTAAACTTTGTGTATATGTTGTTTGCTAACTCCTGATTGTTCATAGTTTTAGTCTATTTTGTCTCTGTTTTGTCCTTGTGTTTCTCTGAATTTGTTTTGCAGAATGCCCTGTTCAGTTAAAACTCCTCAAATGTGGTCCTTTGGTATATGGTCTCGTAAGCTCAAAGCTTGTTTCCTCTGAAAGCTAAGTAATGGAGTGAGCAATTGGTTTCCACTGAAGATATAATACTGAAGTCAAGTATTGAAGTTAAAATTGTTCATTCATTCAAATTACAGCTTACAGCTTACAGCTTACAATCAACTTCAATGCAACTACAAGAAAAGAGCTATTCTACCTATCCTAATCTAGTACATATCATCTATTCCAACATCTAACATAATGTTGGATATGCATGATCGCTCACATCTTTCACACTAGATGCTGGATATGCGTTTGTCAAATCTTGCATAACCACCCATTCCTTCTATATTAATGGATGGATATGCATGACCAGTACGACGAAGAAGCTAAGGATCAAAATGGAGAGGATGGATTGATGCAAACGTTGATGATGACGATGACCACACATGATGATGGAGAAAAATAATATGTCCTTTGTGCTTCATCTATTCATTTCAACCAAAATGCAATCCTTCCACCCTCCTTTAGCCCTTCCCTTATACGATGTGTGTTGATGCACCAAAACCTGGTGCAGAAAGACCAAGAACCACCTCTCTATCCTTAGGGAGTGGCGGATTTCGGGCTCGTGGCCTTCGTGGAGGCTGAGGTGCTGGAGGTTGGAAGTAAGTTGTTCTCTCCTTACAGGAGTTATCAGAATCATCAACGGGAAGGGAAGGCTCATTCACAACAGTAAGGGGAGGCTCTTTCACTCTCTTTGAAGTTGCTTCCTCATCTGAGTCTTCATAAGGTGATACATAAGAACTTAAGGATGAGCCCCTTGGACTGCATGCCAAATAATTCTTTTTCCACCTCTCAAAACTACTCATGGAGGGTTCATTGTCTTCTGATGAAAGGATGATTGGGTTGGAACTACTCATGGTTGATTGAAATTAATTTTGGGACATTGAAGAAACTAGGGTTTATTATGATATTTGGGGATCTTTGTTGAAGTGTTATGTGTGCATTGGGATCATTTTATAGACGGATTCGAGGTTCAATGGAAATTAATGCGAGTGGTTGGCACAGTAACTCTCTAGAATATTACCGAAGATATTTTTATCTTTGATGGTTGCTGCTGAAGTGTATAACTTCAGTAGATTGACCATCTGTTTCTGCTGAAGCGTTACACTCTCATTTGGTCAAGTTGAAATACACGTAAGCTACGGTCAACCAAACGGTCAAATTCTTTTGACTATAACTTGGACAACAACTACCACTCCACCATTCACATTCTTCCACTTCAAAACATACCGATTCCCTCTCCTTCATCCAATAACTCTTCATTACAAACATCATAAACCTAAAATCTCAAATCTTCACATGGCACTGGAATTTAAGAAGGATCACAACAAAGTTGCTTTTCTGGGAAAAGCTAAAGATGATGAGTTGTATGAACCAATGGTGGAATTCTTAAAAAGGTCCAAGATTTGCTATGCTCTAACACATTCTCCGAATGCAATATATGAATCACTTGTTACTCAGTTCTGGGCATCTGCCTCAAAACGAAGTGAAACAGAGATTGTGGCTACGATTGACGGAACAGAGCATGTGGTTACGGAAGAGATGATAAGGAGGAAGCTTCACTTGGAAGATGCTGATGGGTTATGTCACTCTAAACAGATTGAGGTGCTTACTGGGCTGAGAGCAATTGGTTATCGGGATACGAGGACTGATATGTGGCTGAAGAAACATCTTTGCCCTATGTGGAGGTTCTTGATTCACACGTTGCTTCAGTGTATTAGCAACAAGTCAGGAGGATGGGACCAGTTCTCTACCCAACTGGGATGTGGTATTGTGTGTCTTTCCCAAGGGGTTACTTATAATTTTTCTAAGTTTATTTTTGAAAATATGATTGAGAATATTCAAAGGAAGAAGAATAAGTTTTTGATGTACCCTAGGTTTCTACAAACGGTTTTAGACACCTCTACCCAAGTCCAATCCTTTTATGCCGTAGGAGCTCTGTCAGCCAAACTTTTTGCCTCAATGAGAACTAACTTTGAGGGGGCACATTTTCCCTTGACAGAAGCTATGTTGCCTCAAGGCAATGTGGCTGCTGATGAGGAGAATGTTGCAAACATCCCACCCTCTTCACCTATTGCTACTGATGGCAATCCATCAGTCAATATTGATGAGGGCCCCTCCTTTACTGCTGAAGCTTCTCATGGTGCTCCAGAGCAGCCTCCACCAACACCATCTCTAGCACATTGTCCTAGTCCTCCACCTGCACATGATACTCTTGATGATTTTGTGTCTGATCTGAACAGAATTGCCTCACCTAGCCCTCCAAGGGTACCTGTTGATGAGGAATCTCCTCATGTTGAGAATGACCATGTTTCCACTGAAAGGTCCAATGAGGCTCCCATTACCACAGAGCAATCTGCTGGGGGAGCTGAGGACCCCATTACTCTCACATCTGTGTATGATCTTGTGAACAGGTATGCAGCTGAAGTGTCCAGTCTGAAAAAGGAACTTGCAGAGACCAAGTCTACTCTTGGTAGTAAGATTGAAGATCTACAGAGCAAAGTTAAGGACATTGAGAACAGACTTGAAAAGGAAACCAAAAGGAAGTTTGTGGTTTCTTCCGAGGAGGAAGATGATGAACCTCAGTTTGGGTCTCTTGATATGTTAGCTGATGTGTCTCTTAATGATCCTTCATCAGTAATTACAGAATCTTCAAAGGAGAAGGATCCTGTTCTTTACAAAAGGAGAAAGAGATCTTACTTAGCAACTACTGAAGTATCCAAGAAACTAGAGTGTGTTAAAGCTGCTTCTGCTGATACCCCAATGGAGGATGTTGCTACTGAACTTGGTCAGTCTTCAGTCATACAAAAACTTTCAGTGTCCACTCCTGCTGAAGCACTCTCACAACATGTTTCTTCTGAAAGAGACTTGGGTGTTTCTACTGAGTTTCCTGTTATCGACATTGCTGATGATGTTTGTGCTAATGAGACTGCTGATAAAGGAAAAGGTTTACTGGTAGATGATGAACTTGGTCCAGATTTGATAAGTGAAGAGGAAAGGCTAGGACAAGAAAGTCGGTTCGCTGAGTTTGAGAAGTCTAAGGAAAGTGAAGTATTGGCTAAACAACTTGAAGCAGAGGATGTCTCAACCTTAACTCCTGAGAGACGAAGAGAATTGGATGCATTGCGTGTTCAGATGCCTGCCGATCATTGGGATGCTTACACTCAGCAAGTCATAGCAAACCCTTCACTTGCTCAGAGTATCTTAGGAACAGACTTCCACAGTGGAAATTTTGTGGATTTGATGATGGCTCGTGGAAGACAAATAAAGAAAGAAGCAGCTGAAAAGAGGAGAGCCATCAAAGCTCAAAGGAATAAAGATAGACCTCCTACTAAAGATGAAATGAGGCTGGTGGTGAAAAACCAGAGCTCATCTCTGTATAACTCTGGGTTGTCAATGAAGCAAGTCAAGGCTTTCCCCGATCATATTTTGACTCGCAAATATAATCAAATCATGAAGCTTTATTCTTCGGACACTTCAAGCTTAAAGAGAATTGTTGGACCCCTAAGGCCAAGAGGTCAAAGACAGCTGAGATTGTGGACAATTTTGATGTTGTGTCATGTCCCTCCAAAGTCTCTACTGAAGCTACCATAGAGACTACACACTCATCTGAAGCAAATCAATCTGCTGAACCTTATGGTTCCTCTGAAGCAATAGTCATGTCCTCTTCCACCCCAACCATAGCATCTGCTGAGGCAGAAAAAGATAATTTGGATAGGAAAAATAACAAGGTTCTTTCTGCTGAACCATCTATGGTTTCTGCTGAAACTCCTACAGAGATTGCTAGCTCACCTGACAAAACTTCATCTGCTGAACCAGTTGCCATTTCTTCTGAAGTACCTATTATACCAGCTCCCACTCCATCTGTGGCATCTGTTTGCTCAGAAGCTGATATAACAAGTATAAGAACAAGGAAGGCTAGAAACATGCTAGTAAGAATGAATGCCATTCGAGAAGATACACCATCTTTAGGAATCTATAAGCCGGGAAGAAGGAAGAAGAGGATGGCTAAAATCACTACCCTGGATCTTGAGGCTGATGACGCAACATTCATTATAGAAGGTTCTGCTTCTGATTTTCCTGAGGGAGATCAAAATGTGCTGGTCAATTGGACTCTGAAGCATAATGAGATGAATGTCATTCAACGAAAGGATGAAACTTCAATGGAATTCACCTTCTTGAAGGAAATACTACATTTGGTAGACAGAGCAGATTTGCTTACTCTGTACTCTCTCGTTACCAGCCATTACTGCAACATTGCACCACAAGGCTCTGGGATGCTCTTACTAGGAGATCTTCAAGTCCTGTTTAACTCTCATTCTCCCGATAGTAGAGGACATTCCATTTGGGAGAACTCACATTTATGGCGAGTTGTGTCCTGGAGACTCTATCCTCTCCCTCGTGTGCATGTGCTTGAGACTAAGGGTGGGATCACAGTCTGCATGTTTGCTAAAAGGAAGTATCCATTGCCCAAGAGACTTATGGAAAGAATGATGTGTCATAAGTTGGAAATTCCTCCAGATCCAGTGGGAAATGAAAGATCAGATGCTGAGCGATTGGTTGGTTTGATCAAGACTCAACTTCTGCAAGCACAAGCTGCATCTTCATCATGAATGTGGTAATATATATTGTCCTTTGTAATTTGTGCTGATTTTGTTTTGTCATGTTGTTTGTTTGTTTGTTAGATTCTTAGTTAAAAAAAAAAAAAAAAAAAAAAAAAAACTAACTTTCTTTTGCAGGTTTGTTGTATTTTTGATGGTTTTTAACTCACCAGATATACCTTGTGTGTATCAAAGAGTTAACTAGTCCAAAGGGTACAGCTTTGGTAAAGACATGTCAAATCTGTTGATAGCTGTAATGATTTGCTCAAAATCATAGGGTCTGCAACCACCCATGCTTAATTGCTGAGTGTTGTATGGTCATCAATTCACCATGGTCTATTCCTTGTTGGAATCCAAGAATTGGCAAGCCCACAAGTATATGGATTGTGGTAAAGGCAACTATCTCCATATTTGGTTATCAATTCACCAATTCTAAGAATTGACTAGTCCTGAGCAAACGGCTACAGGTAAAGACACATCAAATCCGTTTATATGGTTTCTGGTTTGCCAATAAATCAGATGGTTATCAGTGTACCATAGTTTTCGAACTTAAACATTTGGCTACTCCAGTAGAGATGGCTATTGGTAAAGAGACATCAAATCTATTATTTTCAATGATTCACCTCTCACAGGAGTTCACACACCTGGAAGTGATGAGAATAGTATGCAACTGATAAGTATTGATGTACATTATGTCATTTGTTGCTGCAAAGACCTGGCGTGTCAAAGTTTGATCATCATAGAGATGAAATTATTATTGGTTCTTTGCTAATGATCTGAGAAAACAATCCTCTAGTACTGAAGTCTCAAAAGATCTTTCAAGGTCAGGAAACTAGAACTTAACCAAGTCAAATTCCAGTTTAGGGGAGGATTGTTGGGAATTATGTGAAGTAGAATTTCTGCCGACATTACTGCCGAAGGTTTCTGCCGAAGGAGAAGCAGAATCTGCTGAAGATGCAATTCTACTGAAGAGTACAAGCATTGCCGTGTTACTGCTGAAGGGTGAAAGCTGACTAGGATTAGCATGGGCCTATGAATTAAATGCTCACTCATTATTATCTTTGAACGGCCCAAGGTTGCATGGGCAGTATTACTAGACTACTCTATATTTGTTTAATGTTTTAGTCATTAAATGCATGCAAACATGTTTAGTCGATTGAGTAGTAAGAGATTAGGGTTCCTTGTTTATAAAAGGAACCAAATAGTTTGTAATAGAAAACCAACTCATCTGAAACATAGAGTTTCAGTGAATAAAAAGATCCATAGAGGATCTAAGTGTTCTTAGTTATAACATCTTGTGTTTACTTTCCGCTATAGAATACAAGTGTTAGAGACTGTCTATTAGTTTGCTTATGATTACATAGGCAACACTAACGATCCACGAGTGCTAAAGATCTGTCAAGGTCTGAGTGTTTTCAACAAGATCTATTTATAACATTCGCGCTTCCCAATGGGGAATTGACGGTTCATGAAAATGGGGCATTTCTCTAGGGACATAAGGGCTTAGGCTACACCACGTAATAGTAATCATGCAGTAGTTTAGGTCCATAAAAAGGTTTTGCATATTTTCTCACCCCAAATGTATAAAATAGTTTATCAAGTAAAAGAGGGGCTATGAGACTCACCTTAGCAAATGTGCAAATCCGAGAGCGGGATTTAGTGATGGTTGTGAAACGGCACCGACACGCGACCTAGATAAGGAGGGCAATGTTTTAGTTCATCGTTTTTAAGTATTTCTTACTTAAAGTAGATCAATGGTTTTTATAATTGCAGCAAAACTAAACCTTTAGTTTAAAAAAATGATTTTTACTAGTAAGTATACGAAGTATATATACTTTTTATGTTGACATTAATATGGTTTTAAAAATCCAAAGTTCGATTCGATAAATAATCACAAGGTTCCACTAGTAAGTATATAAATGTTTATATACTTGTTTAAGTTGACACAATTGGTATCGTCAAAATTATAATTAATTTATTTTCTAATTGTATTTAGAAAATATTTGAGTTAAAATTGAAGTATTCCAAAATTTAGTAAACCATAAAATAATATAGTGGTCTCTATTTATTTAACAAACTTGTTCCTAATATATATAGTTCTAATGGAAAGTTCACTTGACATACATTTATTTACACATTGTCGTTAATCATTGTTGTAGGCATTATCAAGTGTATCATGTTTTTAAAACATTTGTTGTCTCATATATAAGTATATAAGCATTGTTCTTGTTTACATGTCGACTCGTGTATGCTTATATATATTTATGTAGTATATATTGTGTACGCGTAAATAAGCTCATTCATCGTTGGACAATTATTTTACGATTCATTCTTTATCTCGTGAGTTAGATTAGATTGCTCAAACGGACGCTCGAAAACTCGTGGGCTGTGGCCCGGCATCATTTGTGGCAGCAGTTGGGTACCCGGTTTGGGCCTGGGCCCAACTAATTAACTAACAACCCCTTTTCTTTTATTACCAAGTCCTATGACTTGGGCCGTGGCCCAATTTTCCTTTATTTATACGTAGGAACAAAAAAAAAGAACTGGTCCAACTTGTTTTTAGCATTTACAAGTTTCATTTCCTGTTTTGTTACTAATTCACAGATATTAACGAGGAGGAAGAGTAGGCAAGCGCTAATCCGGTTGTTCAAACAGACTTAAATCAAGTTTTAAATTCGCATATTGTAACCAAAGGACTAAGATGTTTAGGGTGGTTGTTTTGACACGAAAACTCAACGTAACCGGTTTGACCCCAAGGTTTTGTTCGACTCTAGTAAGACTTGGACTCGTGATGTTGAGGCTTCTCGACAAGGCTTAGACTCACAAGCTCCGCGCTATCTTATCAAAACTGTTTTTGACTCTAGTGATTGTACCACAGTGAGGCTTTTCATGATATCAACCCAAGTTTTCCTATCATTTAGAAATAAAAGAGGAGTACTAAACTCTTTTCGTCACAAGGCTCATGCGCAAGGTCTTCGTCACGTTAGTCTAAGTCATGACACCTACGTTGTGGTTCTACCGCAACATCGTCATGTATTCTAAAGTGAAGCAGACTTGACGGGCAACACAAAGTTTACACACTATTACGCATTCGGTTTGACATGACCCTGGTTTACTTGATTAACATATCAACACAAGTTTTCGAACAACATATAACAATAAAGAGGGGGTGATTTCTTTAGCACAAATTTCATATCAAACCAAGGTAAACAATACAAATGTCGACTGTGGATACCACGAGTCTCGAAGTGAATATACATTCGAATAAATCAACAATTTATCACTTAAAGGTTTATGGCAAATCTTAATAGCATAACGCCATGTGAACAACAAATACCGGACATCAAACTAAACAACTCTTCATTCAAGGTTTTAAATAGAACAAATTTCATAAGAAGAGGAAAGTTGAACCTTATCAAAGTGAGATTTGAGATGTTGAAAATGGAAGCTAACTCAAAATCAAAACCGACCCAACACTGAATCTTCTTGCCACGATACCCGGTAGACTCGAGTGTTTTACCGCTTCAAGATAAGGAGTACTTTGAGTGAGGAGTTGGAATGATGAATGAGAGTGAACCTCAAACTAAATCTTTGAAATAGGATACCTTGTGGAAAGCTTTTGACTTCTCTTTTCTTCTTGAAACTTGGGGTGATGCCATATCAAGCTAAGTCCTCTTATCTCCCTTACTCATCTCCCACGAGTTGATCTTTTATTGGAGGAATGAAGGGATAAAAATGACACTTGATGTTCCTATGGCTACCCTCTATTTCTTCTCTTGACGGCGCGTGGGTTGGGGAAGACTCAACAAAAACAATCACCAAAACATCATGGGTGAGGAAAGTGTGATGAAAGGGTTCCTTCCAGGTTCCATCTTTAGCCATTTGTGTTGTTGGTTTGTGTTGACCTACTCGAAGGTAGGAGAAGTAGCAGGTACAGAGATGTTAGCTTTTCCTTGGGAAGAGTTGTTATCTCTTTTTAGAGAGAGAGGTGCACGAATATGTGGGGAAGCAGCCAAGAGGGTGGCGACAAAATAGAAGAGAAGAGGAGGGGGGTTTATTTGGGGTAGGTAAATGTATTTGTAATTTATTTAATTTGTGAAAGTCTTATTTTTTTTATATACTTTACTTAATAAGTTTTGTAGATTAAAAGTTACGGTCGTGTTAAATGTGTTTGTGTCTCGCGAATTAAGACCGTGACCGAAGTATCATTGTCGGATAACTTTTATAACTTAATGTCTTATAGTTACGTGTCGGAAATATTATTATCTTTGAAATCTTTTCCATTACGAGGGTTTATTATTTGCTTTGTTTGCCCTTATCATAGTGTCGGTACGCGTGCAGTGTCGGTCACTGGGGAAAACGAGATAACCTCTCGTCTTACAATTTAAATCATAAGAAAAAAATGAAATATTCATAAAATGATATGAATGCAAAAGTGATGCAGTTATCTACTGTATGCGAGTTAACTACTCAAATGATCAGGCAAAGCATATGCATGCTTAATGACTTGGCTTAGTAAAAATAAATCATCATTTATTAGTTAAATTTTGGTGAAAATTTACCGTGTGTCACATATCCGCGTATCTGTCGTCGCTTCTGAGGAGACTCATGATAAAGCCTACATCTTTGGTGAGCGACTTGCCGGGGGCGGGCATACTTGGCCTGGATGTGGCCCGTGATGGCAATACCTAACCCACACCGGGAATATGCCCACGAAGCTTACCCCCTCTTGCCAACGCATTGATTTGATCCTCCGTGTATTGACCCGTAGCCTCAAGCCTTTTCATCTCGTCCTATGTAGTGACAAAAACACAAGATAGTAAATATATTAGTCGGGTTGCTACATTATTTCTCGATAATTCATTAAAGTGTGTTTTGAAACAAAACTTACATATATCCGGCGGTCCTCATCGTTAGGGAATACCCCATCAACAGTATGTGTTCGCCAAAAAGTGTCGATGAGTGACGGGTACTCCTGAGTGTCTGATGCCTGCCTCTGTACATACACACGCATATAAGATGAATAATTTTAAAAACGACAAATCACAACACACCAAAGCGTATAATCAAATATATATATATGTATATATGCATGTAAAATAAATACAATATAACGAATCAACGCAATACAAATAGATCACAACTTTTACATAAACACGACTTAAAAGTCAATATGTACATTGATAGATAGGGAAACAAGTGTTTAAATGGCGCCAAGATGAACCTAATAATATATAACATAACTACCTAAAGTACCAATGTAGCATACTAATAATATATAACACAACTACCTAAAGCTAGTACCAATGTAACATACTAATAATATATAACACAACTACCTCTCGCCGTCGTTATCCTCATCACCGCCATTCTCCTCGTCATCACCACACCCACCACTCCCGCTAGCACCACCCGACTCATACTCCCTAAACATATCCGCGTATCTGTCGTCGCTTCTGAGGAGACTCATGATAAAGCCTACATCTTTGGTGAGCGACTTGCCGGGGGCGGGCATACTTGGCCTGGATGTGGCCCGTGATGGCAATACCCGACCCACATCGGGAATATGCCCACGAAGCTTACCCCCTCTTGCCAACGCATTGATTTGATCCTCCGTGTATTGACCCGTAGCCTCAATCCCTTTCATCTCGTCCTATGTAGTGACAAAAACACAAGATAGTAAATATATTAGTCGGGTTGCTACATTATTTCTCGATAATTCATTAAAGTGTGTTTTGAAACAAAACTTACATATATCCGGCGGTCCTCATCGTTAGGGAATACCCCATCAACAGTATGTGTTCGCCAAAAAGTGTCGATGAGTGACGGGTACTCCTGAGTGTTTGATGCCTGCCTCTGTACATACACACGCATATAAGATGAATAATTTTAAAAACAACAAATCACAACACACCAAAGCGTATAATCAGATATATATATATATATGTATATATGTATGTAAAATAATTATAATGTTTATTACCATATCATCTCGAAGGCGAGACGGCGACCGGGATCCCTGTCGAGATATGACCTTGCTCTTTTGCCGGTTTAGCCGATTTGTAGCGGCTCGAGCAAGGTTCTTGGGATCATTCCAAAACTTAATATACTCATCCCAATCACCCGCTGTAATCTCCTCGGGACGTGCCCGCCTAATCGCCTCCACATCGTAATCCCCGGTGGTGGGGTCTACCTTCCAATGTTTGGCCTTGAAAGAAGCCTTGTTTGTATTGTAGGCTTTCTGCAAGTGCGAGTTTATGCCTTCGTAGATCTGGTGCCAGCGGGGGGATTCCATGTGCGGCCTGAGGTCAAAGAGGGTCTGCAATCATATACAACAAAACGAAAACAGAGTTAGAAATATAATTTATATATTTATTTAAATTTGTTTATTTATTTATATGATATAAATAAATAAACGAATTTAGATAAATATACACAATTAAATAAATGAACACGATAATGAAATAAACATAAAAGGATAACTGACCCCAATATCTGAAATGATTGCCGCCTTCTGCTCCTTCGGGACCTTCTCCCAAGAAGGGTAGTAAAACGGCACCTTCCTAACGACCTCCCCAATGTAGTTAGACCAGTGAGCCGCATGGGGGCCGAGAGGGTTTAAGGTTTGTTTGTCACCCACCTCAAAATTGATCGAGAAGGGACCTTTTTCTTCTGCGACTGCCTTCAGCGAAAGGTTCCGGGTCTTGTCGCGGGTATTCAGCCTGCCCGCTCCCCTGCCGCCCAAATTGGGCTTTCGTTTACCTTTGCCTGCAAAATCAAGTTAGTGATAAAGTCATAAAATTTATGCTTGTATTACAATAATCCGGAAATTCTTACCTCTGTTAATGAAGCCTGCCCAGCAACCGGTGGGTACGCGGTCTGGAGGGGGACGATCCTCCCCGCCACCGTCACCGCCGTGGGACCGTGCAACATCTGTACAAGTACAATTAGCATAAGATATAGAAATTCATGAACAAAATAATATAAGCATGCACACATCCAAATACATACACATCCAAATAAATATACACATTTAAACAATCCACAACAATTTCATTCATTCATTCAAATATATAAGTGTATTTTGCAAGTTACAACTCAAGATCAATCTTCTTCTTCACTAGAATAAACTTTCTCAACACCATCATCATCAACATTGATGAGGGCTATAGCATAGGTGGAGTCGGTTCACCGTGTTCCACCCATATTTTATAACGTGGGTCCCACCCTTCTCTCATAATGTGGTTTGAAAGGTTTTTGATGTGTACCCATAATATATTTCGACAAGACTTGCATGGACATCTTATTCTCCCGGCACTAGTCACTAACGACTTGCAATGATTGACGAATTTTTCAAGACCGAGAATAAATAATGGTTCATGACTCTGTAAAACTGTCCAAGTCTTATCATCGAATACCATAACTGCGTTTTAACGATACATTTAGTTATTATATGCAACTTAATTAAACACATTCAAACGAGGAATACCAGATGTTTTGTTCACCTAGTGCAACTATGGAAGGCAATCCTAACCCACTCTTTGAATAATTTGTCTCATATATGAATGCGTATAACCGATTTACTATTTAAGAAAATTTCGGCAGCATGTCCCCTCAACTCCCCAAATATGTGTTTAAAGACATATTCGTAGGAGTAAAGGAGAAACACTGTCGAAATCATCTCAAATAGTAAACCAATTATACGCATTCATATCCTAAATGAGACAAAACATTCAAAAAGCAGTCCCAAACGGGGGACTTTCCGAAATTAATTTATAATAAATTAATTTCGGACGGGTTTTCTATATGATGATTAATTTTAGACGGGGATTTTCTAAAATTAATCACTAAAATCCTAAAACAACAAATTATTATAAACTATAAACGGCTCATATCAACAAATAATAACTATAAACTAACAAAATAATATAAACGAGCACATTTCAACAAATAATAACTATAAACTATAAACTAACAAAATTATTATAAACGGCTCATATCAACAAATAATAACTATAAACTAACAAAATTTAAACAACTAATTATTATAATTATAAACGAGCACATTTCAAGGCAATTGAACTAATAATAACTATAAACTAACACAATTTAAACAATAAACATTCCCCAGCGACATGTCACCCGGGATACCAAAAGGAGAAAAAAAAATTATTACATACCTCGGCTCTTGCTCCTCGTCGCCTACTGCCAAAAAAAAAAAAAAAAAAAAAAAAAAAAAAAAAAAAAAAAAAAAACTTAACTTTTCTAATTAACAACAACTTACAACAATAATAATCTGCAAAAATTATAACATACCTCTCGTGCTCCTTCTTGCTCCTCGTCGCCTACTGCCAAAAAAAAAAAAAAAAAAAAAAAAAAAAAAAAAAAAAACCTTAACTTTTCTAATTAACAACAACTTACAACAATAATAATCTGCAAAAATCATATTATAATTAACTAATTTAGTTGAATAACATTTAAAATTTGTAAAACAAACCGTGTAACGAGTGGTGGTGGTGATGGTGGATGCGGTGGTGGTGATGGTGGATGCGGTCGTGTGATGGTGGATGTGCTCGAATTGCTGCAAAAATCGCCAAAGGAGGATTAGTTTTTTTTTTCGTTTTCTGCAGTGAAGAAGATATCCAGATCTACTTTATGATAAAGTTTTTTCCCCGGCGAATGTCGCTGGGGAAAGGTATATTTTTTGTCGTTTAGCGTAATTGGCGCGATAACGAAAATTTTGGTGGGTAGGTATCCCCGGCGACATGTCGCCGGGGAAAACTATTTAATTTTTTTTTTCGTTAAAATTAATTACAATATGTCGTTAAAATTAATTACATCGTTAAAATTAATTACAATATGTCGTTAAAATTAATTACATTATGTCGTTAAATTCATCGTCTCTTAATTAACCTTTTAAAGGTATGCGCTCACATTTTTTTACTCATTAAGTGGAAAGTAAACAAGCCCTTTGAGATAAATTAAAGTTTTCAAATTAATTTGGTTTCGTTATGTAAGTGGATCGGAAGAGAAAGTTTCAAAGCCGACTGCTCAAACTCAAGACATATCTAATAAAACGATCTGTGAAGTGTGCAACATGTCGAAAGTTATTGTTTTTCTTTCTCAATAACCATCTAACCAAATTTCTCAACGGATTCAAATCCGTTCATACATTAGCAACAAATGAATTCATCGTTAAAATTAATTACATTATGTTGTTAACGACGTCAAAAGAATCCCCAGCGACATGTCGCTGGGGAAACATAGAATATATTAATTACTTGATATTTAGCGATAAAAAAAATCAATGCTACAAGAAATATATGTTGCTAAGAAATTGTTTAACGGATGAGTTAAACGAATGAGTCGGTATGTTATGGTTACACATTAGACGTTCAACGGATGATTCGGTATGTTATGGTTACACATTAGACGTTCAACGAATGAGTCGGTATGTTATGGTTACACATTAGACGTTCAACGGATGATTCAGTATGTTATGGTTACACATTAAACGTTCAACGGATGAGTCGGTATGTTATGGTTACACATTAGACGTTCAACGGATGAGTCGATATGTTATGGTTACACATTAGACGTTCAACGAATGAGTCGGTATGTTATGGTTACACATTAGACGTTCAACGGATGAGTCGGTATGTTATGGTTACACATTAGACGTTCAACGGATGAGTCGGTATGTTATGGTTACACATTAGACGTTCAACGGATGAGTCGGTATGTTATGGTTACACATTAGACGTTCAACGGATGAGTCGGTATGTTATGGTTACACATTAGACGTTCAACGGATGAGTCGGTATTTTATGGTTACACATTAGACGTTCAACGGATGAGTCGGTATGTTATGGTTACACATTAGACGTTCAACGGATGAGTCGGTATGTTATGGTTACACATTAGACGTTCAACGGATGAGTCGGTATGTTATGGTTACACATTAGACGTTCAACGGATGAGTCGGTATGTTATGGTTACACATTAGACGTTCAACGGATGAGTTGGTATGTTATGGTTACACATTAGACGGTCAACGGATGAGTCGGTATGTTATGGTTACACATTAGACGTTCAACGGATGAGTCGGTATGTTATGGTTACACATTAGACGTTCAACGAATGAGTCGGTATGTTATGGTTACACATTAAACGTTCAACGGATGAGTCGGTATGTTATGGTTACAACATCAACAACAACAACTACAAGAACAACTACTACTTTGATCAGCAACAACAAGAACAAGAACAACAACAACAACAACAACAACAACAACAAAAACAACAATAACAACTACTACTACTACATACAAAGATTTTCCATGTCACATAACAGCTCACGAAGTAATGCATCCGACTGACATGCGTGGTCGTCAGGAATCGTTGCCATTTCAAGTTTGGCCTCCAGCAACCTTACTTTTGTCTCTAGCACATGTTTTTGTGTTTCCAGCAACCTTATCCTAAGATCTTTTTCATGGCAGCTCGAGCACTCTGTTGGTGCAGAGATTGTTCTTAAGTACTCGTCAAATACATCCTTCCACATAAAATATCCGCATCCATTATCTTTTCTGGGCTGTTACATAATAAGAAAATTATAAGAGCTTACAACCCAATTATTTGTATATTTACATAAATAAGAAATGTATGATTGTTCACCTTTGACAGAGGACATGAATAATATTGTCGTCCAGATGAATATTCTCTATGTGATGTTCTTAATTTTATATTTTCTGCTCCACAAGAACACATAAAAGGATTAAATTGATCCATCTCAGGTTTTGAAATTTGTGTGAAGATAAGAGGTTGTGAGGTTGAGTGGTTTTGAGGATAAGATCTATTAGATTTTGGTGGGATAAGATCTTAAGGTTGAGTGGTTTTGAGGATAAGATCTGGTAGATTTTTGTGATATATAAAACAGATCTGTTAGCTTTTTGGTGGGAAGTTTTGGCGCCATGTTTTTTGTGGGAATTCTTGGCGCCATGTTTTTGTTAAAGTCAACGAAGTCAAAGAGAATCCCCGGTGACATGTCGCTGGGGAAACTATTGTCCACGTCACGTTAAGAGAGATTAACACTAATTACGAATTTTTAAATAAACAAGTGAATCCCCGGCGACATGTCGTCGGGGAAAAGTAAGCGGGAAAAATTCCCGCCACGTTTTACCATGAAATATTCGGTCAAAATATAACCGTTGAATCCCCGGCGACATATCGCCGGGGAAAAGTAAGCGATAATTTAGCTGACTTTTCTACGAGACTTCGTGCCACGTAGGATATATTTTTGTCGTTTAGTGAGGATTCCCCAACGACAATTGTCGCCGGGGAAAACGACGATGGGGAAACTGGTAAATGTGGTAGTGAATACACATATATGAGTAGTGCATGAACTAATTAAACTCAACTTTTATTTATGTATGTATATAATAGAAGTGCATGAAATTTTGTGACCCTAGTCAAATGATGATCTTGTGCAATAAGATCGTTCACACTCATCTAAAAACGAGCCTGCATGTCAACTAAGAGCATGGGGTATGGGCTCGCCACTGGCCGCCGTTTCCAACGTGGCATGCTCGCCACTGGCCGCCGCCCCTCGTCACGACACCATGCACCTTCGCCACTTCCCTTCTCGTCGTTACAACGACATGGTAAACGACAAAGACCATTTCAAAAGTAATAAAACTATTTTATACAAAAAACCCACGACATTCACCTAAAAACCCTCCTCATCTCCTTCACCAAACTTCCGGCGAGTATGAGTCTACCGGAGAAGCATTCCGGTGACCAGAATGTCGCCGTACTCGTCGGAGTAAAACTTGATAATGATGGCAGAGGCTAAGATTTGAAACACAGGATTGCAATTTGGTAATGGAAATGGGTTTTGTAAATCTTGGAAAATTATTGATGGGTTTTTGAGATATGGATAAGTGAATGATTTGAGCAAGATGTGGTGTGGTATGTTATTTAAACAGTTTTTTTTTTTTTTTTTTTTTTTTTTTTTTTTTTTTTTTTTTTTTTGTATAAAATAGTTTTTATTGTAGTTGTATTTTTATTTAAGTGAATAAAATGAAATTTATTTTGTTTGAAAAATATGGAAAAGAAATAAAATTAATGTGGGTGGGGCTCAAGTGAAGAGAAGTGGGTATGTTGTGATTGGGGGGTATTTTTTAGTTAGTGTGTTAAAGTGATGTGGCGGTGAGGTGGCACACGTGGGGACCAAGTGAAGAGAAGTGGGCAAGTTGCCACACCCCTTGCTCTAAGATTACATAAATGATGTTATTTCATACTTTTACGGTAAAATTTGGGTACGTAGTAATTTAAAGTGGAATTCCAAAAATTACCATCTTATGATTAGAACTCAGATACAAAATTCAAACGTACACATCAATGCTCATTATTTTTGACAAATTAGTGAATTAACATATTTGACTTGAACAACTAAAGTCGCAAATGCTGCTCTTCTTAACATTATTTGAAATTCAAATATTTCTAAAGTAATATTTGTCACTATCATTGTTTTTGTTTAATGCTATAAATTGTCTTTATCATATATGAAGAAAAAAAAAGGTATTATACGTAATGATAACATAATAATAATAGTGAAGAATTATAGAAAAACAAGAAAGGAAGCAAGAGCATATGGAGGAAATCTGATCCATTAGGAAACACATGTCCCACGTTGGGCTGTATAACACGTGCTCCTTCTGTCCATTACAACTGTCTACTCTACCCGTTAAAACCGCCCAGCTCACCTTTGAATCAATTACTTCTTCAATTCTGTTTCAATCTTGTTGATTCTTGTTGTCATGGTTGATTGGTTGTTAATTAAGAAAATCTAATTCTGTTTATATACCACCAGCAATGTAGCATACGGGTATAAGATTCTATTGGTAAGTTAAAAGGAAAAGATCGATGAATAGGATCTCGAAATATCAAGACATTAAAATGGTCAAAATACTTTATTAAAAAGTGAAGATACTTGATTTGAAAAGATTATCTTACATTTTCATCACAACCCTTACCTAATTTCGAACAATTAAAAGTTTTGGTAAATATTAATACACGTTAAGGATGCGAAATATTGTATAAAAATGTTGTACAACTAGGTTAATGGATCTTAGGGCACCCACTATTTGCTGGCATTGCTAAATGCTCCGCCACGAAGCAAGCTCTCCCGAATACGACAGATGCAGAAGTGGGGAAGCCGGAAGTGGCTAAGAGGTCCATGAAAAATTTATAAATTAAATCACCATAGTGAGGTGAGGGCTTATGATGACATGGAATGAAATAAGTCCAAGTTTATAGACCTTTTCATTGGAACTAAATACATGTAATTCATTTAATACCTCATCAAATTATAAAGTTTTAACAAGTTTAAGCATAGTGATAATAGGTTTATAGAATGAAAAATTTAAGAGCATATGACATGGAAATTATATAAACATTTTCAAAAGGTTTACCATAGGAGATGCTCTTAAGCTCAGAACTTATGATTAAATAATTATAACGACATAAATTGATATATAGGGTATGTTTGGGGTAATGGGTTGGGGCTGGGGCTCGGGCCATTATAAGCCGAAGATGAAATTTGTATTTTTGTATCTGACAAATGGGCTGGGGCTTATTATTGCAAAATTACTAAAAAGGAAATAATTAAATGAGTTTTATGGTATATGTTAGATATTTTTGTGGGTAAATATGTAATTTATGGTTCATAAGCACCGGACTAAAGTTTTTAGCCCCTTTTATGAGGCTGGGACTTATAGAGGCTTTTATGACTTCATAAGCCCGCGTGACAAACGGGGCTTATTTTATAAGCTGACTTATTTTAAAAGTCCAAGCCCCATTAAGCCCCTGTAAGCCCCTCCCCAAACACACCCATAATCATATTGTCAAAAAATATAAGCGTTAACAATAACTGTAACACCTCAAATTTTAAAGTTTAGTAATAAATACATAATAGTATTCATGAGATTTTATGAGTGTGGAGGGTGTGGTTGAGGGTTTTCGCTCGCCACATCAGCTCCACATCATAAAAACACTTACTTTATTTTTTTCTTTCAACTTTCTTTTAACCATTACAATACCTTCTCTCTTTTTTATTAATTTTTTACTATTTTTTATCATTTAAAAATACCGCTAAAACACACATATCTCACACAACAACAAATAAAATAATTTTTTTCTCTTTAAAAACTCTTCTCTCTCCTAATAGTCACTTTTCTCTTTCAGGACTCGACTCCCGCTTGGAAAATGTTTTGAGTTTTGCCGCTAGAAGGGTACCATGTCCTCGCAAGGAAAGAAATTCTTTTGTCTTTTCCCGTAGACCACACCTTGCACCCTGAAGTTATTTTAGTTAGCATTTAACGGAATACGGACAAGTTATGCAAATAGTTAATAGAAAAAGGACCTCCAATATAACGAAATAAAAGACAAGGACTAACGGTAAAAAGTAGAAACTAAGGTGTTAAATTACAAAATGGCCCTTAAGACTTACTAACCCTAAAATTTCAAAAGTTACTCCCTCATTTCACACGTGTAACCATACGTGTTTTCAAGATCATTTAGGGGGGAAAATTGTGAACAACCTCTAAACCAAGAAATCTCAGGGAGTTAATTAGTGAAGGTTTTAGAGGTGTGACATAAACCAAAAAGAAGCTTCATGTGTTCTTAACTAGTTTCCCTATCAAGTTAAGTAAGAGTTTATGTTATGATTAGTTATAGAGTTTAATTTGGGGGTTTTATGTGAATTAGGTATTATGTTAACCCTAAACTTGATTATGATGATTCATGATTGAAGGTGAGTATATTATATATGAATTATGATAAGAAGTATGTAGTAAAATCATGTCATGAAATTAGTAAAGTTTATGTTATGAGATTATAAGTTAGTTATGGTGATAATGATGATTATATTTAGTTCATAGATGTTAAAGGGTTGTTTGGCATAAGGTTTCAATAAGCCAAACTTAATAGCTCATGAAGAAGCTTATGTGTTATGGATGAAATATCAGTTTCTAATAATGTTAGAATGATCATTATGTGCTTGGGTGATTGATAACGTATCAATGTTAATGGCCAAGCCCACTAATTATACACCAACAACAAGCCCAAAACCAAACATTCAATAAGGCCCGTTATCAACACTTGGAAAGCCCAACTATACTCCCAGGCCACACCTAGCCTGGGAAAGCTCCTCAGGCTGTGTAACAGACACCCATGAGGCAACTGTCCCCTAACTATTACTGAAGGCCAAGATGTACCATTTCACATATGACAATGGGAGACACATAAGCAAAAATATTAGATACATGCACGACCTGGTACAAGCCAAGGAAGAGCTTCCACTTGTCTTGCTTGTCTCCTCATCGGATGATCAACACATGGACTATCTACTACCGTTGATCATCTACATGGGGTTTATCCTTAAACCATAAATGACTTTCTATAAATAGAAAGCATCTCACACACAAAAAAGGGCCCAACTCCTCTACGCTCTCTCATATTGTTTCACACAGTAAAAACACACTCTAACATGGTTTGTTTGAGTCTTACCCAAACTCTTGATTCTTAATCATAATCTTTGGGTCCTTACCGTTCAACACGGAAAACCGAACAACACAACCAACTCAACCCAATCTTAATCATGTTTTACATACTATACGTAAACATGGCATTATCCGTAGGGACATGATACAAAATTGGTACAAACTTTTACCTATTTTCATTTATTTCTCAGCTGAAAAAACATATTTTTTTTTCCTTTTACACAAGTTTTTAACTTGATCATGTCTTGTGAACAAAATTTACAACCTCTAATTTCAGAAGTACCACACAACCACCTCGCACTAGTCTAGATGGGAGACCTTACTCATACTAAAGAGGGTCAGTGGATATTAGAAAACAAGGATCACCAGTCAGCCAGAAGCTTTACGAAAGGACCATCAGGGGAGGTGAATGCAACTAATGACCACATCAGCTTGCTCAGAACACGTTACCACCAGGGACCACTAGCGAAGCGGAGAAACCAAGGCGGTTTAGGTGTTTTCACGGTTTGGTCGCCGGTTAAAACTTTTAAGTCACTGGTTTCAGGCAATGCACAGGGTATTAGGGCTTAGTAAGAAAGTAGACGTTATCATATCCAGGTTACGTTCCTCAGTCAACTTACCTGGAACAACTTGAAGTATAATATTCTATGATTGGCTCTCAAGTAAACACACGATCACCTACTTATATTTCTCTACATACCCATATACCCAATATTCCAAGCACGCCACCACCTAGCACCAACTTCAAGGCTATGCCCACCCTGAATCTAATTCAAGGAGACATCCTATTTTCGACCCTTGGTTCAGCCTCTCAAGGTATCACTTACCACATCCCATCACCAACCCACGTGGTCAATCACATGTTGACATCGCATCAGGCCATATCCACATGATCCAGTCATGGAAACCAAGAAATAAAAGAAGTAGTGAGGTTATGGAAGATTGGTATCCAACCTCATCGAGAAACATTTCATGGGACTCCTTCATCCCATCATTTGACCCAGTTGTTATCACAGTATTGATAGCTTCATAGAAAGTCAGCAAAATATATGTGGATGGGGGAAGCTCATTCGACATAATGTACGAACACTGCTTCAATAAACTTCCACACCACATCAGGCGTGATCTCAGGCCACCGAAAACACAGTTGATTGGTTTTTTAGGTGAAAGATTGATGACATCAAATAAGTACTAAATATACGCATCATTTATCCCGTTTATATTGCCTCTTTTATGTTATTTATGTTGGTACATAATTGTTCACTTTGGTTAGTCTCAGTAAATATCGGAGCAATTGATGAAAGTTAAGGAAAAGGACGTGATGTGGAGCTAACACGAAGAAATCAAGAAAATTCCACTGTTCATACATCCAATACTCCGTATTCATTGTTATCAATACGGCGTATCCATATCTTGACTTCATCAAAATTCCACGACGGGAAGGACATCAATACGGCGTATCCAAAGGAGCCAATACGCCGTATCCACTGACGGTTTATACAACTTCTAGAATATTTTAATCATGGAGCCCACGCTATTAGAGTCCGCTACGCCGTATTAGAGGATACTAATATGCCGTATCGACCAGATTTCAAAGGGTATAAATACAAAACTCATATTACGAATTTGAAATAACTTTTTACCATCAAGCTTGACTTCCAGAAGATTTTTGGAGCCAAGAAGGTCTTGCAAACTCAGTCATTCATTAGGAGAACTCTTTGTAACCTAATTACTTCACTTAATCATTTGGTTATCGTATCAATTTCATTATGTTTCATACTTTTTTTATTTGATTATGTTCAAGCACTTTGTTACTAAGATTATGGGCTAACACCCTTAGGTGTTAGCCAAGTTTATGAAGATCATTTGTTTTTTATATTACATCATTTATTATTTTATCTCGTTAGATATTATTTATGTTTACCTCCTATGCTTGTTTACTTGCTTGATTGAGTTCTTATTTATTTTCTAGATCTTTTGGTATATTGATCGATTTTTGTACTTTAGCTATATGTAATTGTGGTTACTTGAATTATGTAGTAAACTAAAATATATGTATCTTAATAGTTGAATGTAGGGAAAATCATCTGAGATGGACCCTAGCTTAGGAAAACCACCTGGAACGACCCCTTTGCAAATTTCACTATTAAGACTACTGAGCTAATGCCTCTAGGTTAGATAATTACAATATTAATACAAGTAAGTTGGTAAAACTCGTAGAAGTTTAGGTTACCACTTGTGACATCTAGATATATTATAAATAATAGTTGAAGGACTTTATGCGGGCTTTGTTAACGGTGACATCGTTGACCTCTTGTTAGCCTCGGATTAAGGGAGAAGTCACACCTTGTTTACATTCGTGAATCACCAACGGCAATAAGTTAGTAGACATTGCACTAGTAAGACATATTACTAATATTTGGTTGGATGAACTTGGCTAGCACGTTCTTCCTAATATTGATTTAGACATTTCCTACTATCGTTTACTCTGTATTAATTAGTTTAATTAGTTTATTTGCTTTATTAGTTAATTAGCAACCCAAACTCGTACCATTCTCTTAGACTGAACCCCCCTTTTGCGTTAGTTTATGTTATTTAGTTAGTTAGAATACCTTTAGGATTAGTATTGAAGTAATTCACTCCTGACGAATGACTCTTACTTACCAATCACTAGCTATAACTGATCTGGTACATTGCCATTAGTCTTAGTCTATAGGTTATTTCGGGAAAAAAAATATAAATAGTAAAACTTGGTTAAAATATATAGACAACAAATAACACATCAAGTTTTTGGCGCCGTTGTCGGTGAGTGAATTTAGCTTTAGCTTACTTAATGGTATTTTTCTGTTTTTAGTTTAATGGTGTGTTTAGCTTGTTTTTTTGTTGTTGTTTTAGATTGTTTATTTGCATTATGTGTTTCTGTCTCAAGTTAGTAATACGGCGTATTCTTGTCTGTGAATACAACGTATTTGTCTGTTAGGTGGACAGACTTTCTAGCGTGCTTTGGGCTCATAGAACCATCCCAAAGGATAGTACTGGTGAAACACCCTTCAACCTGGTCTATGCGACTAAATTAGTAACATCTGCTAAGATGCTCATTCAAACTGGAAGAGTTGCTATGGTAAGTCAAAAAGACAACGAGGTAGCTCTCATGCTAGACTTAACACTGTCTGGGGAGAAACGTGACCTAGCAGCTGTACGACTAGCACACTCGAAGTGATAGTAAAGTCATATAGAGCTTAAATTTTGAGGTTAAAAATAAATTATGATGAAGCACTAGGTTGTGATGGTTAAATTGGATAAAGTGACATACATGGAGAGGAAAGCATTGTAAATAAAAAAGTAGAGAATGGGTTTCTTGTTTGAAAACCCCTTCTTTCTGCCCCACCACAATTAATATCTTTACTTCTTCCTTACTAAGCATGATATTTTGGAGATTTTAAATCAAACGCAGTCATATCACCCAACAAAACAACCGCAAAGTTTAGAGTGCGTTTTGTTAGAAAAAAAATCTTACAATAATCTTTATTTTTCAGTTTTGTATATATTCGTATTATAGGTTTACGAAAAAGTATAATTTCAGTTTTGTATATATTCTGTTAATACAAATAAACCGCAAAAACGTTTATTCATATTTAGCAATCTCGTTGTGTTTTGTTGATAACAAATATAAAGTTATCGTAAGTAAAATTATAAGAATACATGTTATTTTTGTAAAGTATATATATTTGGTCATTCACATAAAACGTTGTAATAATTAATTTGTTGTAACAGTTTATGTAATAGGATGGGTAATATCCAAGACCCATGACCCATACTGTCACACCCCGCCGGATGCGGAAACGCGAGGTGTAACATAATCAATATACATCGCAAAGAGATATAGTACAATACCATAACTTAAATTTAAATAAATATTGTAACATTAAAACAAGGTTCTAGCCGACCTTGGCAATTTAAACATAAAGTTTGACTTCCAAAGGATAACATTTTACTACATGACGACCCAGATAACTTGTGACGGCTCCTTTATTTAAAATCTTCATAATATAAGCTAAACAACGATCACCGAAATGCATGAGAAAACGGGTCAACTATGAAAATAGTTGGTGAGTACACAGGTTCTATGTAAAATAAAATACCGATTTTTGAAGGTCTGACTGGCAAATGTCCTGTCAACTCACTATGTTACAAATCCCGCCCATACAAGTAACATATGAATTCACATACACTTTCATATTTTAAGTCCAGTAAATAATGCACATATGGTCACAATAACGCCTCGTATATAATAAAGTATGCGGCAAAGCCCCTAAAATAAATAATATGCGTTCCGTAGACAGGGGAACGAGAGGTTGGCCGACCTCGAATAGCGCTATCCACACTATCTACTGCTCCGCACAAGGGAGCCGTACGAACGGTACGTATAATTGGAGTGCGAACGGCAAACCAATAGGGGACTAACAATGCGAATGTACGAACAATACATCATAACAACTATTATATACTATCAATTAATGACTGCTCCGAACATGGTAGACTCGGCATTGCTCCGAACAGGGGAGACTTTAGGTCAAGGACGTATGGTCCATTAGGTCCAAACAAGTCATAAATTTATAATTAAGTCTAAGGGTTCAATGTTTAAAATCATGCATTTCACCCCAAATAAGTAAAACAGTAAAAAGGGGGCTGTGAATACTCACCTCAGTAATGCAGTCTAAAACAGCAGCCAAATAGAATTATTGGATGACACCGACACGCGACCTAGATTAGTATGGCAAATTTAGTCTTTATTCATGATTATGACTCGACAAGGTTTAATAAAAGTTTTGTTGTTGGTTGTGTGGCAATGATTAATGTTTAACATAATTTTTGTAGATTTTGGCTCTTGGAAGTGCATAAGTCTATAATAAGAAAATATCAATGAAGAAAGAATCTTCGGTTCGATGGCAACCGAATGACGACGTACGGAAAATAGTTACTCATAATATTAGCCGTTAACTAATTAGTATATATACTAAAGATCAGGGAAGAGAGAGAGTAACATCCCACGCATTAAATGCAACACACATTAAATGAAATCTTTTGCAAATTGGCAAAAACAGCCCCTGAGGTCCAAGTGCGTCGCGAAGTAAGTCCTTTAGCATTTGGCAAAAATAGCCCTTGAAGTTTAAGTGTCGTTGCAAAGTAAGTCCTTTAGCATTAATTGCTAACTATAGCAATTTGGCAAAAATAGTCCATAAGGTTTAAGTGTCGTTAGCAATCCCGCTGCAGTGCGCGGGTTTCTACACTCATTATAATTAAAAGTCATTAAAAGTATATACATTTATATATGATCAAAACTAGTTGATGATAAAAGTATATTAAAATACTTTTATTAGTTATAAATGTAAGTTTTTTTGGAAAATTTGGGCATGACCCGTGTATTGTTCTAGTTTTCCGTTATAAATATTGCAACTTTTATTTAACTCATATAAGAGTTCAAGAGGATAGGTCTCGTTCACATTTATATGTAAAACTCATTTATAAATTCCTAAAATTCCGTTTATTATTAACTAATGATTATGAATAATCTAAAGTCTATATTTACTTCGTGACTTAAGTTTATAGTTTGAATGTTACGAAAAGTTAGTGTTTGAGGTATGCCGCGTTTTTAACTATATGTCTATAGATAATCTCTAGTTCGAAATTGAGTTTACTTTTAATCTTCAAGTATGAAAAACTTGTTACATCTATTCGTTTGACTTTAGACTCCAAGTAATACAAACTTGCCTGCTTTATTTTTGTTTTTAAATGAATTTGTTGAATCACAGTATCTCTATGTGATATACCCATATCGTCCATGTCATATAAATTCTTTATCTTGTCAGATTTATTTCATCAACGAGCCTTTTATCTCAAAATAGTTGGGTAAAGTCTTCTATTGTTTGTCTTATATAAAATTTATTACTGATTCTTCATAATACCCTTTTGCAGGAAACCAAATGTTCTTCTTTTTCTTTTTACACAACTCAGATTCTTAAGCATTCCTTACTATTATTTTTTTTTGGGACAAGTTTCCAACTTATGAGCTAATATTTCCAATACCAAAACACGATTTCAATATCATTAAAATCTATAGTGATTAGAAAAGAGAAAAAAAATATATATAAAGTATTAATAATAATAATTACAGTAAAAACTTGAACAAAATTAACACTTCCAATTTTTAAGCCAAACTCTAGTTTTAGTTGTGATATTATTATTTTGCCACACTAGCTTTAATCCATTTTTAAATTTTCTCTTGTTTTTCCTGGTTGATGCCTCGACAGAAAAGCAACACAACAACAACAACAAAAATTTCTTTTTAACCAATTTCATAACAACTTCCATTATAATTAACTATGGTTCTTCCATCATATGTACCAAGATTACAACAAGATGGATTGAAAAGATTGACAAGGAGATGATTCTTACACTTAAATCAAGAAAAGAGGACGAGTGGTTATGAACACCGAATACAAAAACTCCAACTAAGCACGATTGAAGATGAATTAGAACAAATTGAAACTTGATTTGGACTCCTTAAACCTTGAATAACAAATCCCCTCAACCAATTTCGAAAAGCCCTTTGATTTACGCAACCCTAATTCTCGGATTTTTGAAAGAATGATGAAGAAACTGTGAAAATTCAATCTTTCTATAAATGAATTTAAGGAATGAAGTACTAGCTTTACTCTTGACCTTGATTGCTATTCTTGGCTAATAACTCTTCTTTGTTTGCCACGTTCAAGCTTCCTCGTGATGTCTAGGATAATAGAGTGCATATTTGAGGATGGTGATATAGATAGAATGAAGGTTGACTTTAGAGAGGAGGGGGAAAGCACCCATTTTTGTGATTGTTTTCTTGTGTTAGTCGACAAGGAGAGAAGGAGAAGAACAGGTCCTGAAAGGGTGCTACTAAACACACCGTGATTTTATTTAGCACAATTTTCAAGTAAAAATTTGGAATTTAATTAAATGATAAGTTAAACCTCGAATAGACCAAAAGTATTGAACACTTAAAACACTCAAGTATTAATCTATCTCTCTCTCCAGCTAACACACTCTCCCTTCCATTTCTATCAAAACAAGCATTATGTAAAAAAAGAAAAAGTTTCAGCTAAATCATAAAACACCACTAGATTCGGAGTGAAATTCCGACCAAATCCTCACAAAACACTTTGTGGTCAAATCTTCCACGCGTCAACCTGCCGGAATCTTCCAATTCGGCGTTTTTTCCGGCTAACTCCGAGTAAGACATCACCACACTAGCCTTATTACACTTTACCCTACTAGCTTTGGCCATCACTATCACATGGCATTTCGTGAATACTCTAGTTTGGATTTTATGTGTTTTTATTTGAATTGATCTTTGTTGGATGTATATATTTTGGGGTTATTTTATTTTTATTTCATGTTTTAGTTGGATATGTGAAGTTTGTAAACAATTGGGAGGAAGGTGAAGATGAAAAAGGTGATAGAGATGGTGAATGGTGATGGCTTCGATGGTGGTAATGAGAGAGAAAAAAAGAGTAATAAATAACTAATATATGATGATAAAAAAATAATTAAAATGATTATCTAATTATTATGCAAATAATATGGTAATTATCATGGTGTATATAGAGTCTCCCTTTTGAAAAGAAGTAGGGGAGGGGCGGCATATTATTTTAGGATAGGGTAAAATATATTTTTATTTTTAGTTTTATTATTATTATTAACTTTATCCCGTACTGTATAAACTGTACCGTGAACATAACGTATTCTTATGTAAAATATTTTCCGAGTGTCTGTATTTTATAATTTTTATATTTTCGGAGACGTTTTGACGAGCGAAATATTATGATATTACTATTATCTTGACATTAGAAAATAAATTTCGTGCCAATTTTATTATGGTGTCGGTACGCGTGTGGTGCCGGGACTTTGGAAAACACGAGATAACTTCTCGTTTTAGAGTTATAATGATCAGAAAAATAAATAACTCGCATATTCTGATATAAATAATACCCGGGAAATTGACGGATTGTCACAGTCTGCCAACCTTAAAAAGAATCTCGTCCTCGAGATTCAGTCCGTCTACACTACAGGCGTACATTCTCATAGTTCAAACTTTCTCATTCTCGAGCTTTGCCCTCAAAAGACTCTTAGTTGGTGAATTCTCACAACTTATCGACCTGACCGGTCATGTGTTCAAGCTGTGTAGGTTGAGTAACAACTTGTAGCTAACTCGATTTTCGCAACTCATCAAACAAGAACTGTCACTAGATCAAGCTAGGAAACAAGTTGTCAGAAAGAGATGGCTTCTCATCTATGTAAGAGACCTTTTGAAAGTTTGGCTCGAGTTTGAAATCGTCTAAACCAATCAAATCAACTAATAGTGGGGTGCTCAGATTAGTGAGAAGGCAAAAATTAAAATAAGGGTCATGATGCAAGGTTCTACACTAATCAATGCCATGAACTAGAACCAGAAGGTACTAAAATAGAGGGGGTGATCAAAAGAATGTACCCGTCACGGTGCTTGTGTCTTAGCGAGCTTCTTTAGTGCCCAAGAAGTATGCTCGACCCCGAGCTGGGCTGACATTGCCTCCATGGTTTGGGTTATCTCCATCAATTGCTAAGGCGAGAGTCATGTTACCGTGCTCCGACTTCTGTGCCCTATTCAACTTAGGACATGTGTTCCGGAGGTGATTCGGACTTCCACACTCGTAGCAGGTTAGCCTCCATCCTTGGTTTCCATTTTTGTCTAAGCAATTTCGACTAAGATGGCCCGTCTTCTGGCACACGTTACACTTAGGGCAGTTTCCTATATGATGGAGGTTGCATCGAGTGCACTTAGGATGTGTCCCTGCATACCCTCTGCGTTCTTGAGTCGTTGCTCCATAGTTTCTGGTTACTCGTTGCCTCTTGTCTTGCTGGTCCTGGTCTCGGCTTCCCTGGTGATCCTCCTGTCACTTTCGTCCATTGTCGTTTGTTTTTGCTAGTCCTCCAGACCTGATCACGTCATTTGTCAAGCGGTATGTCATTCCCACAGCAGCTTGCAGAGTAGTTGGGTTGGATGAGGTGACATCTCTCCTGATTTCAGGGATCAAACCCCAAATGTATCGATCAATCAGCTTCTCCACAGTAAAGACCATGTGGGGAACCATTCTGGTCAGCTCAAGAAAGCGGGCTGTGTACTTGTCAACTTCCACTCCTACCATTATATGGTTCCAGAATTCCGCTTCCAGTTTCTGCACTTCGTCCTTCCTGCAGTACTCCTCAGTTAGTAGCTTCTTGAATTCTTCCCAAGATAATCCATTTGCGGCTTCTCTCCCTCTGGTCTGTAGCTGGTTGTTCCACCAGGTTAGTGCTCGACCCTGAAGCAGGCCTGCAGAGAACTCAACCTTATCTCCCTCAACACATTTAGTGATGTTAAGTTTCGACTCCACATTCTCAAACCATGATAGCAGGCCAATGGCACCCTCGGTGCCATGAAATTCCTTTGGCATGCATAACAAGAAGGTCTTATAGCTGCATCCGTGGCCATTGGTCGAGGTACCAGCTCCCTCATTGGCTCGTCCTGCATCAATGTGTGCGACAATCTGAGTGAGGAGATCCGCCAATCCAGCAACACTGTCTCTTGGGGCTTCATTGTTGATGCTTCCTGAACGAGTGTTCCTTGTAGTCATGATTCTATAATGGGCCAAAACATTTGGTTGTGTGAGTCATGGCGGATGATGTGTGGGACGACGACAGGTAGCGAGGGTAATGTGACGGGAATAAGGACGTGTTTAGCCTATCGGGTCATAATATAGCGAGAAGAAGGCATATAATAAATGTATATAAGGTATAATGGACACATAAACATGTCATGCATACTCACGCGACTAATTCAGTTCCAGGTGATCAGACTATTTAAGACTCGACCAACATGATTCGAGGCTACTAATCCTATCACTGTATGATTCCTCCTGAATTATGCATAGGTGTACAAGCTATGCATAATTTAGGAGTAACGATGCAATGTTGGTGCTAGTCGACTCGTATGATGTTCAGTGTTTTAATAAAATTTTAGTTTGGTTATAGTTGCGATTTTTATTTTAGAAAAATCGGCATTCACTATTACCTTGGCTCTGATACCAATCTGTCACACCCCGCCGGAGGCGGAAACGCGAGGTGTAACATAATCAATATACATCGCAAAGAGATATAGTACAATACCATAATTTAAATTTAAATAAATATTGTAATATTACAACAAGGTTCTAGCCGATCTTGGCAATTTAAACATAAAGTTTGACTTCCAAAGGATAACATTTTACTACATGACGACCCAGATAACTTGTGACGACTCCTTTATTTAAAATCTTCATAATATAAGCTAAACAACGATCACTTGAAATGCATGAGAAAACGGGTTAACTATGAAAATAGTTGGTGAGTACACAGGTTTTATGTAAAACAAAATACCGATTTTTGAAGGTATGACTGGCAAATGTCCTGTCAACTCACTATGTTACAAATCCCGCCCATACAAGTAACATATGAATTCACATACACTTTCATATTTTAAGTCCAGTAAATAATGCACATATGGTCACAATAACGCCTCGTATATAATAAAGTATGCGGCAAAGCCCCTAAAATAAATAATATGCGTTCCGTAGACAGGGGAACGAGAGGTTGGCCGACCTCTAATAGCGCTATCCACACTATCTACTGCTCCGCACAAGGGAGCCGTACGAACGGTGGGTATAATTGGAGTGCGAACGGCAAACCAATAGGGGACTAACAATGCGAATGTACGAACAGTACATCATAACAACTATTATATACTATCAATTAATGACTGCTCCGAACATGGTAGACTCGGCATTGCTCCGAACAGGGGAGACTTTAGGTCAAGGACATACGGTCCATTAGGTCCAAACAAGTCATAAATTTATAATTAAGTCTCAGGGTTTAAAATATATCAAGTAGTTCAAAAACAATTTAAGTTTAAAATAATGCATTTCACCCCAAATAAGTAAAACAGTAAAAAGGGGGCTGTGAATACTCACCTCAGTAATGCAGTCTAAAACAGCAGTCAAATAGAATTATTGGATGGCACTGACACGCGACCTAGATTAGTATGGCAAATTTAGTCTTTATTCAGATTATGACTCGACAAGGTTTAATAAAAGTTTTTTTGTTGCTTGTGTGGCAATGATTAATGTTTAACATAATTTTTGTAGATTTTGGCTCTTGGAAGTGCATAAGTCTATAATAAGAAAATATCAATGACGAAAGAATCTTCGGTTCGATGGTAACCGAATGACGACGTACGGAAAATAGTTACTCATAATATTAGCCGTTAACTAATTATAATTAAAAGTCATTAAAAGTATATACATTTATATATGATCAAAACTAGTTGATGATAAATACTTTTATTAGTTATAAATGTAAGTTTTTTGGAAAATTTGGGCATGACCCGTGTATTGTTCTAGTTTTCCGTTATAAATATTGCAACTTTTATTTAACTCATATAAGAGTTCATGAGGATAGGTCTCGTTCACATTTATATGTAAAATTCATTTATAAATTCCTAAAATTCCGTTTATTATTAACTAATGATTATGAATAATCTAAAGTCTATATTTACTTCGTGACCTAACTTTATAGTTTGAATGGTACGAAAAGTTAGTGTTTGAGGTATGCCGCGTTTTTAACTATATGTCTATAGATAATCTCTAGTTCGAAATTGAGTTTACTTTTAATCTTCAAGTATGAAAAACTTGTTACATCTATTCGTTTGACTTTAGACTCCAAGTAATACGAACTTGCCTGCTTTATTTTTGTTTTTAAATGAATTTGTTGAATCATAGTATCTCTAGTGATATACCCATATCGTCCATGTCATATAAATTATTTATCTTGTCAGATTTATTTCATCAACGAGCTTTTTATCTCAAAGTAGTTGGGTAAAGTCTTCTATTGTTTGTCTTATATAAAATTTATTACTGATTCTTCATAATAAACTTTTGCAGGAAACCAAAAAAAAAAATGAAACCAAATGTTCTTCTTTTTCTTTATACACAACTAAGATTCTTAACCATTCCTTACTATTATTATTTTTTTTTTGGACAAGTTTCCAACTTATGAGCTAATATTTCAAATACCAAAACGCGATTTCAATATCATTAAAATCTATTGTGATTTGAAAAGAGAAAAAAAATATATATATAAGGTATTAATAATAATAATTACAGTAAAAACTTGAACAAAATTAACACTTCCAATTTTTAAGCCAAACTCTAGTTTTAGTTGTGATATTATTATTTTGCCACACTAGCTTTAATCCGTTTTTAAATTTTCTCTTGTTTTTCCTGGTTGATGCCTCGACAGAAAAGCAACACACCAACAACAACAATAATTTCTTTTTAACCAATTTCATAACAACTTCCATTATAATTAACTATGGTTCTTCCATCATATGTACCAAGATTACAACAAGATGGATTGAAAAGACTGACAAGGAGATGATTCTTACACTTAAATCAAGAAAAGAGGACGAGTGGTTATGAACACCGAATACAAAAACTCCAACTAAGCACGATTGAAGATGAATTAGAACAAATTGAAGCTTGATTTGGACTCCTTAGACCTTGAATAACAAAACCCCTCAACCAATTTCGAAAAGCCCTTTGATTTACTCAACCCTAATTTTTGGATTTTTGAAAGAATGATGAAGAAACTGTGATAAATTCAATCTTTCTATAGTTGAATTAAGGAATGAAGTACTAGCTTTACTTTTGACCTTGATTGCTATTCTTGGCTAATAACTCTTCTTTGTTTGCCACGTTCAAGCTTCCTCGTGATGTCTAGGATGGTAGAATGCATATTTGAGGATGGTGATATAGATAGAATGAAGGTTGACTTTAGAGAGGAGGGGGAAAGCACCCATTTTTGTGATTGTTTTCTTGTGTTAGTCGATAAGGAGAGAAGGAGAAGAACAGGTTCTGAAAAGAAGTAGGGGAGGGGTGGTATATTATTTTAGGATAGGGTAGAATATATTTTTATTTTTAGTTTTATTATTAGTATTAACTGTATCCCGTACTGTATAAACTGTACCGTGAACATAACGTATTCTTATGTAAAATATTTTCCGAGTGTCTGTATTTTATAATTTTTATATTTTCAGAGACGTTTTGACGAGCGAAATATTATGATATTACTATTATCTTGACATTAGAAAATAAATTTCGTGCCAATTTTATTATGGTGTCGGTACGCGTGTGGTGTCGGGACTTTGGAAAACATGAGATAACTTCTTGTTTTAGAGTTATAATGATCAGAAAAATAAATAACTCGCATATTCTGATATAAATAATACCCGGGAAATTGACGGGTTGTCACACATACCCATGGAGCTAATCCATAACCCATGACCAATTGCATGACATCATGCACGAAATCATGTTGGATATTATCCATGACCCATGACCCAAGACCAATGATCCATTGTCTAGATACATTGTATCTTGTTGGGTATCCATGGCTCATACCCATAACCCATAACCCGATTTGCAACCCAAAATCCGGACTGGTACAACCCAGTTTGCCGGATCCCTGAGATTGCACTGGCCGAATCTCCCAAGTGAGGGATCCGCCAGAACTGGGCTACAGTTAGCTTTCTTGCCTATAAATAGTGAGCTATTTCTTCATTGTTACTCACTCTTCTTCTTACAACTCTCTCATATATTATCTCATTCTTCTAACCTCTGATCTCTTGATCAATCTAGTAGTTCTTCTTTCTCTTGTTGTGATTCTCATATAGTTCCTTCTCAAAGGCGAGATCACGATATACTGCAAGTCATCCAAGCAATGGGTCCTTGATTGATTTGTTCCTCCACAAGATTTCTGTAGCAAGATCTTGTATTTCATATTTCACATAGTTGTTGTGTTGGTTTGGTTCGCCGTGCTAAGGACTCGGTATTTAGCTTTGTACCGGAAAAAGTGTAAGCGACGTTGTGAGGCTTCTCCGACGTGTTGAAGGAGCTTGTTGACACAGTTCTTGAACTCTCGAGGGGAGAACTCGGGGAGTGGAGTAGGGCAAGGAAGGTGTCCTTGTAGCCGAACCACTATAAATCACTTGTGTCACTACTCTCTATCCTTTACTTTACTTGCTTTCATTATTTACTTTACTTATTGCTTTATACTATCTATCCATCCATACGAATTCACATAATATCGAATCTAAAGTTTTACAACTTAAATTAGAATCGGCAAAACTATTCAACCCCCTTCTAGTTTTCCATAATTGGCATCAAGAGCAAGGTTTACAAAAGTTTTAAAGTAAATTGTATTTTAAAAACTTTTCGATCACAATGAGTTTTGAAAATTATAGAGAAGGGCAATCTATTTAACGACCTCCACTACTTGAAAAAAATGGTTTTATTTATTGGAAAAATAGATTCGAAACTTATGTGAAATCAAAAGATATTGATCTTAGGTACATCATTGTTGAAGGTGATTTTCAAGCCACTTCAAAAGATGATAAACCGGCAACGAAACAAACTGTGAAAACGTAGGGGGAGGGGTGAATACGTTATCATTTTTAAAACTTTAGATCTTTAGTATCAAATCGCTTATGAAGCTTGTTATAATATGAAAGTTCCAATTATTGTTTGTGACCAATGTAAAGCATAGTAAACCGTGTTGTCACACAAGCATTAACATCAAACCACATCACAAGCAATAGTATAGTGCACTAATAAGAGTAAAGAGATAAAGAAAGGAAAGTGCAAACCGAACACGAGGATTTATAGTGGTTCGGTCACAGATCTCCTTTCCGCCCTACTCCACTCACCGAGTACCCAACTCGAGAGTTACTTCACTAAATCAACAAGCTCCCTTCTCGGCGGAGAAAACCTTACAATCGTCGCTTACACTTTTTCCGGTACAAAGCTAAATACCGGGTTCTAGTTCGAGGTAGAACCAACCTAACGTCGCCTATACTATATTTTCGACACTAAGCTAGATGTCGAGTTCTTTTACAAGGGTACAACCACTCCCATTATGTTTTATGGCCCAACATAACAAGCCTTGTGTTTTATGGCACAAACACATAAACCATCTAATCTAGTTTGGTGAAAGTGTTGTTGTGATGCAATGATGTTTACACTAATGATCCATGACACAAATGTCTAATGGATATGAATAACTACTTCTAAATGAACTTTCATTTGATAGGAAGCCTTCATGATGAAGATCACAAGTTCCCTAAACTTGTTGTGATAGATCTTCAGCTTGTGGTGAGTAGAAATGACTAGATCTCCAAGCTTTCCTTGGTTGATCAAAATGTAGAATATGCTTACAACAAAGATGAATGTTAGAAGCATTATGATCATGATCATTAGGGTGTTTAATGTATGTTACTACATTGTTAATGATAGATCTAAATGTATGCAAGAAGGTGGAGAAGATGTGTTTTCAAGTGGTGAAGAAATGAGAAAACAATGGGCTTCTATTTGTAGGCAAAAGTGACCAGGAGCGTCCACGGACCAAGGAACCAAATAAAGGGTTCCGTCCTTTATACAATTTGGTGTTGTGGGTGCCTGACAGAAAATATAAAAAATATTTCTTCAAATCTTTCCAAGATATTACCAAATCTTACTAAGATCACATTTGATATTTTGAGTGTCAATCTAACCAAAATATTCAAGAGATCTTCCAAGGATTTCAAAGATGATGATGTAATATGTATTTCCTTTTTAGATTAAAAAGTTTATCAAAGTAAACTTGTAAAATGTATTATGTAACTAGTTAATAAAATGTCTAGTTACATTTTGAAATACTTGGGAATGCAAAATGTAAAATGAGGTTCGAAATAGAATGGTTAACCTATTAAAATACTTAGTGACTCTAAACGTATTTTAAACATTCTAAATGATTTGTTAATGGGTTTGATCATAATGCCACATAACAAACATGTACGAACCTGTGTTGTAACATATGAGGACTTGAGTCATCGAGAGGTGTTGAATGTATGTTGAGACAAAGTGTGATTACAAGTAACTTGTACATTTTACGTTATGTATTACAAGTTACATGTTTGTCATCAGTCAAAACAAACGAGACTGTATAGATTAAATATCGTAATATTTGCACTAACACAAACATCCCTCATGATCGCCTCTTCGACGATCAAAAGAAAAAGCTTTTCAAAAATAGTAAGGAAAAAATGGTTTTATATAATGCCTTACTTAAAAAGGAATTTGAAAGAATTTCTATGCTTAAAACCTCTAAAGAAATTTGGAATTCTTTAGTTTTAACTCATTAAGGAAATCAACAAGTTAAAAACAACAAAATAGATTTATTTGTTCAAGAATATGAACAATTTTCAATATCGGATGAGGATAGTATAGATAATTCTTTTGCTAACTTTAATACTATTATTACTTCATTACAAGCACTTGATGAGTCTTTTTCTAGTCGTAATCATGTCAGAAGATTTCTAAGGGCGCTTCCATCAAATTGGAGACCAAAGGTGACGGCCATCGAAGAATCCAAAGACTTGTCAATCCTCACTCTCGACAAACTCATAGGCAATCTAAAGGTCTATGAGCTCGTCCTTGCTAAACACTCTTAAGCCTCAAAAGAAAAGAAAGAGAAGCACAAATCTCTTGCCTTAAAAGCCAAGAATGTCTCAAGCGATGAAGAAACCTCATCTTCGGAAAGTGATGACGAAGAGTATGCAATGGCGGTACAGGATTTCAAGAAGTTCTTTCGGAGAAAATGAAGATATGTCAAGAAACCATATGATGACAAGAAGTGGTTCCAGAAAGGCAAAGACGACAAGAAAGTAAAAGACGAATGCACATGTTTTAAATGTGGGGATCCTAAACACTTCATTAGTGAGTGTCCCAAACGTGACGAACAAAAGACGTTCGTAAGTGGTTCGTGGGGAATGAGTGAGGAGGAGAACAAAGAAATTTGTCTCATGGAAAAGGACTCAAACGAGGTATGTCCCGAATATCTTTATTATAATAGCTCATCATTAGATGATGAATCTTTACATCGTGAATATGATAAACTTTTCAAAATTAGTCTAAAAGTAATTAACAAAAATAAGATCTTGAAAAACAAAAATGAATGTTTAGAAAAGGAAGTTCTTGAGCTAAAAGATAAATTAAAACGTTTAGAAAAGGGAAAGGAAGTAGATAGTGCATGTGAGCTTTGTGTTCAACTTCAAACGTTAGTTGATCATCTTGATTCCAAGATTGCTAGAATAAGTACTAATACTCTTGATAAAATACTTGATAGTGTTAAAACGGGAAATAATCAAAAGGGTTTAGGTGTTCAGGAACTCACCGCGTCAACTAGCGAGATTAAAGAAACACAATTCATTAAAGCAATTGAAAAACAAGCTACTGTAGTCACGGATCCCACGGATCCCTTGAAAAAGGAATCGTCTAGTGTAAATCCAGGGATCCGTGGGTCTGTACCAGCAAACAGTAGAAATATTGCTACCACATCATCTAGAACTGACTTTGTTATTGTTAACAAGAAGAAACCAACCCATGTTACTGTTAGAAATGTCAAACAACCACCTCCACTAAAACAAAATCAAAGTTTTATGAAAAACAAAGGTCCATCGTTTTATAAACCAAACACAATTATAAAAAGACCCAAATAATATTTATCCGAGAAGTAACCACTATCAAATGGGATGGAATCCTAATGCACAAAATGGTTTTCCATTTCAAAACTTTATACCATGGAATGCTTTCTCACCTTTTTCATATATGCCTAACATGAATGAAATGTATAACACCAATGGACCCATAAACAAATGAGGACCAAACTTTTGAATTAATTTTTTTCTTATGTATGCCTAAAGGTCGACCTAGATCTGGATCAATGGATCAAGGATAGCGGGTGCACGAGGCATATGACCGGTAACAAAGATTTGTTTTCCACATACGAATCCTTCAATGGAGTAAATGTGGTGTTTGGAAATAGCAAGAGCAAAATCATCGGTAAAGGTACAATCTCTCACAAATCCTTAACCATTAACGATGTTTGTCACGTAGAAAACCTAAACTTTAATCTACTAAGTATAGGAAAAATTTGTGATAAAAAGTGCAACGTACTTTTTAGTGAAACCGGTAGTAAAATATTGAAAAATGGTATTACTATAGGTAGAGGCATTAGAAAACATGGAGTCTATGTCATTAAAATCAGAAATGAACCAAAAGACAGACTTTGCCTTACCTCTATGGATGATACTTCGACCCTATGGCATCGAAGATTAGCTCACGCCAATATGCGACTTCTTCAATCGCTATCATCCAAAGAACTAGTAAGAGACCTACCCAAATTAAAATACGAACATCCTTTTTGTGATGCTTGTAACATAGAAAAGCAAGTCCATGCTAGTCATAAAGCTAAAAATATGGTTTTTACAACTAAGTGTCTAGAATTACTACATATGGATTTATTTGGTCCATCCGCTATTCAAAGCTACGGAGGTAACTTTTATACTTTGGTTGTAGTGGATGATTACTCTAGGTATACATGGACTAAATTTTTAAAGAATAAAACTGAAACGTTCAATTACTTTGAAATATTAAGTAAGAAAATCCAAAGACAATTAGGAAGTCCTATTGTGTCAATTAGAACGGATCATGGTAGGGAATTTGATAATGAAGTGCAATTTGGAGCTTTTTGTGATGCTAATGGTATTACTCACAATTTCTCGGCTCCTCGCACTCCACAATCAAATGGGGTAGTTGAAAGGAAAAATAGAACCCTAAAAGAAATGAGTCGCACTATGATTAATGAGCAATCAATTCCTCAAAAATATTGGTGCATTGCCATCCACACATCAACTTATATACTAAATCGAGTCCTAATTAGACCATTTTTAGGAAAAACTCCATACGAGTTACTACGAGGCAAAAAGCCTACGTTAGAACACTTTAGAGTTTTTGGTAGTAAATGTTTCTTACTTAATACAAAAGATTATCTAACTAAATTAGATCCTAAATCAACCGAAGCCGAATATGTCTCCGCCGGTAAAGTATGCCAACAAACACTATGGAGGAAACAAGCGTTAATTGACTATGACATCCATCTAAGTGACATAGCCATTTTATGCTACAATAAAGGTGCTATTGACTTGAGCAAAAATCCGGTATTGCACTCTCGTACCAAGTATATAGAGATCCGTCATCACTTCTTAAGAGACAATGTTCAAAAGGGGAACATTTCTATTGAGAAAGTATCATCCGAAGACAACATAGCCGACGTCCTCACCAAACCGTTGAAGCGAGAACACTTCAACTTGCTTCGTCTTGGTCTTGGTCTCATGGAACAATCGTCGTAAATTTTTTCTCATTCTACAAGGTATGTAAACGTTTACCTTACCTTTTTTTCTGAGTCTAGGACCTCTATTTCACACACAACTCACAAACAATATGGGGATTTTCAAAACTCAAGATAAATTATCTTTTTTTTATACAAGAAATTTTTCAAAATTCTTTCTAAAAAGATACTTCTCCCCGTATTATTTTTCTAAAAACACTCTCACGTCTAGGACAAACTCTTTCTTTCATTTTTAATACAAAGTAAAAACCTTCTTCATTGCATCTCGTGTCTTTTGAATGCTAAAGGGAATACATAACTAATATGTGTTTTCGGGTACTTTCATTTAAGCAAAAATGAATTAAGGAGCACTCGTGTTATCTCACCTAATTATATATATATATATATATATATATATATATATATATATATATAGGTTTGGGTTATTATGAAAAATTTCTTATAATGAAAAGAATGAGAAGGCATGTGGAGGTGACATCTGTCACCTTTGCCATATTATCATGCCACATCACCATACCCCACCCTTCCCCCGCCCTCCGAAAAAAAAATTCCCGCCAAAAAAAAATTTTTTTGGGGCAAAAATTTTTTTTTCCCGCCAAAAATTTCCCGCCAAATTTTTTTACTGCATCACAATTATGAATTTAGTGCATCAAGGTTATAAATTACTGCATCACAGTTATAAAGTTACTGCATCACAATTATGATTTTAGTGCATTAATGTTATAACCTTGATTTTAGTGCATCATAGTTAATGCACTTAACTATTAACTATGATGCAGTAACTTATACAGTAATAAATATGCACCAAAACTTATTAGTGCATTAAGGTTATAAGTTACTGCGTCACAATTATAATTTTAGTGCATTAATGTTATAAATTCCTGCATTACAGTTATAAAGTTACTGCATCACAATCATGATTTTAGTGCATTTAAGGTTATAACCTATATTTTAGTGCATCATAGTTTATGCACTGAACTATTAACTATGATGCAGTAACTTACCAATGGAGCATTAGTCCAATGGTTGGAGCACTTGTGCTTGAGTCAATTGACCCAAGTTCAAGTCCCATCATTGGCATTTGCTTCATATAGGTACCCACCTCCGCAAAACCTGTGGGCACACTGGAGAGACTTTGTGGAATAAGAGCTTAGGGGTCCGAGTCTTGGCTCGTGCTCACTCCAGTTGGTGCCTCACTAGGCCAGGAGAGTTGACGGAGCTATTCCTTGTGGGGTGGACAATGGCTGGTGCCAAAAGGCACCCGGGGTCAGGGTGTTCCCGCCAATCTACACCTTTTGTGGAATGATGCAGTAACTTATAATAAAGATGCACCAAAACTTATTAGTGCATTAAGCCATTAAGGTTATAAGTTACTGCATAACGGTTATAAATTTACTGCATCATAATCATGATTTTAGTGCATTAAGGTTATAAATTACTGCATCACAATTATGATTGTGATGCAGTATTTTTATAACTGTGATGCAGTAATAAATTTTGGCGGGAAAAAATTTTTTTTTGCCAATTTTTTTTTTTTGGCGGGAAATTTTTTTTTTGCGGGGGGGGGGGGGGGGGGGGGGGGTGGGGTGGGGGTGGGGGTGACATATGGCATGGTGATGTGGCAAAGGTGACACATGTCACCTCCACATGCCTTCTCATTCTTTTTATTATAAGAAACTTTTCATTTTAACCCTACCCTATATATATATATATATATATATATATATATATATATATATATATATATATATAGGGGTGCTCATCGGTCTAAAACCGGACCGGACCGACGAAAACCGGACCGGACCGAGACCGAATCCGGCAAAAACTCCGGACCGAGACCGAGACCGAATGAGGTCGGTCCGGTCCGGTCCGGTCCGGTCCGGTCCGGTCCGGTCGGTTTTGTCGGTCGGTCCGGTCTACAAGGCTAAATTTCGGGTTTTCGTCGGTTTTGGGTCCGGACCGGACCGGACCGGACCGGACCGAGACCGAATCCGGCAAAAATCCTAGACCGAGACCGGACCGCCGGTCCATCGGTCCGGTCGGTTTCGGTCCGGTCCGGTCGGTTTTGTCGGTCGGTCCGGTCCGTCCGGTCCGTTTGAGCAGCCCTATATATATATATATATATATATGCTTTTTCACTTCTTTGTTTATTTTTCTTCTTTTTAGAAGTCGAGATAACCGCAACTCCAAATGGTTTGCATATAGGCACACACTAGGCACTATTGTTTCTAAAAAGAAAAATTTGAGCTACCTGAGAACACCAGTTCCACGGATCACAGCTTTTACGCTGGACAGATCCCTAAAGGGTCGGATCCGTGGGAACCGTGCAACAAAAGCAAAAAATTTCTCCTATATTTCCCACTTTGGCTAAAAACTTTCATATATTCAACATTTTAGTTTTTTCACTAATGAATATGTTACTTAATGCTTGTGTTCTCATGATCGCATGCCTTAAATTCATATCTAATCATTAGATTATAGTCCACATTTTGGTTTTAGATTCATTGCAATGCATTATTTGCTCTATAAATAATGTTCCAAAATGCTTGCATATCCATCACTCTAAACCTTACAAACAATCATCATCATGTCATTCAAAAGATCCTCAAATATTGATGAACCACCTAGTGAAAACAATCCTTTTCAAGAAATCCAAAACTTCAACCTACCACCTTCTGTAGTACCACCGCCGACCAAATCTAGGAGAACCACACGGATTAGCATTCGGCCATGTTGCTTAGCAAAACCCTTGTCAAAAAGCCCAACACCAACTACTAACTCTCCACCTAATGACTACATTGTAGCACCTCCATCATCTCCCACAAGCTCATCACCACATTCACCTAATGAGTCTATACTTAACACCCAAATCACTCTAGCGGAACTCCTTAAGACTCAAAAATCAATTCCATTACATGTGTCCACTCCACCACCCGCTCCACTTCAACCATAAAAAACAAACCAACTAGCTTCCAACTTAAAAGAACTTGTCTTTTTAACGCCCCCAACATCTCCAAACACACTCTACAAAGAGCTTGAAAAATCGCCCACCTCTACCTCCCATTATCTTGCAAGAACATTTAGGTTCCTATCCACCACCACTCACCAACATCATGGACTTTGATCCATATTTTCCAACATTTCCACCACATATTCCGCCCTCCACAAATCAAACCTACCCGGAAACCATCCACCAACACTATCATCACCATCTCCATTGCGAACATTGTCAATCCACTAGGGAACTTGCAATGGAAATAATTAACCATATGCAAGCATGCGATTCATACTCAACCACATCATTGATCGCATCAACATTATCACTCACCAAAACTTCCATAATTAACCATATGAAAGCATAGAAGGAATGATATTACTATTTTTTCTATTTTTTTCTTTTGAGTCACTTTAAAGAACAAACCTTGTTCTTAGTTTTACATTTTGTATGTGGCATATATACCACTACACTTTGATATTTTATTACAAGACTTTGTTTACGTAACTTGGCTCTCCATCTTGTTTCTCGTCCTATATAAGATTATATTACATGTTACTACTAACATTTTTTTTGTAGGTATTATATTTTCTCACTTGACGCCCAATTTTAGGGGGATCTACCGTCGAGCTAGTGCTTTGTGGATCATACGTATTTTTTTCCCACACCGTTAGGATAGCTTTTTGTTTCGATAAAAAGAGGGAGAAGAAGTAAAACTTACATATACTTGCAAAACATACATCTAATCTTAAGTTTTACTCATCATAAAATTATGTTTTGTCATCAACAAAAAGGGGAAGATTGTTAATACAAATAAACCGTAAAAACGTTTATTCATATTTAGCGATCTCGTTGTGTTTTGTTGATAACAAATATAAAGTTATCATCAGTAAAATTATAAGAATACATGTTATTTTTGTAAAGTATATACATTTGGTCATTCACATAAATGTTGTAATAATTTATTTGTTGTAATAGTTTATGTAATAGTATGGGTAATATCCAAGACCCATGACCCATACCCATGGAGCTAATCCATAACCCATGACCCATTGCATGACATCATGCATTAAATCATGTTGGATATTATCCATGACCCATGACCCATTGTCTAGATACATTGTATCTTGTTAGGTATCCATGGCTCATACCCATAACCCATAACCCGGTTTGCAACCCAAAATCCGGACTGGTACAACCCAGTTTGCCGGATCCCTGAGATTGCACTCGACGGATCCCCCAAGTGAAGGATCCGCCGGAACCGGGCTACAGTAAGCTTTCTTGCCTATAAATAGTGAGCCATTTCTTCATTGTTACTCACTCTTCTTCTTAAAACTCTCTCATATATTATCTCATTCTTCTAACCTTTGATCTCTTGATCAATCTAGTAGTTCTTCTTTCTCTTGTTGTGATTCTCATATAGGTCCTTCTCAAAGGTGAGATCACGATATACTAAAAGTCATCCAAACAAAGGGTCCTTGATTGATTTGTTCCTCCACAAGATTTCTGTAGCAAGATCTTGTATTTCATATTTCACATAGTTGTTGTGTAATAGTTGTGTTGGTTTGGTCCGCCGTGCTAAGGACTCGGTATTTAGCTTTGTACCGGAAAAAGTGTAAGCGACGTTGTGAGGCTTCTCCGCCGTGTTGAAGGAGCTTGTTGACATAGTTCTTGAACTCTCGAGTGGGGAACTCGAGGAGTGGAGTAGGGCAAGGAAGGTGTCCTTGTAGCCGAACCACTATAAATCACTTGTGTCACTACTCTCTATCCTTTACTTTACTTGCTTTCATTATTTACTTTACTTATTGCTTTATACTCTCTATCCATCCATACGAATTCACATAAGATCGAATCTAAAGTTTTAAAACTTAAATTAAAAACGGCAAAAATTCAACCCCCCATCTAGTTTTCCAAATATTCGTATTTTCAGTTTTGTATATATCAACCTGGAATTCGTTCAAAGTTGAATTCGCGATACCGGGGTAGTATATATTCGTATTAGAGGTTTACGAAAAAGTGGATATATACTCGATTCACAAGATATACATAATCCATATAAACTTGAATCATCGGTTTGCCTCATGCAAACGAAAACCCGACCCGATGTATCCAACAAATATATAATCAATGAAATGATAGAGTTAATTGCTTTTTAACCATCTGCTTAGACTTTAGTGCAAGTTTTTTACATCATTGCAATGTTGTCCTTGTAGTCTCTTCGTATTGTATGAAGATCACTAGAATATAGGCTATTTTTCTTGTTACATTAGCAAATCTTTTGTTAGAGCTCACGGTATGGTAACGCCGGAGCCAATATTATGCCTAGCTGGCAACGCGTTGGCCGGCGTTGCCACACCAGCCTTGTCGCGTTAAGCTCGACGTTTCGTTTTGAGTTGATGCACAAACGTGGGTGGAAACGCATATGTGGACACAAAAATTTCCAAATCACCCCATTAACGGCTAACTTAAAAAAAATCAAAACACCCCTTTCACCAAACAGTTACTTTTTATTGTTTTTTACTTTTATTTTTTTAAAATAAAATTAAACTCACACCCTGTAAATATAACACCCTATATTGCCAGAAATTCACACTTAATCCGAAACACTATCATTCATTTTAACACTAACACTATGGCTAATGAACCAAACGAGGTGTGAAATGCTATCCTTAGGCGACTACGGACCGAAAAAGAAACGGAGCTCCAGCTGGTTAACAATTTGTTGGCTGAGATAACTCATATTATGCTCCAGATGCTTAGCCGTGGTGAAGAGGTCGAAAGGTTGCGTTCGCTGCCTTAAGACCAGCCAGTTAACAGCTTCGGTCTACAAACTCTGCCAATGACTGAAGAATCGGATTTGCGTATCTCAATGGCCTTGAAGGCCGTTAAGGAAGAAGTGATGAGAGCCGTAAATGAGAAGCAAGATCTCATCAACTATTACGGAGCAATATGAAAGCTCAAAAGCCGTTGGATGATTTGTGTTCTCGTATCGTAATTTGTGCTTTCGTATCGTATCGTATCGTAATTTTTTACGTTTTTTTGTATGTATTTTAGTTTCGTCTTGTATTTTTATTTAAATAAAACGAATTTAGTTTGTTTGAAAAATTAGTTTCTATTGTATTAAACAACAACAACAACAATAATATTTTAAATAACAATAAGACATTATACATTAACACATTAAACAACAACAACTACTATTACAACAACATTAACACATTAAACAACAAGAACACCTACTCCATACGAATATTATTCATGTCATCTAAAAGGTCATGAAGTATTGCACCCGACTTATATGCGTGATCCTCGGGATTCCTTTCCAATTTCAGTGATGCCTCCAACATCTTTATTTTTGTCTTCAACAATTTTATTTTTTTTTGACAATAACATCTTGTTTCTTGCTTCCAACATGTTAATCGTAATATCTTTGACATTACAGTTTGAGCACTATGTTGAAGAAGAGCATTGACCAAACTGTTGATAAAAAACATCCTTCCACATAAAATATCGACATCCATAATCCTTTGTTCTTGGCAGTTATATAGTTAGGAATTCATAAGAAATGTATTCTTAACAAACAAATTATTTATATATTTATGTAAATAAGAAACAAATGATTGTTTACCTTTGAAAGAGGACATACATTATACGGTTTACCATAAGAACCGGGTTGACAAGGTTTTCTTTCCACTATGTATCTTTTCCCACAAGAACGGATTATTTTGTTCCATCTCAGTTTGTGAGGGTTAAAGTGAGGATGGGTACGAGTTATAATCATTTATAGAGGATATGAGTTTTGAGTCAATAACGTTTTGGTCAAAGTCAGTAAAGTTGCTGTCATTTACTCTGTTCTGTCGAGTCTTTTCAACGTACCCTACATCATAAAGCAATGAATCACAACCGTTTGAGAACCTCGAGATCAAAAATACTATCAACTACTATATTCCCATCCAGTCAAAGCATTTTTATAATTATTTAAATCATTTATAACTAATTTAAATTATTTCCTCATGTTTTATAAATTTATGTTTGTTTTTTATTTTCAAGTATTTGTAATTTTTATTTAAATTTACTGAATGAAATTTTATTTAGGGGGTGATTTAATGAATGAAATATTAGTTAAAATGGTTAATTGTAATTTGTATTTTTTTAAAAGAAAAGTGGTCCAAAAGTAAGGGGTAATATTTGGGTGTTAAATGTTGAAGTGATGTGCCGCTGAGGTGACGTCACTTTTTTTTTGTTTGTTAATAAGTTATGACACTTTGGGCTCTTAGAGCACTTGGTATGGTAACACCAAAAGTGGTGTTAAACCTTAACATTTCCAATTTATTGCATGTTAACCATACCGTCCATGGTGTTAACACTTCCATGTTAATACCATAACGCACGTTATTTATTTTATTTTTCATTTCTGCCCTTAAATGAGGGGTTGTTTTTGTAAATTGTTGGTGAGTTTAGGTTTAACCTTGGGAATGTTATGATTGCGGGTGTTTTTTTTATTGAGTTAAGGTGAAATGTTAAAACTAATGTGACGCTGACGTGGCACTGAGTTATAGTATATAACTCATGTTATGATACCGAATGCTCTTATGTACCATACCGCAACAAATTACTATAAAATCTTAGGAACAGGGCATATGTGGGTTGCATTAGCTTTACAAAAGAGATATAAACAGACTCACCTTGTTGTGACTAGGAAAAAGTTGTGGCAAACTGGCAACAAGAGTAGTTTGCGATTTTGGGGTTGTGAGACATATATGTAGTGTTTTCTAAAGCTTGGATTGAAGATAAATGGTGATATCTGAAACTAAGAAAATAGAAACCCACCATTACCGTAATTTACTGATTAAAGTGGTTACAAACAAAGAAACATGGTATGACTAACGGAATAAGCCATGCTTCTCGTTAAATTAGATGTGCATACATACAGACAAGAGTTATTATATGCTTAATTGCTTACCATCTTGCAATCATTTTGAAATAGTTGCATAATAGTATGTATTATGCATCACGAGTATCAAATTTGACTTAAAGTTGATATCTCTTATGCTTGGTGTTCTTGTTAATATATTCCGTTTGAACGTTAACGCGGTAATTGTTCCTAATCTCCTAACAAGACTACAAAAGATTCAGAGTTCAAGGGAAATGATACATGGACTTAGGGGGTGTTTGGGTAAAAATCACGTTTGCATAAATGATGTTTGCAAAACCACGTTTTCAAAAAGTAAGTCCCTACCTCCAATTTCAAAACCACGTTTTGAAGGCAAATTCAATGATAATCACGTTTGCAACCAAACACCAAAACTTGATTATTCACGTTTTGAAGACGTGATAATCAAATAATCACGTTTTCAAAGGGTTGCCAAACACCCTCTTAAACTTAAGCCTAAACTTAGACCTAAAACCAAGTGTCAGCATTCTGATGGCTGCAGACAGGGACCCACTTATTTTACAACCCATCAGGATGATGCCAAGTGGTTTTAGGTCTAAGTTTAGGTCCATGTATCAATTCTCAGAGTTCAAACATTATCAGGTACGCATTTCGGGTAGCCTAAAGATAGGGTCGTACACGTTCACGGGGATATCTCGGTTAGGGCAGGGGCGGTACCACCTTGGGGGCAGTGTGGGCAGCTGCCCCCACAAACCTTCTTACGACAATGGTAGTTTTTTTGGAGAAGATGAATTGTTTTTCAATTTGCCCCCAAGAAATTATAAATAAAAGCAAAGATTCAACAAATAGATGGTTTTCGCCCAGTTGTTTTGTACGATGTGTTGCTACACAGATGATTAGGTGTTCGAGCCTAGATTTTGTCTCTTCGCTGCTCAATCTCTCAATATTCTGTTTTTTATAATTGTTTCCTTTTCCCCATTCAATGAAAAAAAGAACATTAAAAGCTTGAATGACATCACAAAAAAAATTTCTTTATAATTTTTTCTCTCCTAAAAATGAACTCTACTAATTTAGTGTATTTAGTAAACTTCTATTGTTTAGAACTCCGATATGTTGAAACCATTAAAAGCCTTTTAAGATTCTACGTATATCATCGCTATTATATAAATATTTTTTTGTTCGAATATAAATTTGGCAATGAAGAATACAAATTTGGATTTTTGGGCTCATATGAAAGGCAAATCGAATTATGTTTGGTTCATAGTAAATTCGTTTCATTTTAGTTTGTCGTTGAAACAAAACCCGACTCGAAGTCCCTGACCAGATATACACCTTTAAGTTTTGCCCCCACATAAAATTTTTTCTGGTACCGCCCCTGGGTTAGGGTGCGTAAATTTGGGTCCAAGACAAGTCCCTCCCAAATAAATTGAAGAGTGAAAACCTCATCCCGTTAATGCTTTAATTGTTCAAATTATTCTTTGAATTAGTATTGGTCTTGCTACCAAAGAGAAGAATTGCAAAATATCTGATTTTTAAATAGAAAATGGTACGATTTGCTAATAGCTACCGTCCCAACTGAGAAGATTTCGATTTTTATCGCTTTAATCAATTTACATTTATATTAACAACCATCTGGCCAGAAGGCTAAAATGCATTGTCACTAGAAAACGAGTTTATATTGGGTGACTTGTATGAAAATTTATGTCTGGATTGTTGCTTATAGATAAGACTGAACGTAGTAGTAATCTACTTTTCAGAAAACTTGTGTTTCCAGCAGTGACGGAACCAGGGGTGTCTCGGGGGTCCTGGGACACCATGGATTTTTGTCGCGTAATGTTAATTTTGTTAAAAAACCTTGATTTTTCTTAAATGCACATGGTCCCTAAAACTAGTGTTTGTAGTATTGCTTAGTTTATTCTAAGTGCACCTGATCGTTTTGTGTTCTGGTTCCGTCCCTAGACACCCATTTAGTTTGGTCATTTTGTGGATCGAAAGATTTTAAAAGAAATGGGAAACAAAAGTGAACTAAAAAACATATATATAAAAAAATAATACATAGTAACTAGAAAAAAATACAATACAAACAAACACATTTTATTGAACATACGATACGAAGTACAATACGATACAAGAAAATATACGAACTAAAATACAATACGATTAAATTTTGGTATTGTAATGTTAATCCAAGTGATCCCAAGTTTGAGAGTTTTTGAAGTCATAACCATCGTCATAAGGACACCAACCCGCAAAACTGCTCTCCTTCCACTCTCGTTCCAAAACGTTGAACAAGTCGTCCCGACATTCTTGTTCTTCCCTTGCTGCTTGCTACCTACGAGCAGCTTCCTCCCAAGCTTGTTCTTCATCCATCTCTCTTAGTGCTTCTTCATCTTGGAGTAATAGTCGTTGTTGTTCCTCCGTAAGCTGAAACAGATTTTGTTCTTGTTCTTGAAGCGGTTCCTCTTTCGCTGAGAAAACCGGCATGATATCTGTTGGTGGAGTGTTAACTGTGTTTTCGAAAAATTGTTGGGAGAAGTCGTTTTCGTTGGGAAATTGTTGGGAGAAGTTTTCTTCGGGAAATTGTTGGGAGAAGTCATTTTCGTTGAAAATTGTTGGGAGAAGTTTTTTTTGAGACATTATGCGTTGCAATTGTTGGGAGCAATGTGTGTGAGTTGAAATTGTTTGTAGCGGAGTCTGGGTATATATAAGGAAATTTTTAAATTTGAAACTGAATTTGAATTTTGAATCCTTCCGCTCATAATTTAACCTTTAAGTTGATTTTGAATTCTGAAATAGAATTTGAATTTGATTTTTCCCGTATCGTGTTTTTTTTTCCGTATCGTTTTTTGTTTTTCGTATTTTTATTTTGCGTTTTGTATGGTTTTAATATGTTTGCAAAAAAAAAATGTGTTTGGTCTTCTTACTACGTGGGTTTGTTCTAGATGTTGTCTGGGTGATGTCTAAGGAGAAAAAAATTTGACGTGGCGGTGTGAAACTGTGGGGTGTAGGATTTTGGTCTAACAAATTTCTAGCTAGTCGAACCAGATAAACCACCATGGACGCACAATAATAGATTCTCGAGTTCAAATGATAACAGCGATGAGGATGTGAATTCATGACTTTCTTATGAGAATCGTGATCTTTCAGTTCTCACACACCCTATATATACGTTTTTATTATTATTATTATCTTTTTTTTTTTTTTTTTTGCATATTTTGATTATCAATCTTATAATAAATGTATCAAATCTATTTGGCCATTCTGGCTTAGATTGTCAACGTCCATGGTATAACTTAGAGAAATAAAATGTCAACGTCCATGGTGTAACGTATTTTCTTATTCTATTTTGCATGCTTAGATAACCACTAGCTAGTTGTCTAGTTTGTTATTCAGAAATATATAGTATAAAACATAGAGAAATAAATGTCAATGACCTCTTTTTGTACGCACGTTGATTTCATACCAAAACAGAAAAATAGACAAGGCTAACGTTCCTAGGTGTTTTCGTTATCTATTTTAGTACATTTTTTTTATTCCATATCAATACAGAAAACATATACAAAAATGCAAAATTAAAGTCAATACTGGAATTCTTACAAAAGTCGTAATTCATAATCGCCATTTATAATTATTTTAACTTTTTTAAAATACATGCATAGGCTGTATTCGAATATAGCAAAACAGAATTCCTAGTTTCTGTTATAGAGTAATATTTTATCTGATCTTGTTGAAACTGTCAAATAAAAATAAGGGTAAATAGAATATCAGCAGAACCCCCAAATCTTCTTACAAAACAAACTCATCTTTTACAAACCTTACATTCTTATCCTTGAATCTTGATGTAAGTTCATGGAATGAAGCATAACATAGTTTTTAATTAAACGGATCACATAAGGTGTATAGCGTAAAATAATAAGCCAACCCGCCCCTGAGTAGCCTGCTCAACTAGAATCTAAATTCTGAAAGATAAAAGAAAAAAAAAAATGGTAAACAGAACAACAGACAAACAAACTACCAGTCATGTTTCTTTCTGATATTTTCCGATCTAGTTATCTCCAAGGCATACTAGCCATGCCTTGTGGATTGCTGTTATTGCTTTGGCCAAGTGGGCTCCCGAGCCCCCCTCCTGAAGACTCACTCAGGCTTCCACCTGCTGGAGCATTGACCACTTCCACTTCATTATTGCCTCTTGCTGTTGACTGCTCCTGGCTTTTTGGAACAAAACTACCAATGATTACCTGTGAAAAACAAGCAATGTTTATAAAGAATGATGTCCAACAAGCTGTTATCATAAATGTATGTTTCAAACCTGAACGGGTGATGCAGCAACTAAAATGCCAGCCACATTTCCGCCTAATACACGGCCATCTGGCCCAGATAGTGACACGCTTAACCCACCGGTTCTAATACGCTGACCGTCATTCTCCGACACCATAAATGAACCAGAAAGAGAAAGGATCTCAAAGCGTCCCTGAAAAACCAATTTAGAACAACCTTTTAAAGCACCACATCCTTTAAAAATTCTACAGATAGTGATGATTGATTAATAAGGATTACAAAGCACTGGGATTTATATGAACTAAAGAACACATATCCATTAATCTAAAGAACCATAATATAAAGGATCCTAATACAAAAACATACCTCATAGGTGACAGTTCCACCAGAAGTTGTCGCCTGTTGAAGTGTCACGTTGGATATGGCACCACTGGCTGACAGAATGCAAAGAGCTCTTGTGCTATTCTGGGAGAACCAAACAAGTTTCCCCAATATATCCTATATACAAAAAATTAAGAATGTTAATAAAACATTTCAGTATTGGGTCAGATTAAGCACTAAGATCAACAACAAATAGAATTCATAGAATCATCAATATTTGGCTCGCAAGTTTATCATGATTGCACACACTTAGCAATTAGTTAATCACCAAAACCAAAAACAGTAATAAATATGGAACATTATCAATCAAAGATTAATCCATAAACAAGCTTCCATATTTCCCCAATAAAAGTATCAAAATTACATATATGCATTATTTACTTGTAAGTTGGGTAAATATGGCAATTTGATGTTTACATGGGTAAATATGGAATTGTCCCTAATCTTTAACTTAGAGAGTTCACCGGAAAACAATTACACAGATTTTCCAATCAGTTCATTAACCAGAGTATAATACCAGGCTAGTTCTCCAATTGCGTAATGAGTATGGCCACGAATAAGGTACACGTAAACAATGTTTGCTATTTATTTGTATACTATCGTTCAGAAAAGAGCAAGTGCACCAAATATCTATAAGTACTCCGATTCATAACACGAAAAACAGAAAAAGGATCAGAGATGCACCTCCCCAGAATTTACATCAAGAATATGTGGCATAAATCCTGCTCCTGGTATGCCTGCAAAAAAAGATTTTGTAAGCAGTAGCATCAGTAACACTATGATATAAAAAGATACAATGTTTCCCCTGAAGATTGACAACATGTACAAGCAAATATTATTAAAAACTGGCCAAAGATATATTTAAGAGTGTGCTGCTGGACAAAGCAAAATAGTTTCCAATCATATCACCTTCACCGGACTCTTGGCAACTGCAACACGTATATGTATCATCTTGTTACCGTCCAGAATAAATGCATGCATAGGTTTCACTTATGTCCGTCAAATTGTTTATCCTAATTAGCCAGGTCAATAATACCATAAATGGAGATGACTTTAACCTCAACTACTATCAGTACCATACATTACGCACTTTATAGATTTTCTAAATTTTAAAATAATCCTATACCGCTAGATTGTTATAGCAAATCGCTAGACTCAATCGTTTGTTCTCATATTTCAATATTTTGTAGACATGAGCCTACACCATTAATCACGATCAAACACCTTAACTAATATCAATGCACAGGACCTGGCATCATATCAACATTAATTTGAATCATGTCAAATCAGCCAAAAACTTACTCCTTTAGAAGAAACCTTTCCAACTTCAACTCAATAACATTACCATATATAAGCATAATAAACAAATTTACGTGACACAAAAGATACCACGCCACATATACATAAAAAAAAATGCAAAAGTCTTACACTCAGGGGCGGACCCAGAACTCTAAGTTACCAGGTGCGCAAATTTTTTTTACGAGTATAAAGGAAATAAAAATGAACTAAAAGATACGATTTCATTAAAACTCGTAAATAATTTAAGAAGAGATGTATTTATTTTTGACATATTAGTAGACTAACTAACAAGACATGCATGTATTTGTGTTACACAAAATTTCGGGACCTAGGTTCGTTTCAGAAAAGTTGAAGTTTTTAACGAATCCATCAGGTCCCTATGAACCCCCGAGAACCCCTAGGTCCACCCCTGCTTACACTCGGCTGATAGACATACACAAACCATTTGCCTACTATACATCATATCTCACGAACCCAGCGTTATCAAAATCTGCTTCTTTTATCGTAACCAATTTCAGTTTCCAAAATATACACTAACATGTGCACGTTCATCACATTGTTTTGACACAACCAAATTAAAAAATATATATATATACTCAACAAAGTGATTAAACAAATATGAATACTCAAGTTTCAAGATTCCATAAAAAATAAAATAATAATACAAAAAGTGACAAAAAGTCTTTAAAAATAAATAAATAAAGAAACAAATATATAAAAACAATATATATATAAATATACCTGAAGCAACAACAGGTTGGTGTTTATTAGCACTCCCTTTGGGTCTCCCTCTGGGCTTCTTCCCATCCGCCGTCGCCGGAGATTCAAACTCCGTGGACGCCGCCGTCACAGATCCATCTACCGGATACTTCCTCGGCCGTCCTCTCTTCCGCTTCATCTCATACGTCCCTACCTCCGGCGGTGCGGTTACTGTCAACGCGTAACTGTTGTCTCCGCTGTTAGGGTAACCAGGCGCGTGTGGTCTAAACGCGGTGGTGGTGGTTGTGTCGGAGGTGTAGATGGTGGTGGGTGGTGAAGGTTCGTAAGACATGATTTATAAACGCTATGGATTTTTGATAATGAGGGTGAAGGATCAGTAGGTGCTTAAATCAATTGTTTTGATGATTTAGGTGTTTGGTTAGATTTTGATTTTACTGGATTTTTGGGATAAAATGTAAAAAGTTGGATATTTCTATCAGTGGTGACCTGGTGAAACTGTGAAACTTACTGCGTTTTTGTAAATTCCTAAAATCGTAAAAAAAATAATAAAATAATAATAATGATAAAAAGAAAAATGAAAGTTTCACCCCCTGAGGTAGGAAAAAAAAAGTTTTTAAAATAGACTTATGCGATTAACTGATTATGCGATTAGCTAGTAGCAGTTTTGATCTAGGTCAACCCTGCCACATCAGTTTTTTCTCTTCGACGATCTGACGACGACATAGTTGCCACAGAGGCGATGTAAGAATTATTATTATTTTTTTTATTTTTATTATTATTTTTTTTTTAATTCAAATATTTTCAAAAACAAAATTAAACTTCATTAATAAAAATACTTAAACATTACAACAATAATTAAAAACTTAAACTAATAAAACGTAAACATTACAGTACTTATTAAAAACTGAAACTAATAATCTAAGTTGTGGTGTTCTTTGATTGCTGCCTTAAGTTGTTGATGTTCTTGTAGTTGTCGTGCGGGCATAGTTGGGTGGAGGGGTGTGTTGTAGAAAATTAAGTCTTGTGTCCGGTTTGATTGCGCTGTCAATGCAAGTTGCTGACGTTGGATCTCAAGTTTGTCCCTTTTGAACTCCTCGGCTTGCCTTGTCGTTGCCTCTGCAAGCTCCAACTCTTTTTGCTTCAACTTTAAGTATTCCTCTTCCATATTCTTATTTTTTTCCTTACTTGAATGCTTGAACTTGAAAAAGTTCTTGGCCATCGTACTAACAAATGATTTAGGTGGCTCGGGTGCTTTCTTCTTGGCTGCGCCACGACCTTTTGGTCGTGATTCTCGAGTCTCGTCCTCTTTAGAATCATCCATGTCTTGGGGATTAAAAGGACCTTTTGTTGACCCCGAGGTGGTTTCCGAAGTCTTGGATTTCTTCCGACTATTCGGGGTGAAAGAAGGCATCTCAACAGTTTTTCAAGCAGAATGCTTCCTCAAAACTTTCCAACACTCCTTCAACGTAAACTCATGCTTGTGAATCACACGGTATTCCTTACAAGCCTTTTCATAGTCGTCTTTGTCATCTCACCACTTCCGTGATTCTTCTTGATATTATCCATAATTGCACTGATGATGTACCCTCCGAACAGCTCGACGGACACCCCTTCGAGATGTGTCGACCCTTCTGTACGAAGGCCCAAGTTAGGTCTCCTGAATGTTTGTTGGCGTCAAACCATTCGTACAAACGAAGGTTACCTACGGAATTTGCCATTCAAAGCCTTAAGCCCTTTGGGGTACGGTTGACGAAGGAACAACGGATAGAGGATCTTCCTGACTTGGTCAAACTCACGATCTCCCTCTCTTTCCTGGCTTTCTAGCCAAGTTTGAGAACGTGGGTCACTAAGCCCTAGCGGTTATCCACAAACATGGGACGCCCTCATGTTCTCCGACATTTGCGCAGAGGTGCCTTCAAGCCTATTTCTTCCACTATAAATAGGTAGGACGGGTGATTGTACAATAATTCGTACGACCAGGCCTTCGATGGTGATCGAAGGGTATGAAGGGTGATATGCTTGCGCCAAACTTGTAGCCAATCTGCAATAAGAAATAGTAGACACTTCGTTAAGTGATTGCGCAGGGGTTGGGCCCTGCGAACCACCTCCGGCGTGAGAGTAAGTATGTGATATGAGTTGTAAATAATATGATGTATGTGAAATACTGTGTTGAGTGAACATACCATTGAAATGACTCGTCCAACCTATTTATAGGTGATGAAAATAGCTTGGAGAGTATTAGCACACGTTTAGGAGATCATGGGGGGCGTCCCCTGATTTGTGGTAACCGCTAGGGCTTCATCCTCACTATCTCGGACTTGGCGGGGAAGCTAAGGAAATAGTAGGAACGTGGGGGAAGACCAAGTCAAGGTTCTTCTTTGTCTTGGCATCTTCAAGAGAAGACACCGAAGGGCATAGGCCTTCGGCTGGCGGATTCCCAACTGGTAACCATGTCAATGATGAATGGTTTTACGCCACCAATGACTTATGAAGAAAGACTTGGGTCTTCGTAATGCAAATTCGACTGAGGCCGAAGGGGGGGTCCTTCGACCTGATCGGAGGGTACGTCGTCAAGCCACCCAGTCGAAAGTGATATGTACGAACAAGAAATATTGCTTACGACTCAGAAATAAGAACGAAACTTCCCCTTCGTCACAAAAACGAACGAAGATGAAAAGTATTGAACCTATTGACCATAATTAATGCAACTAATTATCCTAACCACCCCTTTTCCTCGGTAAAAGAGAACATCTTTTCAAAATTTAAAATAGTTTTGAAATCCGGTGGTAAGGGGATAAGTAATTACACGTGTAGGGCCGAGATTTTTCATCTTGTAGGGTATATAAAATGTAAAAACAGTAAAACCCTAACAGAATTTATCTCTCGCCCAAGTTTTTTCACCTACTAAAACCTCTTCCGATCAAGCTTTCGATCAAACAAGGTAAAGTGCTCCTTCTTCTCTGTATTTCAAATACATTATTGTGTATTTTAGAAGGCTCCATGTCAACCAATAAAAAATTTGTAATAAAGCAACAAGGTTGCACATTAACAAGGGAGGAGCTTAAAGCGTTCCTCACTGATTACCCGATTCCAAAGGAACATAAAATCATGCTACCGAGTAGAAATCAAGGGATATTTGATGCCCCTGAAAATTATGTAGGCCTTTATACCCATGCCTTCACCACTTCCAACCTTAGGATACCTTTGCATCCTATGATCTTAGAATTCCTCCGGTATTATGAGGTACACATTTCTAGGTTCAACCCTTTTGGCCTAGCCAAGCTTACAACATTCATCGTGATGTGCAAAGCTTATGGGTTCAAACCATCCTTGACTATGCTTAGGGGTTTTCTGAATCTATACCCGGGAGGAGATTGGTTGACCTTGGCCAAAAGGGGTGAAAGGGATGTGCCCATTCTGATAGATAGGCCTTTTACGAACATAAGGAACTGGAAAGGCAAATTCTTTTATATCCAAAACACCATTATCCCTCCGGCATACTCTGCATTGTTAAACCCAGAATTTCAATATGATGAAAAAAGGTTCAACGATCCATTGCCTTATACTGTGAGAAGAAACCCTTTGTATCAACGTTTGGCTCGTCATCCAGCTGATTGCCAAACATTCCCTGAGCCAATTCTTTTCATGGCTGGCATTGCTGAAAGATGGGAGGGGTCTCCTTTGGTACCTGAGATTATTTGTGAAGGAGAAAGTATGTACTTTTTTGATTAAAATAAGAAATTAAAACTTATCTTTCTGATATTTATCTTATTTGCTTCTTTGTGCAGAGATGTCGTTCATGAACTTTGTGGTGTCTGGTGGTGCAAAGGAGGTAAGCTTCCTTCCAAAGAATCCTCAAGAGACAAGCTATGGCGTGGGCTCCCCATCAGTGTCCATAAATAACAATGATGTGGAAGCCCAGCCTATCGAACCTGTATCGCCTGCTCCTCCGTCAAAGGAACCCATAGATGTGGAAGATCAACTTGTGGAGAATGTTGCTGACTCTGACGAACCAGTCTCCGAAGGACAGTTGGCCATCGTAGGACCCTCCGACATAGGTGAGAGGGTTCGAAGCAGGAAAGGCGGAAGTGCTAAAGCTGTGAAGTCTGCTTCGAAGAGGAAGCTTATCCTACCTACTCCTCCCTCTCGAACTACCCGGCAAAAGAGTGCCCAGGGTAAGGCTGTGGTATTTCCAGCCATCGAAGGGCCCAGCGGTGATGATATCCATGGTAATGTTTCATGCCTGTAACAAAAAATCAGATACCAGTAATAATATGTTAACACATTTATATATGCTGCAGGACTTCCTGATACGAAAGAACTTCCCTCTCCCTTAGCTTGTCATCAACTCATGGACCATGTAATCCCACCCAGCTGGAAGGGGGTGATGAACAACATGTCCATAGAAAGACTCTGCGACCTCCATGACAAAAGTTATGTCCGACAGTGCATGCTAGACAACCAACTCAATGCTAGGACAAGGGAGCTGCTCCGTGCTGTCACCAAAGCTCGAGTAGAAATGGTTGTTATGCTGAGGAGGGAGAAGGCTAGGGATCAGAAGTATTTAGACCTGGAGAAGAAGTGTGAAGATGCCTTGGAGGATTTTGACAAGAACCCCTTGGTGCAAGATCTCAGAGCTGAGAATGAAAAGCTCAAAGGTCAACTGGCAACGAGTGAAGCTGAATGCAGCAGGCTGACTGTCGAAGGCTCAATGGTCATAGGCTATAAAGAGCAGATATCTGTTCTTTCATCCAAGTGTGGAGGCCTTGAACAAGAGAGGGCAAAGTTGCTGGACCAAGAGATCAAGCTCAGAGAAAAGGTAGATGGTTTAAACCTTCGTCTGAAAATGCTAAAGAAGGACAGAGTGGACTTGGTAAGCAAGGTGATCCCCTATGTTGCTATGGAACTTTACCATAGCGATGATGTGGGGATTGCCATTGGGAATGTGGTGAATGCTGCCATTTTCCATGGCAAGTTTACCCCTTTGGAGGAGATAGCCAAGACTGGGGAACCGGTGGTGCTGGAGAAAGTTCCTTACTACAGGGCAACTCATGAAAAAGAGTATGATGATGCATGTAATCAATTAACTGCTTTAGAGTTCCCTTTCCTTGCAGATGTGACTAAGGACCCAGCGGCCTCAATTGAGGACCTGCTGGCCAAGAAGCCAAGGACAGTCCAGCCTCCATCTTCCTCCAAGAAGACTCCGTCACCCAAGGTTCCCTCCCCAGGTTCAGTTGATCCCACTCATTCCAAGGTTTGATGAAGGCAACCATGTGGTTGTAATTTGATCCCCAGGGTGGTATGTACCCTGTTTAAAACAATTGTCTGTGTTCCTTTCCAGGCTTCGTGCCTGATGAAACAATTAACATGTGATATGTGTGATGTAGGCTACGGCCTAAGACAATATTTTATTTTGTTGGATCGTTAAGGCTACGGCCTGTTTTAGACTAGCTAGACTAGTCATTAATCTACATTGAAGCCACCAGGGCTCGAATTTTGCCATATGTGATTCTTCTCTTTTTATTTTTACTTGCGTAAAAAATATTTTTTACAACCTAAGGCGTATGGTAGATGCATAGCCTCATTGTGTGTAGTTACTTCACCAAGAATATTAGTGATGAGTGTCTAAATACTCATCATTTTTGTACCATTTAAACTGCAAAAACATCTGAAAACACTCAGAAATGCATCAAAATGATAAAAATATCACAAATAAGTGTTTTATGTGTTTTAAATGCAAAAATATCAAAATCTGGTGAAAAACGTATCAAGTTTGCATAATTGGTAGTTTTAGTCCCCCAAGTTTCAAAAGTTGTCAAAAACAGTCCCTGGTAAATCTAAATAAAGAAAAATATCATTTTAAGTCCTTAGGGATTCATGAGTTGTCAAAATTGGTCCTTAAAATCAAAAATTGCAAAATTACAACTTTAGTCCCTCAAGTTTTGAAATTGTCACAAATGGTCCTTTGAAAATTTAAAAATGTCAAAAATAGTCCTTGCACTATTGAAACTTGTCAAAAGTGACCCTTGTGTGAACTTTGGTATATTGACAGAAATGGTCCTTCAAGAATTGGAAAATTGCATTTTGGTCCTTATCATAACTAAAACCAAGCCTTGTCAAAATAGAATTGGTCCCCTGCCAAAACCCATTTTGACCCCCCTGTCATTACCCTATTTTGGACCCCCTTGGTCAAATCCAGTCAAACAATACCACTTACCCGCCCACACCTTATCTTCTTCTCCTTCCCACTTGACTGCAACTCAGGCCACCCTCCCATCACCTTTTCTCCTCAAACCTCCCCCTCATCATCACAACCCACCACAATTAATGCCACCCCCCCTACTTGCTAGTTCAGAGCCCACAGGTCAAAAACAGATTTCCCGCCAAAATGATCCAATGGCCAAAACGAGCTCAAGTCATCCAACGGTTCTAAAAACAAGTGGGAATCATTCAGAGAAGTGAGAGAAAGCTTTTTGATGTATAAAAAGAGAAGAGAGGCAAGAGAAGAAGGTAGTAGTTAGTTTTTAAAATTCATGTATGTCGTATTTTATGTTTATGTTTTTAATTAAGCTCTAAGCTGAAATCTTTTGTTTCATTACATCAAACTAAGTTATTTAAGTGTATTACAACTGTTTTCAAGTGCCAATTCAAATTGTATTAACATTTCATGCTCTATGGTTCACTGTTGCAAAATTCAATTTCCAACTCTTATGTTCAAGCTTCAATAAGCTTCATTTAAGCTCAAACAGGCTTATTTAAGCTCAATATAGCTTTTGGTAAGCTTTAGAAACAGTTTCAATCAAAGGTGTTAAAAAGTCAACAAAAGTCAACTGTGCAGCATAATTGGTTCAAGCAGTTTGGAAATGGATTGGGGTTGATGCAGTGCTTGTTTTGGATTGGTTTTGGAATAGAATAGTAGTATTGGGTTCTGTTTAAGCTACAAAACAAGCTGGGACACTTGTGAGCTTTTTATCTCCTTTTCATATTTTTATGCAGTTTTCATATTGTGCTTGTATTGGTACCTGTGATCATTAAACTTCTTAAACCTGTTCAGTAGTTACAATTAGGATCACTAGATTAAAATTCAGTTTTAGCTTAAGCAAAGTTCAGTAGGTAGCTTAGTGTAATTTGCAAAACAGTTTCTAAAAGTGTGTTTGGTTCAGTTGGTATACCAAAGCTTAAGCTTTGGTTTTTGCTTAAAACCTGCATACTCAGTCTCAAATAGGATCACTTGACTTATATCTGTCTTAATATTGTCTCTGCAATAGCTAAAAGTCAAAATCCATTTTAAATTGTCTCAAGTTCAAGTCTGTTAAGAGTTTGGGAAATCAAAAGCCTGATTCATGTGTAGAAATCAGTAGAATAGCTTGATCTAGTTTCATTTCATCATTAAACATCAACATCAGTCCAATAAATTGGATCAAAACTCATAAAAGTCAACTATCTCATAACTGTGTCAAAAGTCAAAAACTTGCAAAACCAGTTTTAAGCCCACCTTGGGTGATTTTTAATAGATTCATTACTGGGTCAAATCAAGTGAGACTTTTGGTTTTTAAAACTTCAATTGGTTAAGTCACTTATTATGATTTTTATTAAATTTTAGTAATTTTCTAAAAGCTTCAAAAGAGCTTATCAAATAGGGCTTATCTGCCCTGTTCACAACTCAGTCAATACTGAGTTTTCTCAGTGTATTGCAGAGCTTGGCAAAAGCTCATAAGAGCTTGTCCAAAGCTCATTTGTGGTTTACAAGTTCTTGACCAGGTCTAGTTTAGGTTCCTTCTTTTGGTTTTGGTTTTGGTTTTTAGCTTATTGGGTAACTTATTCTTAAGCTTAAACTTAGTAGCCAAAACTGATTTTAGCACTTATTCTCAAATCATCAAGATCATAGCAGTTAGCACAATAGAGGTTTAGGATAGCTGTAATGAGTTGTTTTTAAGTATTTTTAACATATTGTAGCCTCTGTATCAGTTTGGTGCCCAGTTTGTACCATTAGCTTATTTATAAGTGCTTATTTATAAGCACTTCTCTTGCAGATTCAATTTCTCACACACAAGCCCCTGTTTTTATATTTTTCTCAGATTCATAACTTTATTTTAGAGTTTTCCTGAATTTTTCATATTTTTCTAGGTCTGTTTACTATTTTTCTTTATTTAAAACAGTTTTTAAGCATTTTTAAATAGCTTTTAATACAATTAATTCAGAAAAGTTTCAAAAAAATAAGTTTTCATTTTTCTTAGATTAAGATAAATATAAAAAGTCAAAAAAATATTTTTCCAGATTTTTCAAAGTTAAATTTGTAATTTTTAGCAATTTAATTAGTATTGAATAGTTTTTAATTCATAGAAAATACAAAAGTAATCAGAAAAATACAAAAATAGTTTTGAAAATTCTCTTTTGTTATTTTAGATTTTTCCAAATCAAAATTTTATTTTTCTAGCTTTATTTCATATTTTCTTGTTATTTAGGCTATTATTAAATAGTTAAAATTAGTTTTTAATTAATAATAATTAGATAAATAGTCATAAAAATAATTTTCTTTTTCTTAAAATTTTCTCATATCATTAGGTTTGTAAAAATGTTATTTTCATATTTTTAGGATTAATATTGCTTCAGTTTCACATTTTCTTTTGTACGTCACGTAGTTTTTAAGTTAAATTTGTAATAAAAAAACATCAGTTTAAAAATAGTGATAGCGTTTATTTAATATAGTTTATCTTTTTAATTTCCTTTAATTTGCATTTAAGCCTCTGTAATTTGTATACTTTTTCTGTAGTTATAATCATCCAAAACCTCTTTTCCGTTCAAATCCTCTCGATCACTATACGTTTGACTATTCTCGCACAGCTCGTTGGGACATAACGACCTGGGGAAACACTATACTCTCCTGGACTTCATTGCATTTGTTTCCAGACTGTTTTAAGTTTGTTACGGTTAGCCATTCACAAGTGGCTAGCTTGCGTGATAAAACTTGACCGTCTGGGAGCGAATCAAATTTTGGCGCCGCTGCCGGGGAGCTGTGCTAATTGTCTTACGCTTAGCAGATTAGTGATTTGAATATTCACTCCTTGTTCATACCATCTATCTATATATATATTTTCTTATAAAAAAATCCAAAAACCCAAAAACGTATAAAACACAAAAATATTTTCCTTTTGTTTCTATATATGTATCAAAGATAAAAATACAAAAGGATTTGTCGTTTTCTTTGTTTAATAATAACAACATAAAATATTACCACCGCAAACCAAGGCAGTGTACTACCTAACTGGGGGTACGACCATAATAAGTTCCCGAACCAAAGATTTAAAACTTGCCTTTGTGTCCTTGTGATTGGTGTACCTTTTTCAAAGAAGCCATTCATCTTGTGATTATTGGTTTAAGTTCACTGTTGTTTTTCCTCGATTTTGTTTTAATTGGATTTGTTGTTACATCTACTTATCAGAACCAGAAAACCTAAAAAGATTCTTCTCACCCCATTTTCATAATTCCCTTCCTTAACTCTGAGAGTCCTTAGAGTTAACTCTAGTGCATGCGCACTCGTTCTTCTAGATCATTGAGTCCTTTTCGTGATCTAGCAGAAATTCCTAGACGACGTTCTCGTAGACGTGCTGCCCAAATAGTCGAACCCGAGATTCGTACTATTCCAAGCAACAATATGGCAGACGAACGAACTATGGCGGAAATGCTCCAAGCACCCACCGAGGGTTATGGAGATGCCATCGTTTTACCAGTAATCAATTCTGATCACTTCGAATTGAAGACACATTTGATCACACTTGTGTCTACAAATCAATTCCACAGGTTTGACCGAGAAGACCCGTATGCACACATCCGTTGGTTTAACAAGTTGACTTCAACTATCAATTTCAAGGATGTGCCACAAAAAGTAATCAAGTTGATGCTATTTCCATTCTCACTTGAGGGGACAGCCCGGATTTGGCTGGAAAAAGAACCCCGTCGATCCATCGAAACTTGGGAGGATCTTGTTCAAAAGTTTGTCAATTATTTCTTTCCTCCATCAAAGACGACTAATCTTAAAAATGAAATTTCTGGATTTCGTCAAAATTTCGATGAAAAATTTGGAGAGGCATGGGAGAGATTCAAAGATCTCCTCAGGAAATGCCCCCATCATGAATTCACGGAGCTTCAACAAGTTAATATCTTTTATAATGGGTTGAACGGTAACGATCAAGATTCTTTAAATGCAGCCGCCGGTGGCAATATCTTGAATCGTAAGCCTAAAGATGTGATTGAGATTTGCGAGCAAAAATCAAAAGTTCCTATTTCTCGCAACAAAGTCAATACTCCAAACACTCCTGCTTCTTCATCCAGTAACTCTTCTGAGTTAGCCGCTCCGATAGCCGCTCTAACGGACGTCATCCGTTGTATGATGAAAGATGTAAAGGAAATCAAAAGCGAAATTCATAAGCCGGAACCAATCAAAGCCGTAAACAAGGTGTGTGAAACTTGTAGTGGTCCACATGCGTATTATGATTGTCAAGCAACCGATGCTTCCTTTTACCAAGCTCCCGTAGCTTCTGTAAACCACAATCAATACCAACCACAAGCTGATCCTCACCACCGTGCACCTAGCGGTATGACACCACCTGGTTTTCTTCCTGTGCAAAACCATGGCAATCAAAATCGCTTTGTTCCGAATCAAGGACAAAACTTCAATAACTCCCAAAATTTCAATCAAAACCGGAACAATTTCAACCAACCATATCAAGCTCCAAATCAGCAAAGTTATCAACAACCTTCTCATGCTCCCCCACCAAATGACTTCATGAAAATTACTGAGTCAAGCATACGTTCAGTGCAAACTCAGATCAATAACATGAGGGTTGAGCTAAAAAAGGAAATTGATACCACAATGTCTCGACAGACAAATGAGTTGAAGAATATGATGAGTAGTTTCATGAACATGAATATGAACCAAGCTTCATCATCTTCTGGAGGACTCCCAAGCAATACAATTCCTAATCCCAATGCCGAATTGAAAGCCGTCACCACTCATAGTGGTAAGACGCACAATGGACCTTCGACTCCAATGCCTCCTCCACCAGGAGCAGTGAGTCAAGTTACCAAGGATACAACGGACAAGGTGCATTTCTCAAGCCCACGAAGTACCGCACACGTCCCACCTTCGGTAGTCCAAGCTTTAAGTCCGAAACCCGAAGTTCCGAAGACAAATTCTGAGCCCGAAATGACTTCCGTCCCGGCTCAAAAGTCTAGTCAGCTTCCTTACCCATCGAGAATGAATGATGAGAAGCTCAAAGACAAAAACAAAGAGCAAATGGAAATTTTTTTCCAAATCTTCAATGAACTGCACTTTGACATAAGCTTCGTTGATGCTCTTGTTCTAATGCCTAAATTTGCATCCACGCTTAAAGGCTTACTGAACAACAAAGATAAGCTATCTGAGATGGCTAAAACCCCTCTAAATGAGCAATGCTCAGCGGTCCTTCTCAAGAAGCTTCCCAAAAAGCTTGAAGACCCCGGTAGATTTTTAATCCCGTGTGATTTCTTGGGGATGGTTCAATGCTCCGCCTTGGCCGATCTTGGCGCTAGCATTAACCTCATGCCACTCTCAGTATGGAAGAAACTGTCTCTTCCTAAACTTTCATCCACTTATATGACACTCAAGCTAGCGGACCGTTCCATAACGTGTCCACTTGGGATAGCCGAGGATGTCGTGATGAAAGTGGGAAAGTTTCACTTTCCTACTGACTTTGTTGTAGTAGACTTTGATGCAGATCCTAGAGTTCCCCTCATCTTAGGGAGAGCTTTCTTGAGAACGAGTCGTGCTCTGATTGATGTGTTCGCTGAAGAGTTGACCATACGGGTTGACAACGAAGAACTCACGTTGAATATCAACCAAAACTCCAAACCTCTATCCAAACAGAGTGTTGCCACAATTGATCAAAAATCTGAAAGATTCAATGCAACACTCTCAAATTTCACAGTTAAGAGGAGTATCCAAAAACGTGCTGAGTTAAAAGCTTTGAAAATCAACCCTGGTTCAAACAAATGGTTTGAAAGTTGTACCAGGGAAGTCAAGAGTGTACTTGATGATGATGATCTTGAATCGGAGACTTTATCGGAAGTGGTGGAAATTGCTAGCTCTAAGAGCACACCACTTGTCCCACCTCCGGAATCAGTTTATCGTATCGAGTTTGTTAACTCTGTGGATGAAACCAAACTCTCTTCAGTTTCATCTGAATTGGATGATGATGTTTGTGATCCAGTGGGAGACATTCTTCCCATTGAAGAATTGCTCAAAAATGATCCATCATCTCCTAGTCTTATTACTCCCGACTCTTCCATCCCTTCTCTCACTCCTGATGAGGAAGATGACAACTTTTGGAATGAAGTCGATGCCTTTCTTAGTGATGAGTCAATTCCAACAGGAATTGATAATACTTACTTTGATTCGGAGGGGGACATCCTTTTTCTAGAAAATCTGTTGATTGAAGAACCGTTTCCCACCCTCCCTCCCGGACATCTTATTGACAATCACCATATAAGCTTCAAGTTTAAGCTTAAAAAAGTCAAAAATGGTGATTTGCTTCTTTCTGATGAGGAATGGACTTGCATTCTCATGCACATCTTTATTCCATTCTTCACAGATGGTGTGGTTGCTCTTTCCCTTTTCTCTTTCGGGAATGAGGACACCATCTTTGACCCCGGTATCATCCCTTATAGTTTCTACTATTAACAATACCGCGGTTGTATCTCGTCGGTGTGGAACTTTCTGATGTTCATATGTTTGTTAACACTGTGAACGAAAGTCCGATTGAGATTGGTTTTCCACGTTACTTTCCCCATGAACAAATGAATTCGGGGTCGAGTCAAGCTAGCGACTCGGTAATCAAAAACAGTAGTTAAACATGGGTCTTCACCCGTGTGTACCACCCTAGTGTGGGGGAGTTACCCCCCGCTGTTGTATATAAGAGTTTCATGAAAATTCAAAAAAAAAAAAAAAAAATGGCCGTAGTATTTCCCTTTTACGTTCTATGTTTCGGCATAACCGCCGGTACTTTGAATATTGAGGGCAATATTCATTTCTAGTGTGGGGGGGAATTCTCACGAATTTTATCATGTAATTATACCGCCTAATTCCCCCATTTTTGGCCAAAAATTTTTTTTTGGAGTAAGTGTTTTTTTTCACTTACTCAGATTACGGTTATCAGTCCGCCATGTCTAAAAAACAAAAGGATTGGCTAATCCAGGAGCAAACGGCTCTTGGTAAAGATATCTCAAATCCGTTGACGGCTTGCAATTTGCCCAAAATTGTATGGTATTCAGCTCACCATATCCTTAAAAGTGAAGAGTTGGCTAGCCCGCAAGTTTATGGCTTGTGGTAAAGGCAGTGGAAAACCATAATTGGTAATCAGCTCACCAAAGATATATTATCTAAGAGTTGGCTAGTCCAGAAGCAAACGGCTTCTGGTAAAGACAAATCAAATCCGTTGGAAGCTGGTGATTTGCTCAAAATCATTTGGTTATCGGTGTACCAAGGTTCTTACTTGAACTGAAACATTTGGCTACTCCAGAAGTAATGGCTTTTGGTAAAGAGATGAAATTCATTAAATTTTTCTCAAAACATTGCTAGGGACTAGTAATATCTTAGTGTGGGGGATTGATGAGTGTCTAAATACTCATCATTTTTGTACCATTTAAACTGCAAAAACATCTGAAAACACTCAGAAATGCATCAAAATGATAAAAATATCACAAATAAGTGTTTTATGTGTTTTAAATGCAAAAATATCAAAATCTGGTGAAAAACGTATCAAGCTTGCATAATTGGCAGTTTTAGTCCCCCAAGTTTCAAAAGTTGTCAAAAACAGTCCCTGGTAAATCTAAATAAAGAAAAATATCATTTTAAGTCCTTAGGGATTCATGAGTTGTCAAAATTGGTCCTTAAAATCAAAAATTGCAAAATTACAACTTTAGTCCCTCAAGTTTTGAAATTGTCACAAATGGTCCTTTGAAAATTTGACAATGTCAAAAATAGTCCTTGCACTATTGAAACTTGTCAAAAGTGACCCTTGTGTGAACTTTGGTATATTGACAGAAATGGTCCTTCAAGAATTGGAAAATTGCATTTTGGTCCTTATCATAACTAAAACCAAGCCTTGTCAAAATAGAATTGGTCCCCTGCCAAAACCCATTTTGACCCCCCTGTCATTACCCTATTTTGGACCCCTTGGTCAAATCCAGTCAAACAATACCACTTACCCGCCCACACCTTATCTTCTTCTCCTTCCCACTTGACTGCAACTCAGGCCACCCTCCCATCACCTTTTCTCCTCAAACCTCCCCCTCATCATCACAACCCACCACAATTAATGCCACCCCCCTACTTGCTAGTTCAGAGCCCACAGGTCAAAAACAGATTTCCTGCCAAAATGATCCAATGGCCAAAACGAGCTCAAGTCATCCAACGGTTCTAAAAACAAGTGGGAATCATTCAGAGGAGTGAGAGAAAGCTTTTTGATGTATAAAAAGAGAAGAGAGGCAAGAGAAGAAGGTAGTAGTTAGTTTTTAAAATTCATGTATGTCGTATTTTATGTTTATGTTTTTAATTAAGCTCTAAGCTGAAATCTTTTGTTTCATTACATCAAACTAAGTTATTTAAGTGTATTACAACTGTTTTCAAGTGCCAATTCAAATTGTATTAACATTTCATGCTCTATGGTTCACTGTTGCAAAATTCAATTTCCAACTCTTATGTTCAAGCTTCAATAAGCTTCATTTAAGCTCAAACAGGCTTATTTAAGCTCAATATAGCTTTTGGTAAGCTTTAGAAACAGTTTCAATCAAAGGTGTTAAAAAGTCAACAAAAGTCAACTGTGCAGCATAATTGGTTCAAGCAGTTTGGAAATGGAATGGGGTTGATGCAGTGCTTGTTTTGGATTGGTGTTGGAATAGAATAGTAGTATTGGGTTCTGTTTAAGCTACAAAACAAGCTGGGACACTTGTGAGCTTTTTATCTCCTTTTCATATTTTTATGCAGTTTTCATATTGTGCTTGTATTGGTACCTGTGATCATTAAACTTCTTAAACCTGTTCAGTAGTTACAATTAGGATAACTAGATTAAAATTCAGTTTTAGCTTAAGCAAAGTTCAGTAGGTAGCTTAGTGTAATTTGCAAAACAGTTTCTAAAAGTGTGTTTGGTTCAGTTGGTATACCAAAGCTTAAGCTTTGGTTTTTGCTTAAAACCTGCATACTCAGTCTCAAATAGGATCACTTGACTTATATCTGTCTTAATATTGTCTCTGCAATATCTAAAAGTCAAAATCCATTTTAAACTGTCTCAAGTTCAAGTCTGTTAAGAGTTTGGGAAATCAAAAGCCTGATTCATGTGTAGAAATCAGTAGAATAGCTTGATCTAGTTTCATTTCATCATTAAACATCAACATCAGTCCAATAAATTGGATCAAAACTCATAAAAGTCAACTATCTCATAACTGTGTCAAAAGTCAAAAACTTGCAAAACCAGTTTTAAGCCCACCTTGGGTGATTTTTAATAGATTCATTACTGGGTCAAATCAAGTGAGACTTTTGGTTTTTAAAACTTCAATTGGTTAAGTCACTTATTATGATTTTTATTAAATTTTAGTAATTTTCTAAAAGCTTCAAAAGAGCTTATCAAATAGGGCTTATCTGCCCTGTTCACAACTCAGTCAATACTGAGTTTTCTCAGTGTATTGCAGAGCTTGGCAAAAGCTCATAAGAGCTTGTCCAAAGCTCATTTGTGGTTTACAAGTTCTTGACCAGGTCTAGTTTAGGTTCCTTCTTTTGGTTTTGGTTTTTAGCTTATTGGGTAACTTATTCTTAAGCTTAAACTTAGTAGCCAAAACTGATTTTTGCACTTATTCTCAAATCATCAAGATCATAGCAGTTAGCACAATAGAGGTTTAGGATAGCTGTAATGAGTTGTTTTTAAGTAGTTTTAACATATTGTAGCCTCTGTATCAGTTTGGTGCCCAGTTTGTACCATTAGCTTATTTATAAGTGCTTATTTATAAGCACTTCTCTTGCAGATTCAATTTCTCACACACAAGCCCCTGTTTTTATATTTTTCTCAGATTTATAACATTATTTTAGAGTTTTCCTGAATTTTTCGTATTTTTCTAGGTCTGTTTACTATTTTTCTTTATTTAAAACAATTTTTAAGCATTTTTAAATAGCTTTTAATACAATTAATTCAGAAAAGTTTCAAAAAAATAAGTTTTCATTTTTCTTAGATTAAGATAAATATAAAAAGTCAAAAAAATATTTTTCCAGATTTTTCATAGTTAAATTTGTAATTTTTAGTAATTTAATTAGTATTAAATAGTTTTTAATTCATAGAAAATACAAAAATAATCAGAAAAATACAAAAATAGTTTTGAAAATTCTCTTTTGTTATTTTAGATTTTTCCAAATCAAAATTTTATTTTTCTAGCTTTATTTCATATTTTCTTGTATTTTAGGCTATTATTAAATAGTTAAAATTAGTTTTTAATTAATAATAATTAGATAAATAGTCATAAAAATAATTTTCTTTTTCTTAAAATTTTCTCATATCATTAGGTTTGTAAAAATGTCATTTTCATATTTTTAGGATTAATATTGCTTCAGTTTCACATTTTCTTTTGTACGTCACGTAGTTTTTAAGTTAAATTTGTAATCAAAAACATCAGTTTAAAAATAGTGATAGCGTTTATTTAATATAGTTTATCTTTTTAATTTCCTTTAATTTGCATTTAAGCCTCTGTAATTTGTATACTTTTTCTGTAGTTATAATCATCCAAAACCTCTTTTCCGTTCATATCCTCTCGATCACTATACGTTTGACTATTCTCGCACAGCTCGTTGGGACATAACGACCTGGGGAAACACTATACTCTCCTGGACTTCATTGCATTTGTTTCCAGACTGTTTTAAGTTTGTTACGGTTAGCCATTCACAAGTGGCTAGCTTGCGTGATAAAACTTGACCGTCTGGGAGCGAATCAATTAGCAATCGTATAATTTGACTGCTGACAGAGGGTCGCGACCCACTCCATCTTGATCCTTTGGGCAGCGAAAGGCTTAAAATACCTTAAGGCCATATAGGAAAGTTAATGTGAAGTTGAGATGGATGTTATGCATATGAGCAAGACATGTTGTTTAGTCTTTGTACATCCCTTCGACATTGAAACTTATAAAGCGACTTGGTGGACAAATATTTGTTGTATTGAACGAAACAAGAGATTTGAGGGAAATGCGTTATATCATTAAGTGGGTAGGGAGGATTACATCATTTTAAGAAATGAATACTAGACTCCTACCATTAACGCTTCTTTCCCCAAGTGAGAAGAATGCAAATACATTGATTGAAAACAAAATAAAAAATGTCCTTAGACATTGTAAGGTTCATACGTAGAACTTACGAAGGTTAGTTCCATTCCAGGTTCTATCAATAACATCTCCATCCAGGGTTTCCAGCTTGTAGGCTCCGTTGCCATATGCTTCCTTAATAACGTAGGGCCCTTCCCATGTAGGTCCTAGTTTACCCTGGTACTCAGCTTTACTTGCGTTGTTGAGTCGGAGGACGTATTCCCCTGGTTTGAAGGTCGAAGGCCGAACCCGACTGTTGTAGTATCTTTCAATTTTTTGCTTATGGATAGCCTCCCTGATTGAGGCTATTTCCCTTCGTTCTTCGAGAAGGTCTAGGTTGCTGCGGAGTCTTTCTTCGTTGTCTGCTGCCTCGAAGTTCATGACTCTTTCTGTTTCGACACTTACTTCCGAAGGGATGACAGCTTCCGTGCCATATGTCAAGCTAAAAGGCGTCTCCCCATGACTTGACTTTGTATGCGTTATGTGAGCCCAAAGTACTTGAGGTAGTTCATTTACCCAACCGTGGTGACTATAACCCAGCCTTCGTTCTATTCCTTCTATGATGTCTCTGTTGGTAACTTCCACTTGTCCGTTACCTTGAGGATGGTGGACGGAAGTGAAGGATTGTTTGATATTCAGGCCTCTGCAAAACACTGGGAATACCCCTTTGGCGAACTGCTTCCCATTATCTGAAATGATGATGTGAGGTATTCCGAACCGACAGATAATATGCTCCCACACGAACTTTTCCATGTGCCTTCCTGTGGTGGATGCCAAAGGCTTTGCTTCCACCCATTTAGTGAAATAATCGATGGCTACGACCAAAAACTTTACTCCTCCGGGAGCAACTGGCAGAGGACCTACAATATCTATCCCCCATTGGCTGAAGGGCCATGCGGAGGTTACAGAGGTCATATCTTGTTTTGGTAACCTTGGAACCCTTGAGTGAACTTGACAGCCTTCACATTTCTGAATGATGTCGACGGCGTCCCTGTGCATCGAAGGCCAGTAATACCCGATCCTCATGATTTTAGAAACAACGGAGCGGGGTCCTGCGTGAAGCCCGCATGATCCTTCATGTACTTCTTGAATGATGTTGGCGGCTCGCCTAGGTCCTACACAGCGTAGCCATGGGGAAAGAAAGGACCTTCGGTATAAGTAGTTCCCCATGATTCTATACTGTGGTGCTTTGATGCGGACCTTTCGAGCTAATTTCTGATCCTTAGGCAGTATACCACTTATTAGATATTCTCTAATTGGAGTCATCCAATTTGAGTCTTCCTCCTGTATTACGTCAGACACTTCCTTTCGGACGATGGACCTATCTGCCAACACTTCGACTAGAACTTCTTTGGTTAAGTGGGCAAATGCCATTGATGCCAGTTTGCTAAGTGCATCCGCCTTCTTGTTTTGGTTTCTGATAAGGTTTTAAAAGGTACCATTTTGAGGGGTCGTTTTAGTCCTTATTTGATCACTTTTGTATCCGTTATTGCTTAATATCATTCCTTTTCACTTTTTAGGTCTCTTGAAGGCAAAATGCTGGAATGGCACTTATTTGGACGAAAAGGCGCGAATATATGAAGAAAATGGCTAAAGTCAAAATCGAGACACTCACAGCTGCTGAAATTAGAAGGCGACGGCGTCAGGTGCTAATGGCGATGCCGTCCCAAAATTGTTGTGACGGTCCAGAACCCAAAACTCGTATTTTCAAGCGACGACGTCTAGTTGTGAAAGAGTAGGCTGTCGCTACTCAGACGGCCTAGATGCAATCCAGACGACGTCAGAAGCTGAAGAGGACGGCGTCACGGACATAAGGTGACGCCGTCGCAAGGTTAACGTGGCCAAGACGAAACCCTAATGACGGCGACACGACGGCGTCACTAAACATAAGGTGACGCCGTCGCACATGTAATCTTATATATAGAATCCGAATTTTTCAGTTTTAGGAGAGTCTTTTGGAGTAAAAACCTAAAACCGAACCTAAGGTGTCTTGTACAGTATTTTAGGGTTTTAAACCCTATCTTACATCAAGATAAGTCTTTACTTCATTAATTCAATTATGTCTTTGATTATTTGTGTGTATGCTTGCATGTTCTCCATGTCCGGCTAATTTATTTGTGTGTTTGCTTAGAAAGTATGAAACTTAATTATTGAATATTGATTGGTTGTTTCTTATCTTAGTTGATTAATGATCTAGTAATGCGATAGGTCATTCGTTGTGTACTTAATGCTTGATTCATCTTTGTGAACCTTAGAATATAATTACCTGAGTAGTTGTAGGCTAAACCATCCAAAGAGTGCCTTAGAGTAAGAGTTTATCATCCCTAGTGGGTTTGTAGACGAGACCCTTTGGTAAGTTCAAAGAGTTAGGGAGAAACGCATACCCTACAACTTTAGACACACAACGCAACTAAGAATAAGGACGTGACAATTCAACCATCAATAGGAGATAATTAAGGAGTAATGCAACCTAAGTAAACACATCTTTAAACTATCATACAAGCACACATTAATTAGACATAGACTCCCACAACCTTAGTTTAGATAATTAGATAATAGTAGAGTAATCGGTAGAAATACCAACCCCCCAAATCCAATACCCGAGATTCGTACCTTTCCATTTCATAAAATATAAAAATACAAAAAATAATCTTTCTCAACCTTAACCTTAGCGTAGTAACTCCTTACTAGCATTCCTATTCCCCTAGAGAACGATATCAATACCCGTGGCTTACCCTAATTACTACACTACAACGATTAGGTTCACTGCCTAGGGTGTTATAAAACTTGCTCGAAGAAAAGGAAGTTTCCTTGACCCCGAACGACGCGTGTAGCGTTTTCAGTTTTTCCGGACATGCTCTATGTTGTAGGATGTAAACCCTTCGAGCATTTCTTTGGCTTTATCCAGGTATTGCTTGATCACAGGTTGTCTTGCCTCATAGGAGCCTTTTATCTGGTTGGCCACCAGTTGTGAGTCAACTAAAATAGCCAAGTCTTCTACCTCCATGTATTTGGCCAATCGGAGGCCTGCTAGCAAGGCTTCGTACTCCGCTTCATTGTTCGTAGCATCGAATTCAAAACGGAGTGCATAAGTGTACTCCTTCCCTTTGGGATCAACAAGCATGAGACCTGCGCCAGAACCGTCGGAGCTGGAGGCTCCGTCAGTATAAAGCTTCCACCCTTCGACCGCTTTATCAAGTTTCTTTTCAGCAACCTTTGTGTCATGTTTTGTTTCGGAGGGTGTTTCTGCTAAGAAGTCTGCCAATATTTGCCCTTTGACCGAGTTTCTACCTTTGTATTCAATTTCGTGCTCTCCTAGTTCGATAGCCCATTTAGCTATTCTTCCAGATTTCTCCGGCTTCAAAAGTATCTGCTTAATTGGTTTGTCAGTAAGCACGGTTATGGGGTGAGCTTGGAAGTACCTTCGAAGGCGTCTTGCAGCATGGACCAAGGCCAAAATTAGCTTCTCCAGTGCTGGATAATTTAGCTCAGCTCCCTATAGAACCCTGCTAACGAAGTAGATAGGGATTTGCTTCTTCTCCCTTTCTGCCAATAAAACAGCGCTGATGCTTTCGAAGGAGGCTGCGATATACATAAACAACACTTCGCCTTTGATTGGGGCAGTAAGTGTAGGTAGAATAGCCATGAACTCCTTGAGCTTTTGGAAAGCTGCTTCTGCATCTATACTCCACTGGAACGTCTTTTTGTCCGTGCATCCTTTGAGTGTTTTGAAGAACGACAAAGATCTGTCTGCACCCTTCAATAAGAACCTGCTGAGTGCTGCTAGCTTTCCGTTCAGACTTTGCACTTCCTTTAGGGACTTAAGAGGCTGTAGATCCGTGATGGCCATGACCTTCGAAGGATTGGCCTTAATACCTTGCTTGGTGATCAGATGCCCCAAAAATTGTCCTTCTTCCACGCCGAAGGAACACTTCTTGGGATTTAACTTCATGTTGATGGCGCGAAGCTGGTCGAAGGTTTCCTTGATGTCAGAGAGCATGTCCTCCTCCGATCTACTCTTGATGACCATATCATCTACGTACGCCTCCAGATTCCTACCTATCTGCTTGTGGAAGGCTTTGTCCACTAAACGTTGGTAGGTGGCACCTGCATTTTTCAAACCTAAAGGCATCTTTTTGTAACAATAAACGCCTTTTCCTATAAAAAAGGCTATCTTCTCTTCGTCCTCTTCCGCCATCTGTATCTGATGGTAACCCTTATAAGCGTCTAGGAAACACTTTAGCCGAAACCCTGACAAGGATTCCACCTTCCAATCAATTTCTGGCAGAGGGTAGCAGTCCTTCGGGCAGGCTTTGTTAATGTCTGTGAAGTCCACGCACATTCGCCATCCTCCATCATGCTTCTTGACCATCACCGGATTGGCCACCCAAGTTTGATACTTCACCTCTCTGAGTATGCCTGCTGTTACAAGCTCGTCCACTTCTTTGCATGCGGCGACGCTTCTTTCGGGAGCCAGGCTTCGACGCTTTTGTTTGATGGGTTCAATATGTTTGAACTCAATGAGTTTGTGTTCAGTGCCGAAGGGCTTTCCGTCTATGATGAGAGTTCTAGGGACCCCCGTCATGTCAGAGTAGGTCCATGCGAAGACATCTGCATTAGCACGTAGTACCTTTTCTAATTCTGCTTTAAAGGAGGTTGGACGCTGCTTTCCGATTACCACCGTTTGATCAGGGTAGAGATCATTTACCACAATGCGTTCTTCAGCGTCAGTACAACTGAGAACATCCTTCGGAGGCTCTTCCGAAACCTGTTTGATCCTTTTGCCTAATTCCGTAGGCCCCTTCACTTTATAGCTGGAGAAAAGCGTTCCTATGCCGAAGGGTGTTTGGAATTTGATCGCGGCATGTATGGGTGAGACAACGATGCCGATCTTCTGCATTGCCGTTCTCCCTATCAATAGGTTATAGGGAGATTCAGACCTTACGATCGTGAAAACCAGAGTTTCTGTTCTTTTTAGCCTTCTTTCTCCAATCGTAACCTCTAGAGGGACTTCTCCCAAAGGCCATGAGTGTTCCCCTGAGAACCCTACTAAAGGTACCTTCGAATCTACTCTCTTCGACCTTATCGAAGGTTTGAGCTTTAGAAAACAGCGTTCGTAGATAACTTCGCAGGAGCTACCGCAGTCAAGGTAGGCCTTGTTTACTTCTCTGTTGGAGATTAAGACCTTGATGACCACGGGGTCATTTGAAAGAACTTTCCCTGTGATTGAAGGAAAAGTGACATCTCCTACTCCGCACAAGGCTTCCTCCGTTTCTTTCCTTTTCAAACCAAAGTCATCCTTGTACACCATGAGGATGGGTGCTTCTACAGGTGTGGTATCTTTCCCCAACTGTGTGTCGGAGACCTTGTCTTTACCTTCCTTTATACCCTTCACCAAATGTCCCAATTGGCCGGACTTCATGGCCTCTTCTATCTGTTTCTTGAGCTCTCTACAGTTGTTGGTGTCGTGTCCGTAATCGTCATGGAAGTAGCAGAATTTGGAAGTATCTCTGGGCCTTCCTCTGTTTGCCAAGCGAGGAGGAGGATCAAAGGTCTTCGCAGCCTTTTTCGTAGCAAGTATCTCCCTTGGAGATTTGGATAGATTAGCCAAGAGCCCATGGTTGATGTTTTTGTGGTACGGTGTAAACCTGTCCCTGTTTTTGTGTTTGTTCCTTGACCCTTCCCACGAAGGATGCTTCGAGGCTTTATTGTGACTTTCTTTATTTTCGACCGGAGCCCCGTTGGTAGACACTTCTTTTGCTTTGATCCAGGTGTAAGCCTTCTCCACTAAACCCTTATAGGTTGCAGGGAGATCAGTGGAGAGGAATTCAACCAAACTTCTGTTTCGTAGGCCATGCACAAAACCTGAGATGCGCTGGTCCTCGTGCAAGCCCATTATCTGTAACGTGTCATCGGTGTATCTGGTGATGAAAACTCTGGTGCTCTCGTTCTGCTTCTGCTTGATGTTGTGCACTGTTAGGTGCGTTCTTGTAAACTTTTTCTGTTGGCTGAAATGTGATCTGAACTTGACCTTGAGATCGTCCAAATTCACAATGCTACCTGATTTTTGCCCGTTCCACCATATACGAGCAGAGTCTCGTAAGGTGTATGTAAACATGTGACAAGCAACAGGCATAACCCATTTCTGCATTCTAATAGCTCCTTCGAACAAGTGTAAAAAGTTATCCGGATCCCCTTTTCCATCGTAGGTACCAATATGCGTGGGCATTTTCAACCCATCATGCAAAGGGTAGTCTTCTATCCATCTTACGAAGGGTGTTGTAGAGCCCATGGGCTCTGAATAAAGGCAGTTATAAGGTGGCACGTAGGTAGGGGCAACATTGTACGGGTTATGATTTGGAGGTATTCCAACAGGGTTTTGGTTAACATATTGAGGGTAAGCAGTAGGTATATAAGGTGGGTGACTTCCAATAGGGTACGAAGGATATACCATAGGTTGCCCGTAGGGCATACTTCCGTATGGTTGGGTAAAACTGGGGTTGCTAGCCTGCCCATTAGGTGGGGGATAAACCCCTTGAGGGTAAGATTGAGCCTGAAAAGGAGGGTACATACCATGCGGAGGAAGATTTCCTCCCCCATTCATTTGAGATGGATTGCCTTCCACGCCGGATGCGTGAGAAGGCTGCAACGGAACCCCTACCTCAGTTCTTCCCAGATGAGCCGCCAAAAGTGGTGGCAAATTAACCTCCGTAGCATCCCTTCGGTGACTCCTTCAATTGGATCCTTCTATCATGCCTTCCCGTCTATTCGGAGCCCTCTCCGGAACGTCTTCAAAACCAACCGACCTTCCACTAGGCCTTCGACTGCTCGGAGACCCTATCCTTAGCACTGAGCGTGTAACCCTAGGAGCCAAGGGCCTAGTCTCCATTTCCAGCTCTTCGTCATACTCATCGCTTGAGTATTCTAACTCCCTACGCATCTCCACATTCCGAGCTTGCCTCCTTCGAGCCCTTAGTAAAGATTCTAATACTTCGATGTTAGCTTCGACAAACGCTGGACTAATTACCGGTTCAGGGTTAGCCGAGGTTGAAGCATGGTTGTTGGGAGTTATTTCAGGGTGAGATCGCGTGGTAAAAGTGGATGCGGTTATATTGGGAAGGTTGTTAGGATCATTGACTGGGATTGGTGTCAAGGTCGAGAAACCCGGAGGGGGTGTATCTTCTCTTACTTGATTCATGCCGTAAAACTAGTGAGAGTGATTGACTGGGTGTAAGTTTGGAATAACGAGACCAATAGTAGCGGGTCCCACGGATGGCGCCACTGATTGTACAATAATTCGTACGACCAGGCCTTCGATGGTGATTGAAGGGTATGAAGGGTGATATGCTTGTGCCAAACTTGTAGCCAATCTGCAATAAGAAATAGTAGACACTTCGTTAAGTGATTGCGCAGGGGTTGGGCCCTGCGAACCACCTCCGACGTGAGAGTAAGTATGTGATATGAGTTGTAAATAATATGATGTATGTGAAATACTGTGTTGAGTGAACATACCATTGAAATGACTCGTCCAACCTATTTATAGGTGATGAAAATAGCTTGGAGAGTATTAGCACACGTTTAGGAGATCATGGGGGGCGTCCCCTGATTTGTGGTAACCGCTAGGGCTTCATCCCCACTATCTCGGACTTGGCGGGGAAGCTAAGGAAATAGTAGGAACGTGGGGGAAGACCAAGTCAAGGTTCTTCTTTGTCTTGGCATCTTCAAGAGAAGACACCGAAGGGCATAGGCCTTCGGCTGGTGGATTCCCAACTGGTAACCATATCAATGATGAATGGTTTTACGCCACCAATGACTTATGAAGAAAGACTTGGGTCTTCGTAATGCAAATTCGATTGAGGCCGAAGGGGGGTCCTTCGACCTGATCGGAGGGTACGTCATCAACTGGCAGAGTATTAGGGTAAGCTCACTTAACACTCTATTCTTTACTCACACTCATTTATATCACCATAACTCATACTTACTCTCACGCAGGAGGTGGTTCGCAGGGTCCAACCCCTGCGTAATCACTTAACGTGGTGTCTTCGTATTTCTTATTCTCAGGTGAAAGACAATCTTGGCTGGAACACACACCCCTCTTCCCTTCGATCACCATTGAAGCCTGGTAGTGCAATTTATTGTACAATCAGTGGCGCCATCCGTGGGACCCGCTACTATTAGTCCCGTAATCACCAAGTCTTAACAACCTAACTGATTACGCTACTTTTCCGGCATGGAACCAGGATGAGAAGATACACCTGCACCAGGTTTTTCTACCCTGGTACCCCTCACCACAACTAATACCGATAATCTCGCCCCCATAACTGCCTCCACCTTCACTACACGATCTCGCCTAGAAACCACTCTCATACATCACGCCTCAACTTCCGCTACCCTGTTCCAGAAATCAGCCCTGCCTTCGTCGAGGCAAACTTCAAAGCGTTAGAGTCTTTGCTAAGGGCTCACAAGAGGCAAGTTCGCAACACCGAGATGCGGAGGGAATTGGAATATTCCAGCGAGGAATATGATGAGGATATCGAAATAGATGAAAGGCCTCAACCAACTAACAGGGGGCGTTCGACCCTACGAAATGGTTCTCCTTCCGTGAGGAGACCCAATGGAAGAACGGTAGGTTTAGAAGAAGGTCCCGGAGGAGATCCGGGAAGAAGGGAAATAATGCAGGGAGCAAGAAGGAGTGAGAACTCCAACGAAGGAAGCAACCCGGTAGGAAACGGAGGGGTAAACCTACCACCTCTCTTGGCAACCCACTTGGGAAGAGAAAGGATGGGGGCTCCGATGGGGGGAAACCCTTCGTACCAACCTCCTGCAGCCTATGCTGCGTTCTCACAACCACCTCATAACCCGTACAACCTTATACCTGTTTATGCACCTCCATACAACCCTTTCTATGCGTAAGCTTCTAGAGCTTGCACACCTTTCGTGAAGTGCATCGAAGACTACCCTCTGCCTGATGGTTTGAAGATGCCTACTCACATAGGCACCTACGATAGGAAAGGCGATCCAGACAACTTCTTACACTTGTTCGAAGGCGCTATCAAGATGCAGAAGTGGGTTATGCCTGTGGCGTGCCATATGTTCACATACACTCTCCAAGACTCTGCACGAATATGGTGGAATGGGCAGTCGATGGGTTCTCCGAGAAGAGTGGCCAGTTTGTAGGCTCCGTTGCCGTAGGCCTCAACTACCATGTAGGGTCCTTCCCAAGTTGGTCCCAGCTTTCCCTGGTACTCTGCTTTGCTTGCACTGTATAGGCGTAGCACATATTCCCCAGGATTGAAAGTGGAAGGTCTGACCCTTTTGTTATAGTAGCCTTCGATCTTATGTTTGTGTATTGCTTCTCGGATGGAGGCTATTTCTCTTCTTTCTTCTAGCATGTCAAGGTTTTCCCTGATCCTTTCGTCATTTTGGGAGGCATCATACGTTGCCACACGCTTCGTGTACACACTTAGTTCCGAAGGGATGACCGCTTCTGTTCCGTATGTTAGGCTGAAGGGGGTTTCACCATTGCTTGACTTAGGGTGCGTCCTGTGAGCCCATAATACTTGAGGGAGCTTATCCACCCATCCATGATGAGTTCGTCCCAACCTTTTCTCGATCCCTTTGACGATGTCTCTGTTTGTAACCTCCACCTGTCCGTTACCTTGTGGATGGTAGATGGATGTCCAAGACTGCTTTATGTTGAGCCCTTGATAGAAGTTGTAGAAGACTCCTTTGGCGAACTGCTTCCCGTTATCAGATATGATTATATGGGGCACTCCAAATTTGTACACAATGTGCTCCCATACAAACTTCTCGATCTGTCTCCCTATGACGGAGGCTAAAGGTTTAGCTTCCACCCACTTAGTAAAGTAATCGATTGCCACCAGCAAGAATTTGACTCCTCCGGGAGCTATAGGCATAGGTCCTACGATATCGATGCCCCACTGAGAGAAGGGCCATGCGGATGTCACACTTGTCATGTGCTGCTTCGGCATCTTTGGAATGTTTGAGTGTATCTGACAAGCCTCACATTTGAGAATGATTTTTGCCGCATCCCTGTGCATCGAAGGCCAATAATAGCCCAATTTCATTATCTTCGAGACAACTGAGCGGGGTCCTGCATGGAGGCCGCAGGATCCTTCGTGGACTTCAGAGATAATGCTCGTAGCCTGCTTGGGTCCCACACATCTTAACCAAGGTGATAAAAATGACCTTCTGTATAGGGTTTCCCCTATTAGCCGGTACTGCGGGGACTTAACCCTAATCCTCCTTGCTAGCTTAGGATCTTCAGGGAGAAGACCGCTTATCAAATATTCCCTGATTAGAGTCATCCACGTCTCTCCTTCTTCGTGAACAACATCTGCAACTTCCTTGCGAACGATGGATCTTTCAGGTAAGACTTCGACAAGTACTTCTTTGGTGAGATGAGCGAAGGCCATGGAAGCTAGCTTGTTTAGTGCATCTGCCTTCTTGTTCTGATTCCTACGAACATGCTGAATGGTGTAGGAGTCAAAGCTTTCCAGCATCTCCTTTGTTTTTTCCAAGTACTGTTTGATGACGGGCTGCCTTGCTTCATAGGAGCCTGTCACTTGGTTTGCTACCAATTGGGAGTCTACGAAAACAGCGAGAGCTTTGACCTCCATATCTTTAGCCAGTCGGAGGCCTGCTAGCAACGCTTCATACTCCGCTTCATTGTTTGTGGCTTCGAACTCAAAATGAAGAGCATATGTATGCTCCTTCCCGTCAGGGCTGACCAGCATTAGACCTGCTCTAGAACCATCGAAGCTGGATGCTCCATCTGTATAAAGCTTCTAGTCAGCCTGTACTTGAGTGAGGTTGGTTTTGGGTTTTTCTTTTTCTACGTCAGGCTCGAAAGGTATTTCTGCCAAGAAGTCTGCGAGAATTTGTCCTTTAATAGAGTTTCGTCCCTTGAACTCTATTTCGTGCTCTCCCAGTTCAATAGCTCATTTAGCCACCCTCCTAGACTTTTCGGGTTTCGACAAGATCTGTTTGAGTGGCTTGTCGGTTAAGACTTTGATTGGATGGGCCTGGAAATAGCGTCGGAGCCTCCTTGCTGCGTAGATTAGGGCTAGTATTAACTTCTCCAATGTTGGATAGTTGATCTCTGCCCCCTGTAGGACTCTGCTGACAAAGTAAATGGGGATCTGTCGTTTGTCTCATTCTGCCATAAGGACTGCGCTAATACTCTCCATTGAGGATGCTAAGTACATGAACAACACTTCGCCTTTGATTGGGGCTGTAAGTGTTGGAAGGATTTCGATAAACTCCTTCATCTTCTGAAAGGCAGTTTCAGCGTCCTGACTCCACTGAAAAGTTTTCTTATCCACGCATCCCTTGAGTGTTTTGAAGAATGGTAGGGACCTGTCAGCCCCTTTGACAAAAACCGGCTTAAAGCTGCCAGCTTCCCATTCAGGCTCTGCACATCTTTTAGACACTTAGGGGCTTTGAGATCTAAAATCGCCTTGACCTTGGAGGGATTAGCCTTTATCCCCTGCTTAGTGATCAAATGTCCTAGGAATTGTCCCTCTTCGACACCGAAGGAGCATTTCTTAGGATTCAGCTTCATGTTAATCGCCCGAAGCTGGTCAAAGGTTTCCTGTATATCGAGGAGTAGGTCCTCCCCCGTCTTGCTTTTGATGACCATGTCGTCAACGTATGCTTCGAGATTTCTGCCTATTTGTTTATTGAAGGCTTTATCTACGAGACGTTGGTAAGTGGCCCCTGCGTTCTTTAATCCGAAGGGCATCTTTCTGTAACAGTAGACACCTTTGCTTGTGTAGAAGGCTGTCTTTTCTTCGTCCTCCTTTGCCATCTAGATCTGATGATACCCTTTGTAGGCATCTAGGAAGCATTTTAACCGGAAGCCTGCCAAGGATTCTACCTTCCAGTCAATTTCTGGTAGGGGGTATCAATCCTTCGGGCATGCTTTGTTGATGTCAGTGAAGTCCACGCACATGCGCCACCCTTCGTCGCTCTTTTTGACCATTACTGGGTTAGCTACCCAAGTTTGGTACTTAACTTCCCTTAGGATGCCTGCTTGAGTGAGTTCGTCAACTTCTTTGCAGGCTGCGGCGGTTCTTTCGGGGGCTAAGCTCCTCCTTTTCTGTTTTATCAGCTCAATGTGTTTGTACTCATTGAGTTTATGCTCCGTTCCGAAGGACTATCCGTCTATCAACAATGTTCTTGGTACCCCTGTCATATCAGAATATTTCCAAGCAAAAACATCAAGGTTAGTCCGCAACAGTTCCGTGAGCTTCACCTTGAAATTCGTCGGGAGTTGCTTTCCTATTACCACCGTTTGTTCAGGGTAGCTAGGGTTAACTACAACTCGCTCCTCCACATCTGTGCAGCTCAGAATTGCTATCGGAGGCTCCTCCGATTCTTCTTTGATCCTTTTGACACCATATACACCCTTATCCGCCCCATAATTAGAATGAACATTTCCTACTCCGAAGGGGGTTTGGAACTTAATAGCATGATGTATGGTGGAAACAACAATGCCCATTTTTTGCATAGCTATTCTCCCTATTAACAAATTATAAGGAGAGTCTGACCTGACTATAACGAAGGTGAGTGTTTCCGTGCGGGATAAGGGGCCTTCGCCTATGGTGATTTCCAACGGTACTTCTCCCAGGGGCCATGAGTGCTCGCTGGAGAACCCTACCAGTGGTATTTTCGAGTCCACCCTTCGTGAGCCATACCCCGAAGGGCTTAGGGCTTCGAATGGCGAATTCCCCTGAGGTAACCTTCGTGATAACGAATGGTTTGACGCCTATGGATATTTTGGAATCCTAACTTGGGCCTTCGAATAGAAGGGCTTCGACACGTCTCGGAGGAGTGTCATTCGAGCTACTCGGAGGGTACATCATCAAAAGTACGATATCACCTCCTCCCAAAACCCATTCTGGTTGATAGCGTTCCCTCTAGCCAAATTTTCCGACACATGTATCCAAGCTTTACAAAGCGTGGCCTCTTCCTCTTTTGTGCATGGTACGGGCTTTTTGTTTGCAACATTCTTGCCCTTCTCTTTTGTAGCCCTTTTTGAACCATTCTTTGATTTGACGGGTGACGTCACTTCGACATCGTCTTCAAGACGAATAGAACCGTGCCCCGAACCTTGGCCCATCGAAGCATCTTGAGTCGTGTATTGTTGAGACGTATAGTTTTGAGGAGAGCATTCCATAAAATTATCAAAATCCATATCAAGATTAACACCATGGAGCGGTGAAAATGATTGATTTGGTTGGGAAGATTGGGAGAAATCCATGTTAGGATGATATGACGACCCGCTTGATGATTGGGGTTGATTGATATTAGGACGACACGGTGGGAAATATGGACGATTGACGTAAAATGGGTTTTGATTTTGGTTGGGTTGTGGTAGCCGTGTTTGATATTCAAAACCGGGTGCACGAAAACGAATACCCCGATTTTGTGGTGGTGTTACACCGGTTAATTCAAACGGTGGATTCGGTGAGAAATTCAAATTTGAGGAATTTTGAGGAAGTCGGGATCGTCGGTTTTTTGATGTGAGAGTCTTTTTTTGTGACATGATGAATATTGATGAAAAGTTGTTTGAATTGTGTTTGAAATTGTGTGTTTAAAAATATGTTTGAGGTTGGTATTTATAATGTTGTAAAAGTGGTAAAGTTTTTAATTTTTTTTAAACCCAAACGGTACCAAAATTTGTCAAAAAGTGAGATACAAACTCGGTCGAATGCATGAACTATTTCGTCCAAAATTGTGAGACCGACCGACCACAACCGAGTTCTCACAGTGGGGCAACCGACGGTTCACTTGGCACAACCCAAAGGGTCGACCGGCCCATTGTGGTCAGCCTTAGGGGTTGATGGGTGTGTAAGCTACATCTCTATTGATGTGATTTTATAATTTTTGTGCGACTGACACTTATTGTATTTTAGTATGATCAAATTTAGTTATTTTTTTTCTAAAAAATAAATAGAAATTGAAAAACTTATTTATTTATTTATTTACTTTCTTTTTTATGTTTTCGGAAAAAGACGAAATTTAGTCTTACGAAAGTAAAAAGACGTCAATCGCACAAAAATACATTCAACCCAACCATTAGTACTGTTTGTTAAAAATGAGACGTTTGTTAAAAGAATGTTAATGAAGTCGCGCAATTAGTTAACCGCATAAGCCTATTTTTTCTTTCTTTTTACATAGTAGATTAAACTTTCAATTTTAGTTCAGTTTAAACAAAATATATTTTCTGAATGTTAGATAACAAACTAATATGATTATTTAAAATTAAATATGTCACCAATGTGACGATAAGTGACTGAAGGTTTTGTTTTACACTCTTCACAACTAGGTATTTCGCAGGATCAAGTGCTCCCACAAAACCATCCACCAAGATTTAAGGTGGTGATAGTGTTTCAACTGATTACGCGTAAGAGGAGAGAAGGGAGACGCTTTGTCGACCCCTCGTTACGCATAGTCTAACAAGTTTGGATTGTGTACATCTTTTATATAATAAAACAAGGGTAAGGATTTAGTGACAAAAAAACTTTAAATGAGAGGAATGAAAAATAATTATAACCACATATTTAAGATGCGTCGATTGAATTAGATGCATAGCTATTAATTTATATGCATCTCAATTAGTTTTGAAAGTGATTTTGAAGTGAAAAAGATGCAAAATAGTAGTAGCAACAAATTTGACCCGTAGAAGACCAAAAATACAAAAGATTCTTCTAACTTGATGAAATGCATATAATATATGTATATGCATCTAATTTTTAGATATAAAATATATTATGATGCATCTAAAAGATTAAGAATGCATCTAATTTAAATCGATGCATCTCTAATATGTATTTATAGTTATTTCTCATCTTTCTTATTTGATCATAAGTCGATATAACAAAACATAAAATTTAAAAGTATTCTTTTAGAAAAACAAATTTAGCTTATAGGAAAACTCGATTATCTCAAATAAACTTTTTTATTATGTAGAACTAGCGAAGTCTTTTTGGCTGTGCTAAGCAAGGCTAAGAATCGTTAATACTTAACATTCCAAATATTTGATACTATGTAAGTTTTAAAAAACCATTCGAGCTAGTTAATTATAATTGTTATTTATCAATATAAAAAAAAGTTAAGAAATATATTTTTGTCACACGTAAAAAGACGTATGAAATTAAAAACTTTTATTCATAAATTAAAACGTACCAAATTAAAAACAATACATAGATAAATGAAAAACATAAACTAAAATTAAACATTACGAGACAAGTGTTCAACCAAATCAACACAAATTTTTTGATGCGCTTGTGACAATTTGATATACCTCATAACTTGTCGCACTTGTTCATCGGAGCGTATGAGATCTTCCGGTTGATGTGCTTCCTCCGGGTACCAATCGGGAGATATCGCCTTTGTCTTTTCGAACCATATTATGTAATATGATGCATGTATAAATCATATTCATTATTCTTTCTGTTTTCATCGCTCGTGCGAGATTGACTAGCATCACCCATTTCTTCATTAGAACACTAAACGCTCGTTAAGAATGGCAACGGGTCAGGGAATTTCGGGGATCGTATTTCCCATCCCCATCCCTGTTTCCCACTCTCATCCCCATCCCCGCCCCCTATCCCCGTCGGAAAATAGTTTTACGCCCCCATCCCCGTCCCCAATGGGGATCGGGGATTCCCGTAGGGATTCGAGGATTTTCCATCGTTATCAAGTAAACATAAAAATACACAAATTCATCGTAAATATAAAGAATTTGACCCATAAAGTGTCTTAAGAAACGTACATCACTCATACTTAAATTAGTTATAATATTAATATAACTTTAAAGCATCGTAGATACTAAAACAACACATCTATAATACTATAAAGTTTAACCCCTTAATTTAATGTGCAAGAGGGTTTGTGCACAAAATCATGTACGGTACAACCTATCTAAAGCCACACAAAATTACATCGATTTATGAATATGGTGAATTGAATGCATACGCATGAAAGGTCTCATTCAATGGAGGCACACAAAAAGGCTATGGTTTTAATGGGAGGTATGCAAAGAAACATGAAGTTATTAGAACTTTTGGACGACTCTTAATAATGATCTTATTTATTGTCAATTGTAAAGCTTCATGTATAAATACAATACATGTGGATATGCCATATAATTGGTGGTGCTGGAGGCAAAGGTGGTGTGGCTCAGCTAAAGGTGGAGGTGGCGATGGCGGGGAAGGATCGAGTTCCATGGGTTGCAGCTCAAGTGGTAAATATATACACAGTATTAAATATGCTTATTATCTTTATATATTACTTATTTGAAATTTGTTTCTAATGCAGTACAACTTGAGCATAATGGATATCGGCCATTTTAAGGAGTATACCCAAAAAACAGGTTAATTATTTCACGTATAAATGCAATTTAATTGAAATATAACTTTCTCTTGATTAAGTTTTATAAGGTTGTTTTTCATCAAACCTGTTTACAGATGTTTGATGAAGTCAGACGCTGACCATATAAATTTCCTGCTTCAAAGGACTTCCAACATGCTCATCAACGTGGTGCCATCAGCGGCAGATTGTTAGTTCAAAATAGGTAACATAATCCTATTAATTACACCAGTGAACTACTAGAAGCTCTACAAAAATCATTTGTAATCATGTGTTTACTTATTAATGTTTTCAACGTTGGTATGTAGGTTTATTAATAGGGGTGGTCGCATATCAGCAAAAGGTGTTTACATTGGATTAGCACCACCAGGCCGCCTAGGATCATGGCAAACCGAATTTAAGGTGAATTCAGAAATGCAAAATTCTATACCCATATGTTAATCTTTGATTAAGCATTGAACTAACTCTTTCATTGGTTCACTAGAAATATCAATTCTGGACCGAAGCAAATCAGGAAGGGTATTTTAACATAAGGAACATAATTAATGGCGAATACAGTTTATATGGTTGGGTCCATGGATTTATTGGGGATTATAAGATGCTACATATATATATAGAGTTAGGATCAAATAAGAAGTTTACTTAAAATAAGAAGTAATAAGAAGAACTATAACCGCAAATCCGAGATGCACCGACCTAAATTAGATGCATCCCTATAATCTTAGATGCATTATAACGCACCATAGTGTGTTTTCTAGCTTTTAATCAGATGCATATACGTATATTAGATGCATTTGATGATTTCTCGTTTTTTGTTCCTCTGCACGTGCCGGGATCATGAAAATTAATTTACACCATCTATACATCAAATTAACTTTCGAAACTCAAGATGTTGCATCTATATGAATAGAAATGCATCTAATGCAAGTCGTTGCATCTCAAATGCGTGGTTTTGGTCACTTCTTATTTTGATTTACTTCTCACTGGATCCCTACTATATATATATATATATATATATATATATATATATATATATATATATATATATATATAGTAGGGATCCAGTGAGAAGTAAATTAAAATAAGAAGTGGTGAGAAGTGACCAAAATCAAATATTTGAGATGCAACGACTTGCATTAGATGCGTTTCTATTCATATAGATGCAACATCTTGAGTTTCGAAAGTTAATTTGATGTATAGATGGTGCAAATTGATTTTCATGATTTCGGCACATGCAGAGGAACAAAAAACAAGAGAAATCATGAAATGCATCTAATATACGTATATGCATCTGATTAAAAGCTAGAAAACACACTATGGTGCGTTATAATGCATCTAAGATTATAGGGATGCATTTAATTTAGGTCGGTTCATCTCGAATTTGCGGTTATAGTTCTTCTTATTCCTTCTTATTTTAAGTAATCTTCTTATTTGATCATAACTATATATATATATATATATATATATATATATATATATATATAGAGGAAAGTGAATATGAGGCTGTCTCACATCTAAGCTTACATGCGAAACCATCAAAATTTATGTCGTTTTAACAAGAATAACATCAAATTTACCTCATTTGTATCACGTCCTTCATAATATTAGTGTTTTCTCTTTATTTCATCACAACATCACTTAAGTTGGGTTTACGTTGATAAATGCGTTTTCTACATCATATTGTTAGGTGATTTCATAAACTAAAAAATTAGCTATAGATTCACCATTGGTTTGATTTAATTCACCATTAAAATGTGTTTCACTATGCATATATTAGTTCAACTACTCAAATTTTGAAAAAATAATAACCAAAATGACGTATTTTTTTAATGATTTTTGATGGTTTCGCATGTAAGCTTAGATGTGAGACAGCCCCATATTCACTTTTCCCATATATATATATATATATATATGAGTTAACGTAAGATCAAACTTAAAGTTGTAAAAATAAGATCAAGTCTAAAAAACCACTAAAACATTTATAAATAACAATTTTAGCAGTAATACACATAAAAATAATATTTTAATACAAATTAACATTTTAGAAACTAATAACCAAATGATACATGAGTTTGGATTAGTGATACACCTGATACATATTACACTAATAAATATTCCAAAATCTGATACACATACAAAACCCTAATACACATTATACTTCTAATCATAGTGTATCACCTAGGTTTCGTAAATTTTAAAAAGAAATGTATCGAAACTTTAACAATTTTAGTTGTAGTTAATAAAAAATTTATTTTTGTTGTAAGGAGAGTGTCGCTTATCAAATTTTAGTTGGATCTCATTTTAACAACTTTAAGTTTGATCTTATTTGATCTAGATTATATATATATATATATATATATATATATATATATATATATATATATATATATATATATTTGCGTAAATTATTAACTGTAAAAGTATATTTTTGTTTTCTTTCTAATTCTTTGTGGTAGCCGAGCATTTATCGGTACAAGAAGTGGAGGGAATAAGGGGGGACTTCGATACGATAGACACATGCAACAAAGGAAAGGTTGATTCTGAAGAACCCCGAGTCGGATTAAGCAAGCTTGGCCATCAAGTAAATGATGCAGATGTTAAAAGTTTGATGGAATTATTTAAACGCATATATTTTATTGAAATCATTTAGTTTTCTGTAATCATATTTAACAAGTTATTAATAAAGTATATTTATGCAAAGAAATGTGTTTTGGGTCACAACAATCTGTCGCTATTAATACAAAAATTGGTCACTTTGACCTGTTAGCCTACCCGCCTGGGTTGCCACCTCCAATATATAATTTGAACTTTTGTACATAATTTGCAACACTAACCTTAAACTAATGTGTTTAGTGTTCGTGTATTAGTTTTGTTATTTGTTTCTGGAATCATTAAAGGACAATGTCATTTGTGTTTGCACTTCATCTTTGTAATATGTGTAAATATTTTCGGTGCACATGATATCGATGAAAGAAGTATGGTGTAGAGAATTCTTAAACACAGAAAGTGGTTTCAAAGGTTCTTATGTATAATATATAATATAATTCATCATCGTTGCCAAGTGCATTCTATTTACCTATTTTACTCACTATATATTGATATGATTTCTCAGTTTATTAAGAGAGATCCTTCGGCTACCTCAGCAAGTGCCAGAGTTTGATGATGACATTGAAGTGAAGACATTGGAGTGCATGAAAACTTGCTTTAAAGATCCATGATTATATATGTCTTGATGGTTACACATGACTTTTGTTTTGATGGTTTTAGTCATTTATGTTCAATGGATCTTTATCATTTATGTTACTTTGATCTAACTATTATACTGTTAACAATGTTTTAAAATGTGTAGTTACACTAGCAATCGAGTTTTTTGCACCAAACATTGATCGGAAATATCATATATTTGTAATTGAAATTTATATAATTTGCCATCACCGCCGACCGAATAGTTTAATTTATTTACTTATTTTGTTTAATTTCATATTTTTCATTTTGTAATTTTTTTATAATTTTTTTTATAATTTTTAATGTTTAATTTTATTAATGAAGTATTAGATTGTTTAATGAATGTAATTGTTGAGGGCAAAATTTGTAAATTGTAATTATAAAAAAAGTGTGTCCAAAAAAGTGGTGTTATTTGGTGTTAAATAACTATCTTAAATAGTTTATGTAAATAGGAAAAAAAATAATTTATGTAACTAAAATAATAGGAACCTAATAACCAAATATTTAGTTATGCAAAATTAGTTAATTATTCGACCAATAGCACGTGTATCGCACATGTTGTATAAAATACCATAAAAATAACAAAAAAAAAAAAAAAAAAAAAAAAGCAATTTTGAGAATACATCATCTTCACGTGCCTATTGCACAAACCATAAACGCATAAAATCGTGCAATTTATAAGAGCCAAAAACATAACAAAAGTGACAAATAAATATGGAAAATAACGAATATATACATAATTCATATTAAAATATTAAATAAACTACTTTAAATACAAAACTTATGATAACATCAATTGCAATACCTTACATGTAACTATTTGCATACAATATTACGTAAAAAACATGTATATATTCAACCCTTAACCAATCGGTGCAACGCACGGGTTTTTGTAGCCTCGTATAATATAAGACTAATGTGCATTGTATGTGTATTAGGACAAAACATTGATTAAGAAATATATAGTAATTAGTGTTTGATTGTTTATACTTTTAAAGCTATTTTGCATATACATTATATATCAATGCTCATTAAAAAATATATACATATAAAAGTAAATGTTATATGGATATATATAATTTTCATATATTTATAAATTAAAAAATCGGGGTCGGGTTCAGGTTTGGGGATTGATGCTATCCCAGTCCCCACCTTATACCCAGTAACAAAATTCAGGGATTCCCCATCCCCATCCCTTGTCAAATCGGGGATTCTTCAGTCAAATCAGGTTTAGAGATCAGGTCTCCATCGGGTGCGGGTTTTATTGCCGTCCCTAATGCTCGTTCCACATCTTTCCTTGCCGATTTCTGTGTTTGCTTATACCTTATTCGCTTGTAGTCATCATCAGTTGGTTTTCGAATCGTCTTAACGAGTGTCGCCAATTCCGGGTATATCCCGTCAACAAGATAATATCCCTATGGGTAAGTTACGTCGTTAGCCACAAACGGAGTCTCTGGTGCTTTTCCTTTTTTGAGATCGTTAAATAAAGGGGATTGTGTGTATTGTTTTTTTATTAGTTTTTGTGGGGTATGTTTTTTGTTGTGGTTGCGGCCGCTTTATTAGCTAATTGTGGTCGGGTGTTGTCTTAGAGAGAGAAAGCTGATGTGGCAGGGTGTGACCACAATATTTATGGTTGCCATTAGCATTGGCCTAATAGCAACTACAAATATTGTGGTCACCCCTTGCCACATCAGCACCACATCAGCTTTCTTTCTCCAAGACTACACCCAACCACAATTTGCTAATAAGGCGACCATAACCAAAACCAAAAATATACCCCACAAAAACAAATAAAATAAAAATCTACACACACAAAACAATTGGAAGTTGTGGTTTCCTATCCAACCGAAACAATTGAAAAGTTGGGGGTGACCGGTCTCCAATTCGGTTAAGCTAGTGGTAGAAATGTGGTTGCCTATTCGATTGGTTGGAGAGTTGATCGATCCATTAGCATTGGCCTTATAGTGATACTAGCCTAAAGCCCGGCCGTTGGCTGGCTAGCTAAAAGTTTTATTATTGAACATAAAAATGTAGTAGAAACATGATGTAAAAATTTAATACGCTAAATGTATAATACTGAAAGATAAATAATGTAACATAAAAATGTAGCATTAAGTCTTTTATTAAACATAAATGTAGTAAAAAATATGATTTTAAATATAACTCCGTAAATGACATAACGTTGAAAGATAAATAGTTGATGTAAAATGCCATTTGTATATAATCCGGAAAACCGGTTTAAAACATACACTATATTAATTCTAAAAAACACATTCTTTGTATTTCAAACCCACCATAACAAAAAGATTATCCATTTTGATCCATTACACAAACCGTCCCACCTGCTTCTTATTCTAACGATAATATTAGCACCCACAAACAACAATGTACTATTTTGAAGTCAATTCAACCTGAGTTGATATCCCCACATGCTCAATACCAGGCACCCATAACTTATTTCCCTAGTGCAAATGTTTTGGCATCATATAAACGTTAGAAGGAATGAGAAATACCTTCAAACGCCTGATATAACTGGTTGGTAGCATCTTGGTTATGTTTGTCATGATGTATGTTTTGCAATAATTTTATCATAAGAGATGTATAAGATTACATCCTTTTTTTCAACTCGAGGATGATGATCTGTGATTGGTTGGCGGCAATATTTTTAAAATAAACTAAAATTTAAACTATCAAAAGTTTATATAATCCTAATGTTTAGAGATATGGAGGTGTGAGTTGAATGGGTGTAAGTTCAATGTTTATGAAAGAGTTGTGAGAACCTAATGAGGGCTGAAGTCAATTTTATTTTTGTTACCATATGTGTTTGGTCTGGCATACTAGCCTGTAGATTTAAGGGTGTTTGGGATAGTGGGTCAGCATTATGTAATTGAATGGGTGTTTGGCACAATATTTTTTGGTTTGTATTTCCATGCAGACTTGGCGCAATTAGGTTGTTTTGGTCTATATTGCTTCAAAATATTGTTAAAGATATAAAATAATTAGTTTGACTTTTGTGGTCAAACCCATTAACCTATGAAATTCAAGTTCGACTTTTGCGGTCAAACCCATTAACTTAAAAGCAAATCTTTCTTCAACATATAGTAACAAATATAAAATTATTACTTTAGACACTTATTAATTTATACGCATAGTTTAAATGTGAACTGTTTAAACTTAAAACCAAAATTCGGTGTACATTACAACTGTTAGAATTAACTCATACATGTTTCAAAGTCAAATATTGTTTATTATTTACCACTGCATCTATAAACTGAATATTGATTATTTTTATCTTTAGGCTTACCTCATTAACTGCCTTTAAACAGGTTCAATTAATGACCACATGGCTAGCACAATGTAGAGATTAACTCGCGACTCTTTTTTGTTGCAACAACACCATTCTTGGTCTTGACCACACTTCTTTGGTTTCACCTGCAGAATAAAGTTCACTTAACCTGTAACTGGAGTCTTATAGCTTTCTACTATCAAATATGTGGCATTGAGATCAATACTAATACCCTTGAAGCTATTATGTGATTAAAAGTATATATTGATCGTAAAAGTACTTAATAACCCATCCAATAATGAGCATCCTTTTGTTTTTACGATTTAAAAAAAACAAAAAATCATAAGTTAATTTCAAAATTATAAGCATTTCCAAACACCCCTTCTTTATGTGACGACATGATATAATTATTTTTCTCTGTTTCAAACATCCTTCATTCCTGCAGTATCCTACCTATTATAATATATTTTTTTTGTTTCTGAAAAAAGAAATATGTTTTTACCTCCTACTTGTGGAACGCATTCTCCAAACACAATTGTTCTTGTTATAGCATGAAGCAAACACTCCTCATTCCTATTATAACCTCATCCAAACTCATGCTAGTTTTGTAGCAGCCTAAACCAAACACACCTTATGCTACAGTAGCCTAATTCGAATACACTTTATTTCTGCAGTTACCAGATCCAAAAACATCGTGTTACTTCAGTAACTTGGTCTGGTCCAAACACACTTTTGTAATAGTCTCGTTCAAACGTACCTCATTCATAAATCTACAGCAGCCTAATACCGAATTCCGAACACACCCTATTCTTATTCTGTAGTAGCCTGATCCAAACACCCTTTTTATCATCTCAAAACATGACATTATGAAATCAGCAAAATCGCAAACAGAAAATGACATACATAAAATCAGTAAGAGATAATTTTAATCTTACAATCACGCTATTTCCGTTCATTTGCAAACTTTTGTGTTACGCGTATTCAGTTTCTTTTAGCTGAATACATGTTAAGCATCAAAGTATATTTATCACTTCTTGTTTTGAGGAAAAGTTAAGGCCTCATCGTCATTACAATGAAGCAAGTTTTCACCTATGAACATTGCACATAGCGTGAGTACAATGAACAGATTGAGATTAGGTATAATGATTAAATGATACCTCAACATCCTTAACGACAACAGTGTTTTTTTCATCTACATGAGGCTTTTACCGATAATATATATTTCATTTATGTGTCGATAGTATTGTGTTTTGTTAGTCTAATTCAGGAGAACTTAGGTACTATTTGTTTTTTTTAACGCCTATCAACCAAGTGTCACCAACATAGCCACAACTCCCATAAGCACATGACAGAGACAGAAAAATTTAGAATTAAACCTGCTGCCTATACTAATATAGAGGCTGCATGTGATGTTGTCTTCTTCTTCTTGGAAACCCTTGTGCTTGATGTTCGGTCATAGTAATTTAACCATCTGAATCTGCAACTTTTTCCGCACCTTTTAAGCCCTGCAAATCATTTTCAAGTTAGGCTTCAAAAGGGTGTCACAAAGAACCAAAAAATTGAATAATAAACTGAACTTAAACATCTTTTTTTTATGTTTATCCTTGAGCTTAGCATCTTCTTTAGAAGACCATGGTCCTTTTTTCACATTTGTTTTGTCACGACATGGAGCTCTTCCCATCTTATAAGAACATAACATTATAATGATATGTTAATGCATATGTTAAATATCCACATTTATCAGCATTTACTATATAAACTTATGTTAGGGTATCAACATTTATTTGCAGAAAATGGTTGGGAAAGACAAAAATGACATAAATTACATGTCCATCATGATCAGTAGTAGCAATATAGCACCATTCATTTCAGCCTTGCACATATCCTAATAAAAAATATTATGTAGTTAGATTTATATAAACTAAATAACTACTCTCATGTAATCATGTGATTTGCTCATTGTTTAGAGGGTGATATTGTTAATATGTTCTGTCATTAGATCTTGCGATCAAGGTATAAAAAATATATTGATTATACCTCATTTTCATTGTACCATTGTAACCACAGAGTCTCTAGGATAGGAAGCTTCATATTATTTACATTTTACCTCGAGCATGTGATCCACATCACTCCATCAACGTCGCCACTGCATTTACATTTACAATTAGTTTACCTAATGCATGGTTAAACTCTTACGAATATGAAATATAGGAATATACGTCAACTCGTGTATCCAAACACTAATACCATTTTCTGTTAGTTGCTTGATGATTGGCAAAATGGTAACGGTATATGGGTTTTCTGCCCAAGTAAGATCACTTTTCTAACATGCATTGTTTCCATGAGTGATAAGGTTTTAAAATGTACCTTTTTGAGGGGTCGTTTAACCCTTACTTGATCACTTTTGTATCCGTTATTGCTTAATATCGTTCCTTTTCACTTTTTAGGTCTCTTGAAGGCAAACTGCTGTAATGGCACTTATTTGGACGAAAAGGCGCGGATATATGAAGAAAATGGCCAAAGTCAAGAATCGAGACACTCAAGCTGCTAAATTACAAGGGGACGGCATCACTGCTTAATCTGCGGCGCCGTCGGAGGATTTTTGTGACGGGACAGAAGCCAAAACTCCTATTTTCAAGTGACGACGTCAAGTTATAAAAGAGTAGGCCGTCGCAACTCAGACGACCTAGATGTAATCCAGACGGCGTCAGAAGCAGAAGAGGACGGCGTCACAAGCATAAGGTGACGCCGTCGCAAGATTAACTTGGTCAAGACGAAACCCTAATGACGGCGACACGACGGCGTCACAAATCATAAGGTGACGCCGTCGCACATGTAATCTTATATATAGAATCCAAATTTTTCAGTTTTAGAGAGTAGTCTTTTGGGTAAACTTTTGGAGTAAAACCTAAACCGAACCAAGGTCGTATTTTAGGGTTTTAAACCCTATCTTACACCAAGATAAGTTGTTTACTTCATTAATTTAATTATGTCTTCAATTATTTGTGTGTATGCTTGCATGTTCTCCATGTCCGGCTAATTTACTTGTGTGTTTGCTTAGGGAATATGAAACTTAGTTATTGAATATTGATTGGTTGTTTCTTATCTTAGTTGATTAATCATCTAGTAATGCGATAGGTCATTCGTTGTGTACTTAATGCTTGATTAATCTTTGTGAACCTTAGGTTATAGCACCTTGAGTTGTTGTAAGCTAAACTATCCAAAGAGGCCTTAGAGTTAGAGTTTATCATCCCTTGTGGGTTTTGTAGACGAGACCCTTTGGTAACTTCAAAGAGTTAGGAAGAAACGCATACCTTACAACTTTAGACACACAACGCAATTAGGAATAAGGACGTGGCAATTCAACCACCAATAGCAGATAATTAAGGAGTAGTAAAACCTAAGTAAACACATCTTTAAACTATCATACGAGCACACAATAATTAGACATAGACTACCACCACCTTAGTTTAGATAATTAGATAATAGTAGAGTAATCGGTAGAAATACCAACCCCCCAAATCCAAACCCCGAGATTCGTACTTTTCCTTTTCTAAAAAAAACATAAAAAGATAAAAAATAATCTTCCTCAACCCCAACCTTGGCGTAGTAACTTCTCACTAGCATTCCTATTCCCCTAGAGAACGATATCAATTCCCGTGGCTTACCCTAATACTACACTACAACGATTAGGTTCACTGCCTAGGGTGTTGAAAAACTTGCTCGACGAAAAGGAAGTTCCTTTGACCCCGAACGCGCTGTGTAAGCGTATCAAGTTTTTGGCGCCGCTGCCGGGGAATAGAATAGCTAGTTAGTAGTCTACCTCGTTTAGGTTTCTTTGCTTGATTCCTATCAAGTAAACATTTTTTTCTCATTTTTAGCTTCCTCTTAGTCTATCCCCCTTCTTCGTGACCTTTGTTCGTAACCCCATCACTTTTCATCATGGAAGGTGAAAACCCCCCTCAATAATTGTCCCACCAAGAGACCGTACTCTTGGTGAATACTCGAGACCTAGCCACCAATGCTATAGGAACACCATTGAGCTTCCCGACCAATCCCAAATTACGGCCCTGCGATCCGACACCATCCGGTTGGTGCAAAATGGATGTGTATTCCATGGACTTCGTTCCGAAGATCCTAATCAGCATCTTAAGGACTTCCTTAAAATTGTCGATTCTATTGACCTTGATGCTACTACTCGGGAGACCACGCGTCTGCATCTCTTCCAATTTTCTCTACGGGACCAAGCTAGTAATTGGCTTGAGCGACTTCCCGCCGGCTCCATCTCAAGTTGGGATGATCTCACCACTCGTTTCCTTGCTCAATTTTTCCCACCGGGGAGAACCACAAAACTTAGGAATGACATCTTGATGTTCCAACAACGTCAAGGTGAATCTCTCTACGAAGCATGGACTCGATTCAAGGACTTACTCCATAAAGTCCCTCATCACGGCATTGATCTTTGGCTCCAAGTCCAAATATTTTATGATCATGTCACACCCCACCAAGCGATCCATTGACCAAGCGGCCGGTGGAAAACTTAGTGATCTCACCGCGGAAGAATCATGGGGTATAATAGAGGACCTTGCTCTCTATGACAACGAAAGTTGGAATGACCCCCGTGAGTTGCCCAAAACCGTTAAGGCAATCTCCTTGCCTCCAATTGACTCGCAACCTTCCGACCAGGATGATTGAACTTGAAGATCAAGTAAAATTCCTCATGAGCTCCTACAAAAATCCTAAGTCTTCACATCAAGTGAATAACACCACTCTACCTTGTGAATTATGTAGTGGTCCCCATGACACTCGTGATTGCACAAGACTCCCCGAACAAGCTTTTGCGGACTACGCCTCCACGCGTACCGACGGAGCGGGAGAGAAGTGGTACACTTTCAAGCCCGAACAAAACAACTTAGGAAACTCTTACAACCCCTCATGGAGAAATCACCCTAACCTTAAGTAGAATCAAAACTCGAGTACACCCAAGGTTCATCTAGTCCACCTAATAGGTTCAATTCTCTAAACACCGGGAACCCCACAAATCTTGAGGCAATTGCATCTAGATTCATGTCATCTCAAGAGATTCGATTGACTAAGCTTGAAGCCGATTTTAAGCGAAAGCAAGGCGAGATGACAAACAAGCTTGATGCACTCTTAAAAGCCTTCAATGAATGAGAAATTGGAGCACTTCCAAGTGATACCATAAAGAACCCAAAAGTAAATTCGATTTCGTCGACTTCATGTTCTTGTTCACCTTGGGAGAGTACACATCCATGTCCCTCACACCCAACGGTTCACTCGGTAAATGCTATCAACAAGGGTTCTAAGCAATCCAAATTTAGGTACCAAGGCCCTGCACCATTGGTAGAACCTACTCTTGAGAAACCCGTCAACCAAGAACCCAAACCCAATCTAGAGGAGGAGTACAAGGAACTCCATCAAGAAAAACCGGTTCTTGAAGTCTTAGCTCATGCACCTTATTATAATGCTTTGAAAGAAAAATATGAGTTAGAACTTAAACTTGGAAAACATGGGTCCGCCTTTGTGCGTAATAATCTACCTAAAAAGTTAGACGATCCAGGGCTATTTACTCTTCCGTGTAGGCTTGGAACTTCCAAACCTCTCGATGCTCTAGCCGACTTAGGATCATGCATCAATCTTGTTCCGTTGTCCCTCCATAGAAGCCTTAACCTAGGTAAAATAGAACCAACGGAAACCATTTTAGGTCTAGCAGACAGTAGTGTTTCATATCCAGTAGGGATAATAAAAGACATGGTAGTACACGTAGGAGAGTTAACTCTTCTGGCCGATTTCCATGTGCTTGACATGAATAAGGACCCGACATGCCCATTACTTGTATGAAGAGGATTCTTAGCTATCGCTAGTGCCATCATTGATTGTAAGATGTCCAAGATAGTGGTAGGAGAAGGTAGTGCTAGGTCGATTTACGATGTCAAAAGGCATACATACTACAAAGAGGAGGAAATTCCGCATGAGATTAGGATGGATAGAATACCTTCTAGATATGGACCTTGGATTGATAAAAACCCCAACGACCTTTCTATTTAGATGATGCCTTTGCTAGCAAAGCAACTTTCCATGAAAAATAGATGGCTAGAGACATGGAAGTAAACCCGTTCGAAGACGCTTTAGTATTTAGGAAGATGACCGAGTTCTTAGGAAGTTTGCCCGTCAACCTCGTTATGAATAGGTGGAAAATTGAGAAGCCTAAACATAGGTGGGATTGGAGTAGACCGCCTAGTAATGGAAATGGAGAATGGCACATTAGGATAACAATCTATGATCCTGATGGAGAAAATTTTGAAAAGGCGTATCGAACCGAACGTACTACTAGGAACCTAAATGATAAGTTTGATCCTTATGACATTGTTAAGGACAAGCTCACTTATATCGGTACGTAGGGACACGACTACGAGTCTAGCTACAAGACTCTTAAATAAAGAAAAGCGCTTCATGGGAGGCAACCCATGCTTAATTGTTTGCTTGTTTGTGTCATATATCTTTTATTGATTATTTATTCTCATGTTTAAATTTGTAAAAATACTTTATTTTGTTTTTAACCTCGTCTTAATTGCATATAAAGGTATTTTACATAAAGGATAAGTGTAGGGAGGATTACACACGTTTTCATAAGAAACGTGAACATGAGAATAACAATTGATTAAAAGATATATTTGTGTGTTTGTTCGAGTCAAATGCTTGTATCGAGTCATAATGAATGTTTTGCATAAATTTTTCCAGATTCTAAAGATGTAAATTTTCCAGAATTTTTTCCAGAAAATCGCAGACCATATTTTGTCAGGATAACCTGACGGCGTCAGGATTGCAACCTGACGGCGTCAGGAAGGAATAAAAACACCAGATTACTTTTTCTCGTTTTCTGAGCTACTTAAAATTTTTGGAATTTTCCAGGTCTTAATTTTCTTAGAAATTCTGTAAACATCCATTCCACAAGCATTATATCCTAGTTTAGTAGAGTCTTATATATATTATTACCGCCGATTTTACGCGAAGGTTTCGTTTGTTTTCTTCAAGTGTGCAGGTTTTGTTTATCAAGAAGAAGATACATAAAGTTGGAGGAGCTTTTCACGCATACATTCTTCTTGGAAAGGATTTAACCACTACTTCACACACGGATCCTACTGAGCTAATCAGGGGAGTATTAGTTTCTTTCGTTTTTGATTACCTTCTTTTATCATAACCTTGATACTTTCGGGGAACATTGGGGACAATGTTCAGTTTAAGTGTAGGGAGGGAAAATAAAACGGGAACTTTGAAACTATGCTTATCCTTGATTATTTGCTTTGTCCAATTGCATTTGCGTAATAAACCATGAGAAAATGTCGGTTAGGGTAATTTTGGCACCAAATTTAAAATTTTTCATGATATATAGGAGTGGGCCATTAGTCTTAACAAAAGCGTCTCACGGATAGAAAGTTATATGACTAGCACAAAACCCTTTACCACTTAAATTCCACCAAAAATATGAGGATCGCCCTTAGATTAGTAAGAATTAAAGCATTCATCTTTAATGCTTAGAGTGTGAACCGGTAGTATATTAGATTCTAGAACTTGTTTTGTGATGCATTCCGAGATCGCTAGTAAGACTACACTTGTGTAGTTAGGAATAACTAAATGATAAGAGGCATTAGGATAACCCTTGTTTGATACCCGTAATATAATTACTTCTTCCACATCGGTTGAGTAATTCCCCCACACCCTTTGCGTTGTACTCATCTTTAGTACACGATACCCCTAGTTAACCCCTCAGAGCCTATCCTTTTCGCGGTTCTCGTAATGTTTCGGTTCTCCGGAATATCAATGAAGAGCATTGTTTACACCCCACCCCCAAATGTACACCCAAATCGCCTTAGCCTACCTTGTATGCACTCACTTTTAGTGCATTATTGTTATCACCCTAAACCCTTAGTTCAATTATCTGGTTGCTTGCATGAGTTGCTAAGTCGAGTCATATCCTTTGTACACAGTTTTGGGACGATTGGGATTCATGGGAAAAGTTAAAGTTTTAAATGACTAAAAGGGAACGCCAATTCCCTTATTTGCGTAATAATGTACTTCAAGTGTTTTGATCTTTTCAATTCGGGTCATATTAGTGTTAGAGTAATAAAAACTCAAGTGTAGGGATGTGCTGTAAATCCCTATTATTTTGATGTTATCGTAGAGGATGGTAGAGTAAAAGTGTATGAAAAAAAAAAAAATCGAAAAAAATAGAAAAAGAGAAAAAGAAAAAAAATAGAGTGATGAAAAAAAAAAAAAAAAAAAACATACGGGCTACCATCCTACACCTATCTTTAAATTTATGTTTGTTTATTTCAGTTATCTAGAGTTTAGAGTGTCGAGTCTTGGCTTAGCAACGCCATTCTTCGTATGCATGTAACATTGAGATTTTTGACTTGCCACCACTAAAAAGCCTATCCCACCAAACCCTTTGTTTCCCTACCGTAAGCCTAACGTTACAACCCTTTAAAGACCTCTTTGATAGTCTTTCCTAGGTGCTTACGCCAAAGCGATGGAGGTTTGATCTATTCTCAAGCCTATGGTAATCTATGTACTAGGACCGGTTAATGAGTGTTTATCTTCCATTTCCAATTCGTTATATTTCTTATACACCCGAGAGAGATGTGAGTATCCAAACACCCCATGTGAGGTGCTAGTATGTAATTTCCGTGCTTGTTATGACTCTTGCGGGGCTTATATGTGTTGTGGACTGTTTTAAACCAATACTTCATGACCCCTAACTTATAAATTAATTGGCTAAAAGCACATTTGCTTGAGGACAAGCAAATACCAAGTGTATGGATATTTGATAAGGTTTTAAAATGTACCTTTTTGAGGGGTCGTTTAAGCCCTTACTTGATCACTTTTGTATCCGTTATTGCTTAATATCGTTCCTTTTCACTTTTTAGGTCTCTTGAAGGCAAACTGCTGTAATGGCACTTATTTGGACGAAAAGGCGCGGATATATGAAGAAAATGGCCAAAGTCAAGAATCGAGACACTCAAGCTGCTAAATTACAAGGGGACGGCGTCACTGCTTAATCTGCGCCGCCGTCGGAGGATTTTTGTGACGGGACAGAAGCCAAAACTCCTATTTTCAAGTGACGACGTCAAGTTATAAAAGAGTAGGCCGTCGCAACTCAGAAGTCCTAGATGTAATCCAGACGGCGTCAGAAGCTGAAGAGGACGGCGTCACAAGCATAAGGTGACGCCGTCGCAAGATTAACTTGGCCAAGACGAAACCCTAATGACGGCGACACGACGGCGTCACAAATCATAAGGTGACGCCGTCGCACATGTAATATTATATATAGAATCCGAATTCTTCAGTTTTAGAGAGTAGTCTTTTGGGTAAACTTTTGGAGTAAAACCTAAACCGAACCAAGGTCGTATTTTAGGGTTTTAAACCCTATCTTACACCAAGATAAGTTGTTTACTTCATTAATTTAATTATGTCTTCAATTATTTGTGTGTATGCTTGCATGTTCTCCATGTCCGGCTAATTTACTTGTGTGCTTGCTTAGGGAATATGAAACTTAGTTATTGAATATTGATTGGTTGTTTCTTATCTTAGTTGATTTATGATCTAGTAATGCGATAGGTCATTCGTTGTGTACTTAATGCTTGATTAATCTTTGTGAACCTTAGGTTATAGCACCTTGAGTTGTTGTAAGCTAAACTATCCAAAGAGGCCTTAGAGTTAGAGTTTATCATCCCTTGTGGGTTTTGTAAACGAGACCCTTTGGTAACTTCAAAGAGTTAGGAAGAAATGCTGTTGGAATCACTCCTAAACAGTATTTCAAGTATTTATATTTCATATGTAATAGGTAGCTTTATTCTGGCCTTTATATTTGTTTAAGGTCCAGCTTATGTAGAAGGCCCATAAGCTGAGGCCCAAGCCCAATAAGGAATAGGGAAGGAGAGGGAGTGTTGCCCTAGCTCCTTGCCTATATATACATTGTAATAACCTTCATTTGAAGGTTGGTTGTTCAAGTTATTTCTTTCACATGCTCTCTACGCCTAACCGTATACTATATTGTGTGTGTGTGTGTTTGATACTTGTTCAATCGCCTTCATCTCTTTCTCTATAAGCTTGTGTTGTAAAACTAGTGACCTAACACCTGAATCTTTGATAGTGTATTTTTTATAAAGGATTGTAGCCAATTGGCTACAAAAATTGTAGTCAAGCTATCCCCAACTAATATACCCTCATCTTCTTCCCCATTTGAATTTATATTTAATTTCAATACATCAAGAAAAACAACACATAACTACAAATCAAAACCCAGATCCACCAAAATCACAAACACACAAAGCGCATCAATCATTATTTCTCACTCCTTATTTATTTATTTATGTATTTATTTTATTTTCTTACTGTCTTGCCTAGTATTCCCCATTTGTTACTTGTTGTGGCATCGTGTAATAAATTTTCGTACCTTTTCTTTGATTAGCGCCCCTTTTTGGAAAAATTAATCTTTTCCTAACTATGTAGACACATAAAACAGCAAAGAAAAGCTAATGGCTACAAAGACGAGGAATTATCTCAAAGTAACGAT
>BPTQ01000002.1:157730807-157962683 GCA_019973895.1 Chrysanthemum seticuspe | reverse complement strand
AATAAGCCATAAAAACGTTTATTTATATTTTACGATCTTCTAGTGTTTTGTCGATAACAAACGTAAAATCATTTTAACAAAACAAATAAAATACGTAAATGGTTTGAGCCAATAGTTTACTAACTGATTGTACAATAAATTGAACTACCAGGCTTCAATGATGATCGAAGGTAAGGGGGGGGTGTGTTCCAGCCAAGATTGTCTTTCACCTGAGAATAAGAAATACGAAGACACTACGTTAAGTGATTACGCAGGGGTTGGACCCTGCGAACCACCTCCGGCGTGAGAGTAAGTATGAGTTATGGTTGTATAAGTGAGTGTGAGTAAAGAGTAAAGTGTTAAGTGAGCTTACCATGAACTTCTGCCCGTCCCACCTATTTATAGTAGAGAAAATAGGCTTGAGGGCACCTCTGCGCTAATATCGGAGAACATGGGGGCGTCCCATGCTTTTAAGTAACCGCTAGGGCTTAGTGACCCACGTTCTCAACCTTGGCAGGGAAGCCAAGGATGAGAGGGAGATCGTGGGTTTGACCAAATCAGGATGGTCCTCTGTCCTTTGTTCCCTCGTCAACCATACCCCGAAGGGCTTAGGGCCTCGAGTGGCGAATTCCCTGCAGGTAACCTTCGTGTGTACAAATGGTTTGACGCCAATGAACATTTGGGAGAACTAACTTCCTTCAGCTACCAGCTTCGAGCAAAAGGTAAAGTCATCTTTTCTTCTTTTCCTTAGCTTTGATTAGTTATGGTTTCCAAATTCATCATCAAACAACAAAAATGTACTCTGACATCCCAATACTTGCACGGGTTTCTTGCTCAATACCCCATTCCCCAAGAGTATAAAATCATGCTCCCAAAACCAAATCAAGGTATTTTCGATGCTCTAAAAAATTTCGTAGGGTTTTATACTCATTCATTTAGCCAGTAGAACCTTAGGATACCCATTTATCCTTTGATTCTAGAACTTTTACAGTACTATGAAGTACACATTTCCCGTTTTAACCCCTTTGGCCTTGCCAAACTCATGACATATATTGTGATGTGTAAGGCTTATGGTTTTGAGCACACACTTGAGGTGTTGAGGGGGTTTCTAAACTTGTATCCTGGTGGGAACTGGCTGACCCTAGGGAAAAGGGGTGAAGAGGATGTTCCCAATCTTATTCTGAAGCCTTTTACGATTATAAGAGATTGGAAATGTAGTTTCTTTTATGTCCAAAACACTATCATCCCACCTCAATATCCAACATTGCTTAACTAAGCCTTTAGATTTGATGCCAAGCGCTTTAATGACCCTCTTCCATATAAAGTCCGAAGGAATCCTCTGTACCAGCGTTTGGCCAAGTACCCCGCTGATGTTCGATCTTTTCCTGAGCCTATTCTGTTCATGGCTGGGATTGCTCAAAGCTGGGAGGGGTGTCCTGCGAAGACCATGATCATGTATCATGGAAAAAGTATGTGTACTTCCACTTTCTTTAAGTAGGACCAATTAGCGCTGATATTTATCTTTTCTTGTTTCTTGTTTTGCAGAGATGGCTTTCAGAAACTTTATGCACCAGGATATTGATGAAGACTTGAGTTTCATGCCTATGGAGTAGGCTGAAGGGTCCTATGGCGTTGGGTCGCCATTTGTTTCAGTCAGTAACAATGATGCTGATGCTGTCAAAGCTGAGCCTGTTGCCTCTGCCCCTCCACAAGTGCTATTGGAGGGTCCTTCTCAACTGGTCGAGAATGTGGCTGATTCAGATGATCCAGCATATGAGGAGGTACTGATCACGGGTTCTGCGGGCATTGCAGATATGTTGAAGAATAGGAAAGGGACTAGTGGTAAGGCTCTCAAGTCCTCAACCAAAAGGAAAACTCCCCTCCCTACCTCTGCGTCCAGGGCTGTTCGACAAAAAAGTGTTGAGGGTAAGAAGACTATGAAGTCTGCCTTCGAACTTCCAGATGATTATGAAGAAATTCATGGTATGCACTTGTTTCTGAAATTATAAAAAATACTTATCGCTATGCCTAACTTTCCCTTTCGTATTTCATTTGTCGCAGGCCTACCTAACACCAAGGAGCTTTCCAATGCCCTTGCCTGTCATCGCATTGTGGATCATGTCACCCCTCCAAGCTGGAAAGGATTGTTGGACAACATGTCCATAAAAGGGGTATGTGATTTGCACGACAAGAGTGTCGCGAGGCAAGCTGTTTTGGACAACCATCTGAATGGTGGCACAAGCGAGCTGCTCCAGGCTGTGACGAAGGCTAGGCTGGAGATGAATGTGATGTTGGATAGGTAGAAGCATAGGAACAAACAATATGCTAAGCTTGAGGCCAAATGTGAGGAGATTGAGAAGGACTTTGACAAAAATCCCCTCACCCAAGACCTCCGAAACAGGATTGCTGAGCTAGAGAAGGAGTTGGCTATTACAACAGCTGAATGTGGCAAGCTGAAGCTGGAGGAGGCCAAGGTTGTGAGCCTTACAGGTCAATTTGCTATTTTAGAAGCTAAATGTGCAGGTTTAGAGAGTGAGAGATTCAGGCTTGGAGAATTGGAGATCAAGATGAGGGAGGAGGTTAATGGCCTACAGATTCGCTACAAAATGCTGTAGAAGGATCGTGCAGATGTAGTGTCGAAGGTAGTGCCCTATATTGCCATGGAGTTTGTTAGGATCCTATATTTATTGTGTTTGATGATTCGGGTGGCCTTGGATGATGATGATACAAGTATGCCATGTTTTAGAGAGAGAAAGAGTGAGAGGGTGTTCTTGGTAGAGACTTGGTTTGAAACAAATGAAATGTTAGATTGAGAAGCACCACCCCTTCCAAGGATGGAAGGGGTATTTATAGTTACAAATACTATGTCCTCCTATCGGACTGTGGATCAGGCATATAGTGGGTAAAGACCCGTCCTTCCTCCACGGTGATACACTAAACTAATCTACGCTACAAAATAACTAATAAACTACTAAATAACGATATGTCTACGAGCTAACTTATGCTAAGTTATATTTGGGGTGACCGACACTTCACTATGGAATTTCCAATTCCTAACAATCTCCCCCTAAGGGAGGTCACCCCATGTTTTACATTTCGAATCTTAGCATTCTATTTTGTCTTCTGTTCTGAGCTCGTAGACTTCAATTCTTCAATGTCTGCATTCTTTGTGCTTTTGTAGTGACTCTTCATAGTCGGATTATTTTGTACTTTCAGTGGAGGTCTTTGAACTGATCCACATCTTTGATGATCTTCGAGCTTTATGGAGATCATCAGCCACAGTAAATCTCTGGATCACCCTTTATTGTGTTGCCATCATGTGATGTTGTGACTTTCGGACCGACATGCTCACACTTTCAGGATCATGACATCATTCCATCAGAGTAGCGGAAGCTTTACTGGTTCATGATATTTGCAGCAGCGTAGCAGAAGCATAGTATAAAAATATCAGAGCCAGGTTATGTAGATATGCACCAGTCATGATTTCTTTAATTAAGTGTGGATGCTGTGAGCATGCGGCTTTGGATTGACTCCTCAATTCTGATCAGCTGCAACCGTCCAAATGTACCTGCAAACAACAGTTAGCAATAAAACACACAAAAGTGTCTTTGATCACTTTCGTTGAATTGAGGTACACGGCCCACGGTTCCCCGTTGATCAGTACAAGTACTGCCAGTGATCAGGTAGAATTCCGAAGAATCTCCTTGACAGGGTTTCGTAGCTGTTCTAGCTGTTCTTAAACCGGAACGTTCAAAGAAAACAACACGGAGTGAGTGAACCAGCGAATTGAGATTCACTGATTGATGAAAAATTGATTTGAAAACAATCGTGTATTGCTTATAAGAAATAGTTTTGCAATACGACGAAGGTTTTATGAGAAAGATCAATTTTCAATCATAAATACTTTTTGTATTTGAAAAGAGCACACATTCGATGTGCTAGAGAAAAGAAGAGATTCGCACATCGAACGGTTTTTCCAAAAGTATTTTTTCAATCAGAGATACTTTTTGTGTTTGAAATATGAATACACATTCGATGTGCTAGAGAAAAGAAGATTTGCACATCGAACTTCCAAAAGTATTCATCAATAAATTTCCTGGACCAAGGTTGATTCAAGAATGAATCGCCCCATTGTTTCTATCCAGTTGTCACAAGCTTGATCTTTTGCAAGATCTCACATGTCACCCACCAAGAGCTTGTTTGATGTTGGCTCTAGAAGGATTTCCATCTTCATCGTGAATATTTACATATCACTAAGATGTTCTGGCAATACCACAAGGATAATGCGTAGGACTCTTAATATATTCTTACTTTCCACATTGTGTGAAACAACAAGTGTTGGGATATGAAAGTGCTGAAGATATGAAAGTACTGAAGATATGAAAGTACTGTAAGCTGCAAAGTACTGGAAAATGTCAAAGAGTCAAAGTACTGCTAAAGACAAAGTCAAAGTACTGCACTACGAAGTCAAAGTACTGAAAGAACAAAGAACTGTTATATTCGTTTATGGAAAGTATTGTAACTCTAGAATATTCTATGTTTAGATTACTTGTCGTACAAGGATACAAATTGTAAACCGACTAGGATATCCTTGAGCCTATAAAAGAACTCCTAGATTGGCATTAGAGGTACGAGTCTATGAGTTTTAGAGTTTACGAATTCACAAGTTATTTAGTGTTTTAGAGAGAAGTTCAATAATCTTAGAGTTGTTTAGAGTATCTGCATAATAAGCAGATTTAGAGTTTATAATAAAAGTTATTCTTCTTAACTTTGTTAAGTAAATTCCGCGTACTTGATAAAGATTGCTCAGTGTTTCTTTGTTAATAACTTAGGATATATCCGAGGTTATTAAACCTTAACAAGCTAGTTAAAGTTAGTTTGATTAAAGTATATCGATCCAACAAGTGGTATCAGAGCTTGTGTAGAAACTCTGACTAGGAAGAAACCCTACTTCTACAATATTCAAGATGTCGACTGAAGCTGTTCCACCACCCTCAATCACCTCACTCAGAATTCCAATAATCAAGAAGGGAGAATATGATCTCTGGTGCATGAAGATGAGGCATTATATTGCCATTACAGACCATGCTCTATGGAATGTAATTGTGAATGGGAATGAAGTAGTTCAAAGTACTTTCTTGCAATGGTGGCTGCTTCCGAATAAGATTTCAGACAAGAGGTAATAACTACTTCACTACTTCAGAATAAGATTTCAAAGTAGTTCAAAGGTTTTATGGAATGTAATTGTGAAAGTGAAGATGATCCTGTTCTTCTTGCAATGGTGGCTACTTCACCAACTCAGTCTCCTATCTCTGAGGTATGCTCAAACTGTTATGATTTTTATCATAAATTACTTAACAGTTATGTGATTGAAAGAGATAATTGTGTTAGGGCTAGGTCTGAGGTAGCTGGTTATCAAATAACCCTAGAATCTATGGAAGCCAAAATTTTAGCACATGAAACTAATGAAGTAGCTTAGGCTGAAAAATATGAACAACAGGATTACCAATTAAAACTAAGTGAATGGAAATTAAACTGTAAAATTTCTGAAATTGAGAAATTGAATAAGGAAAGAGATGAATTGTTAGCTAAGTTTGATGCCTGGAATGAATCTGGCTTGTCCCATGTTGCTTATGTTGAAAAACAGAGAAGGGCTTACATTAAAACTGGCTTAGGATTTGGAATGGATTTTAGTAACATAGATGAAAACCAAACTAGTGATCAGGATGTAGGTGATTTTGAGGACATAACCACTAGTGATGATGAACTCATTAACTATGTAGATACATCTAGTAATGAGGGCTCAATAAGTGAACCACCTCCTGAGTATAAGAAAGATAATGGTTATCATGCTGTTCCTCATCCCACTGGCGTTCATCAACCCTCTAGGCCTGATGTTTCTCGTTTTGGAGTAGATAGTCTAGAGTTTAGGAAGAAGCTTGTTGCTCAATCTAGGTCTGAAAAACCCAAAGAAGCTGTTGAAAATAATGTTCAAAATCAAGCAGTACCTTCAAATCAAAGTACTGCTACACAAGCAGTACCTTCTGCAAAACCTTTTCAAAACAGTACTGCTAAACCTTTTTGGGATAACTTTGGTCAAAACAGTTTTCATCATTCACCAAGAAGGCAAAATAATTTTGGGCATAGACATAGAAGAAATCACTTTGGAAGTATGGGTCAAAAACTATGTTTTGTGTGTTTTAGTCCTACTCATTTAATCAAGGATTGTGAACATCACTCAGAATACCTTAGCAAATTTCCAAAGAACAGAACTGCCAACCACACACCTAGAGAGCACAAACCAGTTTGGAATAATTCAAATAGGGTTAATCACAGAAACTTCACACCAGACCATAGATACCCACATCAGAGAAGACCTTTTTCAAAACCTTCAGTATCTCACAGTACTTTCCAAAGTACTGCTCAGCTAAAACAAGGTACTGATCACACTATTTGGAATAGGAATCCTAGAAGATCTCACTATCAACCTAGAAGGTATTACAATTCACATAGGGGATCTAGATCACAGGAACCACGTGTTAAACCAGAATGGGTTAAGAGAGAAGGTACTGCTAAGGGACACACAGTACTTTCAACAAAAAGTGAATCTGATGTTTTTGTGACACAAGAAAAAGCTAATAATCTTGTAAAAGAAATTTATGTTGAAAAACCAGAAAGTTTTGAAAAACCACATGCTAAAGATCAAAAGATAATTTTGGATCATCATTTGAAAGATAGTGGGAATTACATACTCAAAGAATTTGAGTTTGTAACTCCACAAGGGGAACACAAGTCAGTAATGGCTTAGGTTCCTAAAAATCACTAACTCTTTTCTTTGTGTGCAGGGCAACCCAGAAGAGGAGCTTAAAGATCATCTAATTGTGGATAGTGGTTGCTCTGGAAGTATGACAGGAGACAAAGAGATTCTGTCTGATTTTAGAAATATTAGTGGAGGAAGAGTTGCATTTGGGAATGATCCCAATGGAGGAAAGATTACTGGAAAAGGAACTATCAAAGCAGGGCTTATTGACTTTGAGAATGTTAGATATGTGAAGGAGCTTAAATTCAACTTGCTATCAGTCTCTCAAATTTGTGATAAAAAGCATCCTGTGTTATTCACTGACACAGAATGTCTCATCCTTTCCTCTGATTTTAAACCTGTTAATGATGACATGGTGGTACTTAGAGTACCAAGGAAAAATGATGTGTATAGTTTAGACATGAAGAGTCTACATTCTTATGGAAGAGCCACATGTTTGGTGGCTAAAGCAACATCTGAAGAGGCACATCAATGGCATAGAAGATTGGGCCATGTTAATTTCAAGAATATCAACACACTGGTCAAAGGCAATTTAGTTAGAGGTTTATCTTCAAAGACTTACAAGAATGATCAATCATGCTTGGCATGCAAGAAGGGTAAACAACACAAAGCTTCCTGCAAGAAGCTTGAGGAGAGAACTCTTAGAAAACCATTGGAGCTGTTACATGTGGATTTATTTGGACCTGTCTCTGTGGCAAGTTTAAATAAGAAAAAGTACTGTTTGGTTGTTACAGATGATTGCAGTAGATTCAGTTGGGTTTTCTTTTTGGGTTTTAAGGATGATACTTTTGATGCTATTCAGACTTTCATAATAGCTCTTGAAAATCAATTGAGACTCAAGGTTAGAGGTATTAGATGTGATAATGGAACTGAGTTCAAGAACAAGCTTATGGATGACTTTTGTGCAAATAAAGGCATAAAGAGGGAGTTTAGTATTGCTAGAACACCACAGCAAAATGGTGTTGCAGAGAGGAAGAATAGGACTTTGATTGAAGCAGCAAGGACAATGCTAGCAGATTCCCATCTACCTATTCAATTCTGGGCAGAAGCTGTAAGTACTGCATGCTGTGTACTTAACAGAGTCTCTGTCACCAAACCACAGATGAAGACACCCTATGAATTGCTGATGGGCAATAAACCCAACATTCGGTTTATGAAGCCTTTTGGATGTCCTCTCACTATTTTAAACACCATTGATAATCTGGGGAAGTTTGATGGCAAGTCTGAAGAAGGATACTTATTGGGTTATTGCACTAACAATAAAGGCTTTAGAGTCTACAACAGAGTTACTAAGAAGATTCAAGATTGTCTTCATGTTGAGTTTTTAGAAGATCAAGACAATGAGAAAGGTAAAGGACCTGATTGGATGTTTGATCTTGAGGTTTTAACTCCTTCAATGAATTATGTACCTGTTAGAGAAGAAAATTAACCTCTGCATAATGTAGACGATTTACAATATGTTGTTCATGGAGTTCATATTAGACCGGATGCTGTTCCTGATGAAGATCCTGTTCGTCCAAAACAAAGTACTGTTGCACCACAATCCTCATTATCTGCTGAGGATCAATCTATTCAAGAGGAACTTAATCAGATGCTTCTTCAAGATGTATTAGCACATTCTTACACGGATGAACAAAGGAGAGCTTATGAAGAGGCAAAGAAGAAGAACAAGACTGCAGAGTACTCTCACAGTACTTTTGACAGTACTTTAGAACAAAGTACTGCTGCACCAGTTGACAGTACTTTAGATGATTTGCATGATCCTACAATGCCTGATTTAAAGGAAACTGATGATGAGTTTGCAGATGAAGGTATTTTCTCAGATTCCAATGAAGATGTTGATTTAACTAACTTGGATGATACGTATGGAGTTCCACAGTCTCCAATCTTAAGGATTCATAAGAATCATCCTACTGATCAAATCATTGGTCCTTCTACTTCTGGAGTGATGACTAGACACACAGCTAAGAGTTTTTCTAAACCACATAATGCTTTACTTAGCTTTGTCTACAAACAGAATAGACTGAATCATAAGGACCATCAAACCTGCCTATTTACTTGTTTTATCTCTCAAGAGGAACCCAAGAACATTGCTCAAGCTTTGACTAAAGAAAGCTGGGTTGAAGCTATGCAGGAAGAACTTCTTCAATTTAAACTTCAAGAAGTTTGGGTTTTATGTGATCTTCCAGATGGGAAGAGAGTTATTGGAACCAGATGGGTCTTCAGAGTGAAAAGAGATGAAAGAGGCAATGTTATCAAAAACAAGGCAAGGTTAGTAGCTCAAGGCTACAGACAAGAAGAAGGTGTAGATTATGATGAAGTATTTTCTCCTGTAGCAAGGATTGAGGCTATTAGAATATTTCTTGGTTTTGCTTCATACATGGGTTTTCAGGTTTACCAAATGGATGTCAAGAGTGCCTTTCTCTATGGCACTATTTTAGAAGAGGTGTATGTGAAACAACCTCCAGGTTTTGAAGATCCTAAACACCCAAACAAAGTCTACAAGGTGGTTAAGGTTCTTTATGTCCTTCATCAGGCACCTAGAGCTTGGTATGAGAGGCTCTTTACATTCCTATTGCAACATGGATACAGGAGGGGAGCTATAGACAAGACTTTGTTTATCAAGAGAGACAAGAAGGATATCATGTTAGTTCAAGTCTATGTTGATGATATCATCTTTGGGGCTACCAAACAGTCCATGGTTAAGGAGTTTGAGCAGCTGATGCAGAAGGAATTTCAAATGAGTTCAATGGGAGAGTTAACTTTCTTTTTGGGACTTCAGGTTAAGCATTCAAAGGAAGGAATTTTTATCAGTCAAGACAAGTATGTTACTAACATACTTAAGGAGTTTAATTTTGATGATATGAAGGCTGTTACTACACCTATTAAATCTATCAATTCATTGGGCAAAGATGAAGATGGACATCCTGTTGAAGTCAAATTATACAGATCAATGATTGGCTCTCTTATGTATCTTACTGCATCAAGGCCTGATATCATGTTTCCAGTTTGTTTATGTGCAAGATATCAAGTCTCACCAAAGATTTCTCACATGAATGCAGTAAAGCGAATCTTCTGTTATTTAAAACAACAACCAAAGTTGGGGTTGTGGTATCCAAAAGAGTCACCTTTTCATTTGGAAGCTTTTTCAGATAGTGATTATGCAGGTGATAATTATGATAGAAGATCAACAACTGGTGGATGCCAATATCTTGGAAGAAGGTTAGTCTCCTGGCAATGCAAGAAGCAGACAATTGCAGCAACATCATCTACTGCTGCAAGCTGTTGTGGACAAGTTTTGTGGATGCAGAATCAACTCTTGGACTATGGGTTCAATTTTAAGAATACTCCTATCAATATTGATAATGAGAGTACCATTTGTATTGTGAAGAATCCAGTTTATCATTCCAAGACCAAGCACATTCAAATTAGGCATCACTTTATCAGAGATTGCTATGAGCACAGGCTCATTAATGTTGTTAAGGTTCACACAGATGACAATGTAGCTGACTTACTCACCAAAGGCTTTGATGTTTCAAGATTCAATCACTTGGTGGTGAGTATTGGCATGATTAACTACTGAGCTACATTTGAGGGGAGGACTATAAGGTGTTAGTATAGTCATGTGCATTGTTTGAGGGGAGGATATTTGTGTATACTTAGTTTATACAGAAGCTATTTGGAAAAGTACTGTATTTTCTTGAAAGTACTGCTTGGAAAGTACTGCATACGTGAAAAAGTACTGTTTGTCTTATTAAAGTACTGTTCCAACGGTTATATTGAGGGGTAATTAATGCTAACGGCAATTTTATTTTGCGCAGCGATTTTTCAAATCTCACCTATAAATAACTACTTTCCGATTTTCCCTCTTATATTAATACCTTAGCATCGTTTCCATATTTCTCTCATTCTTATTCGATTCAAATTCTTATCTACATAATCATTAATGGCGAATCGACCTACTATTTCAAAGCACAATATGGTGGCCAATTTAAACAAGACTGAAGATAATGAGGCGTTTCATGATATTATTGATTATCTTACTGGGTCGCCAATCAGTTATGCTCTTTTAGTGGAGCCGGATATTATTGAACCTTGGATTCAAGAATTTTGGGCTAATGCAAGAGATAATATGGAGAATGAAGAATTTTATATTAGGGCTACCGTTTTTGGAAGAACTGTGAAGATTTCTGAAGCATCTATTAGAGAAGATTTGTTGTTTAATGATGATGATGGTGCTGTTCGTTTCCTAAGGAGTTGATTTGGGAAACTTTTGGGCATCTTGGTTATGAAGGTTCTTTAACAGAACAAACATTCAGGAAACAACTCTTTTGTCCTCAATGGAAGTTCTTAATACATGTATTGTTACATTGTATTAGTGCTAAAAGTACTTCTTGGGAGTAGTTTGGGTCTAATATATCATCTGCTATGGTGGGATTGGCTACAGATCGTGTTTTTAATTTTTCAAGACTGATTCTTGATGGCATGCTTTCTCACATCAATCATGGTTCAAAATGGTTAATGTATCCCAGGTTTGTACAAGTTTTTCTGAACAAACAACTTGCTGATGTACCTAAGCCTACAGACTTATTGCCTGTTATTGTTCAACAATCCAAGATTTTTACTTTTATGGCAAGAAGAAGTGATTTATTCAGAGGTCCACATACACCATTAACTACTTCTATGATGGAAGTTGTTGAGGCTGTTAGAGCTGATGTTGAAGATGATGCAGCAAGTGAAGGTACTGCATTTCAAAGTACTGCATCTGCAGGTATTGCCTCTGCAAGTACTGCTTCTCCTGAAGGTACTGCATCTCCACAGGGTACTGTTTCACCAAGTCCTGAGGTTCAAGAAGATGTTGCAATTTCACCTTGTCCATCTCCAGCACAATCTGTTCCTGCTTCTCAATCAGAGGAACATTCTTCACTTAAAGGAGATGATTCACATACTATACCCCCTGAAGAGATGACATTGGACAATTATGTTTTAACAAGGGAGTTAGTTAAGTTGCAAAAGACTACTAAGGCTCAAGCCAAACAGATAAAGAAATTGAAGTTAAAATTTAGAAGGTTAAAAACTTTTGTCTGGCCTTTGGTTAAAGAATTTCGTATCTGGGTCAAATCAAAGAAGAAAGCACAAAGGCAGTCTAAGACTAGTAAACACCAAAAGGTTCATAAACCATCTTCTGTCAATTTGGGGATGAATTTAGAAGAGCAGAATTTGAAAGAAGATGCGGTTAAAGAAAAGGAACCTGAAAGTTCTAAAAAGTCTGAAGAAAAGATCATTCAAGATACTGAGGAGCAAGTTCAAGTTCAAAGTACTGCTGATGATGATCAAGGTACTGAACAACAAAGTACTGGTTTTCAAAGTACTTTCAGACAAGAGGTAATAACTCCAAGAGTATTAGATTTTGAAGAGGAAGCTGGTCCTTCTACAACAGTTATACAAGAAGAGGAGGAGGCTATTCTAAAACCTATTCATTCTGCAAGTGATGATGAGTTCATTACTAAATTTTTTGGAGATTTATCACAACCAAGAGGTGGTGTTACTATTCGAGAAGTCCAAGAAGAAGAACAACAAAAAACTTCTCAACCTGCAATTGATCCTAAGGATAAAGGAAAGGGTGTTCTGGTTGAAACTAAGAAGAAAAAGTTAAATTTAGCAGAACTTAGAGCAATTGAAGTTGCTAGGAATGAAGCTGCAGCTAGAAAGGTTCAAGAAGAGTTAAATGCTAAAGATAGAAAAGCTCAGGAAGCTGAAGAAGCTCAGAATAGAGAAGCAGCTAAGAAGTTGCATGAGGAATTGAATGCTGAAGCTAGTAAACATTTAGAGTCACCTGTTCCTGTTAGATTTGTGCCAAGAAGACTTAATAAAGCTAAAGACAGAAATGCTATGATGGCTTATCTTAAAAGTCAAGGGTATAAAGGATTGAAGAAGTTTAATTATTTTGAGATGAAAAGACTGTATGATGCTGCTAGGGAAGCTTATAAGAAGAATGTTGCAGACATCAAAGACTTTAGAGAAGAAGCTACTTGGACTGAAGCAGAGAGAAAGAAGAGTTTTAAAAGAAAAAGGAAAATTGAAGTTACAGATGTTCAGTTTTCAAAGAAAGAAAAAGTTGAATTAAGATCTGAGACTAGTGATGAATTAAGGAATTATCTCAGAGTGGTAGATTTTGATTATTCAAAAGAAGATGCTGACATGAAGATGAACAGATCACAGATTAGTGCTTTTGAAGTTGTGAAATCCAAAGATGGAGATTATATGATTTTTCATAAAGAAGATGAAAGTTTCAAAGTTTTCAATAGGCTATGGGACTTACTGCACATTATAGATAGAGTAGATCTATTCTATTTATATCATTTGGTGAAAGCTTACTTTGAACATAATCCATTAGAAGGGATTGGTTTAGTTTTACATGGTGATCTCATAACTGCATGGGAAACTGAAGAAGAGAGCACTGATGATATTTGGAAGAATCAAGAAAGCTGGGAAATTATTTGTTGGAGATTATTTGAAGAGTCTGGAGTTCATGTTTCAGAGCTGGAAAATGGAACAATGATACACATGTTTGCAGAAAGAAGATACCCTCTCACAGTTGAGATCATGAGAAGAATGTTAGAGCATGAAATGGAAGTAGAAGAGGATAATGAAACTGCTTGCATGGTTATCAACTTGTTTATCAAAGTATTTGAATAAATTATTTTTGATAAATCAGTACTATATTCAAAGTACTGCTGATCAAACAGTACTTTAATCAAAGTACTGCTTTGATCTGCGCAAAACCGTCAAGTCTAATCACACAAACTGACCACTTGTGAATGACCAGCCGTAACAGACTTAAAACAGCTTAAGCGCAAATGCAATGAAGATCAGGGGAGTATAGTGTTTCCCCGGGTCGTTATGTCCCAGCGAGCTATGCGATGAATTATCAAACGTACAGTGATCGAGGAGTTTGAACGGAAAAAGGATTTGATTATGATTATAACTACGGAAAAAGCCAACAAATTAAAACGGCTTAAATGCAAATTGAAGAAAGTTAAAAAGATAAAATCTATTAAATAAACGCTATCACTATAATTAAAATGATGTTTTTGTTTTTATGTTTTTATAAAACTAAAATTAAAATCTACGCGACGTACAAAATAAAAAGTGAAACTTAATCAATATTAACCCTAAAAATATGAAAATGAAATTTTTACAATCCTAATGATAAAAGAAACTTTTTAGAAAAAGAAAACTATTTTTATCACTAATTATCTAATTATTATTAATTAAAAACTATTTTTAACTATTTAATAATTACCTAAAATACAAGAAATGGGGAAACAAAGCTAGAAAAATAAAATTATGAAATGGAAAAGTCTAAAATATCAAACTATAATTTTCAAAACTATTTTTGTATTTTTCTGATTATTTTTCTATTTTTTATAAATTTTAAACTATTAAAAACTAATTAAATTACTAAAAATTACCAAATAAACTATGAAAAATCTGGAAAATTACTTTTTTTACTTTTTATATTTATCTAAACTTAAGAAAATTGAAAAATTATTTTTTTGAACCTTTTCTGAATTTTTTTGTATTAAATGCTATTTAAAAATGCTTAAAAACTACTTTAAATTAGGAAAAATAGCAAAACAACTTAGAAAAATCTGAAAATTTCAGGAAAAGTCTAAAATTATACTAGGAATATAAGAAAAATGGAAAAACAGGCACTTGTGTGGAGAAATTAAGAACTGCTATGGAAAGTGCTTATGAATAAGCACTTTGATAAGCTAAAAGCTCACCAAAAGGCACCAACTGTTTACAGAAGCCTAAATATGCTATAAGTACTGAAATGAAACTAAGTATAACAAGCTACAACCACAGAATCACAAGCTCAACAGTTAATGCTATGAGAGCTTATGAGCTAAAGTATTTTAATAAGCTAAATGAGCAAATTAAGCTACCAATAGTCTACAAATGTTCTAAACTACTAAAATAACTAAAATGCAGCTAAGAACAACAAGCTACAACTACTGAATTAGCAAATTGCAAAGATTTAATGTTTGAGCTTATGGCTCAAAACTGTAACTGGGGTGCCACTTTTGAACACAAGCACAGGCTTATAAATAAGCTCAAACTGAAAACTAAGAATTGGGACTTGCAAAGGACCTGGGTGAGATCAATTTTACCAAAAATCAGATTATGAAAAGCTCTATTGATCCCTGTGCACAAGCTACAAAATCTGTGAAAAGCTCAGTATTCACTGAAACAGTGAGCAGGGCACTTTGGCCCTAAAAGGAGAGCTTGTTTGGAGCTTTTATAAAATTTGTAAAAATCAGATAAAATGATGACAAGTAAGAGCACCAGCTGAACTTTTTGAAATACCAAGATTCACTTGATAAGACCTAAATATGAACTCAAAACAATTCTTCCTAAATGAGCCTAAAATAACTTTTCACACTTTTTGACTTTTGACAAAATGAAGAACTTTGACTAATATGAACTTTAGATCCAATTTTATGACTGAGATAGATGTTATATGTTGTAATAAACTTGTTGCAAGCAATGTTGATGGATTTTAAACACAAAATGATGAACTGCTACTCCTAAAATCTCAACAGTAAGACAGATAGATGAATTTAAGGGAAACTTTGACTATAATGATGTTGCAGTCCCAAACTAAGGTTGAAATGAGCTCAAATGAGCTTAAGAGACATGAACTAACAGAAGCTATCACTGAACAAACCTTCTAAGACAGAAAGTACAGTAATGCCAAACACCCATGTTTAACTGATTTTTGCACACTGAGACAAATCCAAACACAGAACCAATATGTTTTATGATCAAATTAACTTAATATGACTAAATTACTTCTACTAGAACAGGTTTTAATAGATTTACACTACAATTACATTAAGTGCAAAAACTTGTGAAAACTACTTACAAGAGTCCAAAGCCACAGTGGCTAGCAACATGTGAAACAAGGAACACTACCTAATACAAACAACCCATTGCTTCCATTTCAACCCATTCTCATGTCTGAACCAACCCATTCCTTTCTGCATCAATTTTTTTACCCGTGTTGACTTTTGTTGACCAAGGTTCAAAAGTGAGTGGAACTGAATTGTAAGCTTATGGAAAGCTATTTTAAGCTTATATAGGCTTGTTTTATGTTGAAACTAAGCTATTCAAAGCTTAAGCAAATGAGTTTGAAAACACAAATCTCAACAGTGGACATAAAAAGTGAATATTGAACATTAACTAAAATTGGTACTTGAAATAAGTTGTAAAACACTTAAATATCTTTGTTGAATACAAATAAGCTTGCAAGTACAAATGAAAACTAGTTTAAAATAAGTTAAGCTAAAAACGACATCTATGGTAAAAAAAATAAAGACTCAGTCTTCCTTGATGCTTCCTCTTGGTCTTTATATGCTCAAATCTCCTTCTCTCTCCTTTCTGAAAAGTTCCCACCAAAAATTGAGGCCATAGGATGTGTAGAAGCAATCCTGGCCGTTTAAAGTATTTTGGCGCCAAAATTGGTTTAACAGCTTGTGAGATTGAGTGAGGTTGGGATAATGCATTTAATGCTTCCTTGGCTCTTTGTGTTTGGAGGGGGGGGGGTGTAGTGGTGATGATGGTGAGATGGAGTGTGATCAGGGAGTTGCAGGGCTGGGGAAATGATGGAAATGGTAGCATGTGAGGGAGAGAGGGAAAATGGGTGGGTCAAACCCATTTGACCGGTATATTAATAATAGGGTGTGGGTTGGATTCGGGTTTAAAACCGGGTAAAGGGATGGGCCAGGGGTTGGATTGGGTATTTTGTTTGGGCCAAAGGTAATAAAGGGTCCATTTGGTAAGCTTAAAACACAAGGACCATATATGCAATTTCATAAAACCAAAGGACCAAAAATGCAATTCTTCCAAACTGAGGGACCAAATCTGTAACTTATGAAGGGTAGTCAAAGGGTTGGTCTTGCCAAACTTTAATAATCCAAGGATCATAATTGACACTTTTGAAATTTCCAAGGACTAGTTTTGAACATTTTTGGATTTTCAGGGACTAAACTGTAATTTTCTCAAACTTTTCACATTTTTCACCAAAGGACTAAATTTGACAAGTTATGATTTAAAAAGGACCTTTGGTGATTTTACTTTTGAAATTATGTGCTCAGGGACTATTTTTGACAATTTTTGAAACTTGGGGGACTAAAACTGCAATTTTTGCAAATTTGATATGTTTTTCATCTGATTTTGATCTTTTTGCATTTAAAACACATAAAACACTGATTTGTGATATTTTGATCATTTTGATGTGTTTCTGAGTGTTTTCAGATGATTTTGCAGTTTATATTGTACAAAAATGATGAGTATTTACACACTCATCATGCTTGCAGCTTTTTAAATCAGTTAAGTGATTTTTGAATGTAACCTTTTACTAAGTAACAATTTTTTTGAAACAAAGGTTAAGTGAAATAAATGGATTTTGAGATGGTAACAATAGGGCCTCAATCCACCATGGTTACAAAAGGTTTGGCTAATCCATGAGCAAACGGCTCTGGTAAAGATATATCAAATCCGTTTTTAGTTGACAACTTGCTAATAAGTTGGATGGTAATCAACTCACCATATCAGCAATGTAAAGAGTTGGCTAGTCCTCAAGAAAATGGCTTGTGGTAAAGGCTGTGGAAAAACCATTATATGGTAATTAGTTCACCATTAGATAGAAGAACTAACTAGTCCAGAAGGGTACAACTTTTGGTAAAGACAAAACAAATCTGTTGATAGCTGATGATTTGCTAAAAATCATATGGTTATCAATGTACCATGGTCTTACACACCAAAACATTTGGCTACTCCAGAGATAATGGCTTTGGTAAAGAGATCTAAATCCATTAAGTTTTCAATGATTCACCTCTCACAGGAGTTAACACACCTGGAAGTGATGAGAATAGAATGCAACTTAAACTGAATTAATGTACAAATTGTCATATGTTGCTGTGTTGCTGAAAAGATGGAGCTTGCTGGATGCTGCTGAGAAAGAATAATTCTAAGAGATACTTTGACAAGCACAGACACTACAAAGATACAATCCAAAGACTAAGAAACAATCTGTCTTTAAATATGAAGTTGTTAAAGATATATTCACAAAAGGGAACTTGAAGTCAAACAAGTAGAATTCAAGTTAGGGGAGGATTGTTGGGATATGAAAGTGCTGAAGATATAAAAGTACCGAAGATATGAAAGTACTGTAAGCTGCAAAGTACTGGAAAATGTCAAAGAGTTAAAGTACTGCTAAAGACAAAGTCAAAGTACTGCACTACGAAGTCAAAGTACTGAAAGAACAAAGAACTGTTATATTCGTTTATGGAAAGTATTGTAACTCTAGAATATTCTATGTTTAGATTACTTGTCGTACAAGGATACAAATTGTAAAACGACTAGGATATCCTTGAGCCTATAAAAGGACTCCTAGATTGGCATTGGAGGTACGAGTCTATGAGTTTTAGAGTTTACGAATTCACAAGTTATTTAGTGTTTTAGAGAGAAGTTCGATAATCTTAGAGTTGTTTAGAGTATCTGCATAATAAGCAGATTTAGAGTTTATAATAAAAGTTATTCTTCTTAGCTTTGTTAAGTAAATTCCGCGTACTTGATAAAGATTGCTCAGTGTTTCTTTGTTAATAACTTAGGATTTATCCGAGGTTATTAAACCTTAACAAGCTAGTTAAAGTTAGTTTGATTAAAGTATATCGATCCAACAACAAGCCTTCAAGAATTTAGTGTCCTAATGAGATATTGTGGATGATCTCTTGGCTCTAGACTCAATAGTGCACATTTGGTTCCCTATGCCAGAGACTAGGGAGAGGGTCTTCTTCTTCAATATCAACAATCTCTAGGAGAAAGTCGATAGATTATGTAGGTTCCCCGTGAGAATGAAACAAGCCGTTTTAAGAGGAACTTGAGTAGCTTGGGAAGTTAGGTGCAGTGCATCACTGGGTCCATGATGTCTTGTCTTCAATACCAGTGTTACCTTAGTAACCACCAGTAGCATATGAATTGAACCCGGTTTCTGCCCTAAGGTTGAATTATTAGAGGGCTATTTCTTTTTACCCTTTTTCACATTCATTTCTTTTTCATTCTTCAACCCCTTCAGTGCTTACCGGGACTTCATTACTAGAACCTTGTTGGGTTTATTCCAGTACTAGCTCTGTCTCAGTCCGCACTCTTCCCATTTTGTCATTTTTCTCATTTTTTCAATATTCCTAAGGACTCTACACTATCTAGTGCATAAAGTAAATTGGTCGGTCTTTTAGTATTGTTCTTTTCTTCATGAAACCAATTGAAAAATCATTTGGAAAAGCAATCAAGGTACTTGTGATACGAGACCAAAGCATTTTGTACCTTAATAGTTTTGATCATTTAGAAATGCTCCCCCTCAACATGCGCATATGATTTTGAAATTGTTTAGCACATGGAGGCAAGAGTTCTTTGAAATAATTTCTTGATCACAATTTCCGTAGGAAAAGCCATTTGAATTTCTTTGGTAAATTCTCCCCCTCAATATGTGCGTAGGATATTTGAAATCATTTTATCACATAGAGGAAAGAGTTCTTTTGAAGTACATCCACGATCACAAAAGCCATTAAGAAACCATTAGAAAATCAATCAAGGTACATTATGTTGAAACATAGAAATCTTTGTACCTTGAAAGTTTGTTTTCTTTTGAAATGCTCCCCCTCAATATGTGCTTCGAGATTCGAAAGCGTTTAGCACATATGAGAGAGCAGCCTGCACAATTGAATCAAAACGATCACCTTTTATCAAATTTCATTATTAAATCACAAATTCTCCCCTGATAAAAAATATCAAACCCTTTGAGATTTTGGATCCCAAGTGATTTAATAAGGTTTAGAAAACATAGGAGAATATGTGGCCTGGTTTAAATACTCATCTGGTTTATGGTTAAATGCTCCTCCACAATCATGTGCATTATGTATTAGAAATCGTTTGGCACATGAAGGAAGGAGTGCTTTTGAAACAGTCACCTTTTTAAAACCGATTTGAGATTTAAATCACGATCTCTCCCCCAATCAAAAATTTCAAACCAATTGAGATTTTGGATCCCGATTGATTTAAATCATTTAGAAAATTTTAGGGAAAGACGTGGCAAAATTTAATTTTGAAAAATGATTAATAAGGAACAGTTTTTCGACATTAAAGATTGTTAGTGTCAGGTATGATAGTTTTTAGGAGATCTTTTAAGTAAAATAAAACAATTTCACAATCAAACAAGAACAGAAAAAATTTCATTTTGAAAGACCTTGATTTTTAAAGAAAATCATACCATGGCATAACATTAAATCTTTAGATCACCACATTATAACGTACAAACGGACTTTTTGATGAAATATCATTTGAAAATATTTAATTTGAAATCACTGAAGATTTGACAAAATAAAGTCCGGTTGATTTCAAAACTTTGAATCCGATTTATTTTCAAAACAACATTTTTCCATTTTCAAAAACAATATTATAAAGTTTTAGAAAAATGGTATTACCACTATTATCCCTGCACAAAGATACGTTAGGTGGTTGAGCCGCTTTTGTTGTTGTTGCTGTAGGGTTTGGAAGAAAAACCGTCTGCAGATGCAGTGAGACTTCTTACGTTGCATTATAATGCCAACTGAGGTCAAATTAAGCTCCGTTTCTTCATTTGCTGATGAAGAAAACCATCTGCTGATGCAGTGAGACCTCTTACGTTGCATTTTTCCAAGCCAACTCTCCATAGAAGTCCAATTAAGCTCCGTTTCTTCATTTGTCAACACAAGATATAGTTACCCTTTCCTTTCGGAATCCAATCATCTTCAATTATGGGATCCGGATCGGGAACATTCTTAAATACCAATATACCTGCATACATTAGTGAACACATATACAGATATATGGTGGTCGACATCACCCAAACAACAATCGACTAATAAAAGTCAATCCAACATAACAATCATATCATAAAAGGTATGGGAATAATGTGTTTATCAAACTCTAATCATCTAATCCTAACAATCATATCCTAGGCACCTAGTCCTTCAACGTAGGTTAACATCATTTTTAGTTAAGCATATAGGATAATTAGAAAAGCTTGTTAGATGATATAGATTTGAAAGTATTCTCCCCGTCAATCAATGACTTATTTTCTGAAAAGTTTAAAAGCGCTGAAGTCATTGATTGAGTTTTCAATTTTTACGAAAACTTTGAATCTGATTGATTTTCAAGTAACTCATTTACCACCATTAAGTTAAAACAAATATTTTTCTGAAGAATTTTTAGACGAAAAAATATTTGAGTAGGAACAGCAGTCCTTCGACATACTTTCCGCAATTAGTTTTTAGGATAAGTGCTCGAAATATTTAAAAATTGGTTTAGCGCAGCACTTTCCTTCCTTGAAGAGCGGGTTGCTATCAGAAATAATAGCAAGCCATAGTTTTAAGCACGGGTTACACTCTGAAGTAACTGCAAGCCATTTTTGAAGCGCGGGTTTCAGTCTGAAATAACTGTAAGCCATATGATTTGTGACATGTTTTGAAAAGAAAAATTTACACCTTCTGCTCGAACTTCATCTATGGTCCGGTGCCATTGTTGAGTGACATTTCTAAGACCACAGATGTTATCGATACCAGAAGACATGTCTTGAGAAAACATATATTTTTTTTTTGTCTTTTTCAAATTTTCTGATTTTTTATGGGTTTTTGTTGATTTTATATTTTTCTATTTTCTTTTTGTTGGTTTTATATTTTCGTATTTTGTTTTTGATAAATATATATACACAGATAGAGTAGATGATATAATTAAAGAGAATGATGATACGAGTACCGAGATAAGGATATCGAGCAGCACGCCGTAGAAGATAGAATTCGTCATCTCTTAAACTTCCACCACCAAAGCTTCCGAGGCTCCAGAATAGAAGATAGAACATGAGCCTTTGAGAAAGAGAGACTTTGGAAGCTTCCCCCCAAACCGAAAATCCATTAGATGAGCAGATTTGAAGCTCTATTTCAAGCTTGCCTTAGCCAGGTGCACAGATAAGCACACCATTATCATAAATCCCGATGCTCCTTTTAAGAACGATAATCGAGGATCTCCATTCGGGGTTATATCATCAAGAAGAAGAACAACAACATATCATCCGACATTTGAATACCTCTTCTCAAATTCCTTTTTCACTAAAGTCTGAAGCAATCCATTCCAAAAGGTGTCAAGAGAAAAATTCCCCCTAGTAGTTGAATTGATGCAGCCCGTCTCTTATAATAGAGCTCAAGAACTATCCCGAATATACATCATGCCCGGAAAGAAAACACCTCCCCAATGTTTGTGGTAAACAATGGCTTTCTTCCTTGATGATCGTGTATGAAGCTCAAGAACCCGAAGTACACCAATATCCAAGAACTCTCCCGAATACACATCATGCCCGGAGAGAAAACACCTCCCCAATGTTTGTGGTAAACAATAGCTTTCTTCCCTGATGATCGTGTATGAAGCTCAAGGACCCGAAGTACATACATTCCCCAAAGAGAGAACAACCGATAACATTGAAGAAGCAGGCCGAATCACTGATTATCTCTGCGGATGACAATCTCTGCAGATGTCAACTCCGGAATAAGTGATTATATCTCTGAATCACTGATTAAGCCCTCAAGTGAGACAGCTGAGCGCCCCCAATTTACACAATTCTCTCTCCCCTGATGATTGCGATAACATCGAGATCATCACACACTTGTGTACCTCTTATATCTTCAGAAACTTTCTCTAACATCTCTTTCCCCACATAGTTGGAATAAACACTAAACGCCATGAGTCAAACCTTGAGTTTATCTGCGGTAATGACATTTGTTTTCTCCGGATATCTTCAATCACTTAGAAGTATTAAGTTCATCAAGTTTACTCGCCATGAGTCAAACCTTGAGTTTCTCTGCGGTAATAACATTTATCTTCCCGGGATATCTTCAATTACTTAGAAGTATTAAGTTCATCAAGTTTACTCGTGTTTAGATACGTGTCTCCTTCCCCCTTGCTAGTTTTGACACTTCAGAATCAACAATCATATTATAAGCCCAAATACTTGACATCTTTTGAGAAGAGCACTTATAATATTGTGGGAATCAACTTGCTGAAGTAGAATGTGAGCAAGTCTAATTGGGGATTAAATTCGACATTTCACCCTCCCCCAATTAGTGCTCTCCCCTAAACCGACAATCTGTTTGATAAATGCCCAAATTAAGAAGAAGTTTTTAGATCGTTAAATGCAACTCGTGTTTAGTCTTCTAACATGTAGCAGAAAATGTAGAACCGACTGCAGACTCGACCTTCTTCAAGATTGTCCAATTGGGGAATAAATAGTTAACATCTTCAACTCACCAAAAAGCATCCCAATTAACTTACATCTTGAAAATCCCCTTAACTGAAATCCCTCCCAATCAAACAAGAATAGAAAGATGTTCATCAAGAAAATCAGCAATCAGCCAGCACCGAACACACTAAATGGTAACACCAAACTACCAATCACATCAAACAAGAACAAAGAAATTGTTTGGAATCATCATGTTGATGTGCACGTGAAGCATTAACCGGAAGCACTTTGTTGATAAACTCATCAATACGTGAGAAGATGTTAACCAACGGCTCTTAGAAGAAAACTCCATGTAGAAATGACCCGATAAGAAGAAGCTCGGTTCTTACATGAGTTAGGAGCCGTTTGACCATATATTCTCAAATATCAATTAACCATGCAGAAAATTCACACTTCTTCTCCCCCTCAAGAATTACATATGGAGATGCCATTCTTGATTAAACAAGTGATTATCATCCAAATGTATTCTATTCACACTTCTCCCTTACAAAATTAGCACATGATATCGCCATCTTCATTATATTGAGCAAGTGGAATAAGAGTAATTATCAGTAGTCCGTTCACTTGATGACTGAAGCGCATGGAAAAAGCATGAAGCATGTTGATGAGAGTGGTCATAATAGAGAAGATTTCTCTTCTTCCAAAGATAATGCGCCCTGAAGTGTACACATTTCTTTCCTTTAGAGTACGAGGCATGAACTGTTGTGTTCATACGTCATAATCTCTCTCTTTTCAGCTCTCTTGGCAAAACATGTAATCAACCCCATTATCATTCAGTAGGCTCTTTGTCGTGACAGCTGATGGAGAAAACCCTATATGATGAATTTGACCCTGAAGTAAAACAACCTTAACTCGTGACTTAAACTTGCACATATGTAACAAAGAGCAGTGCCAAGACTTCATCGTCCATTGAATCTCTAAGTACTCTATACTCTTCATCCAACCAACCATCAAGTATAAGACGTACATCAACTCTTGAAAATACACAATTGAATGTGACACTGAGTACTACAACGTAACTCCTTAAAGTGATAGTTATTTTTTGAGGCGATAAGAGCCCAATTCCCCCAAGTGGTAAAAGAAAAGGTAAAAGACACCCAACAATAACTAGATTTCCAAGTCTTCGTTTTTGATAATAAGCTCGAACAGGGATCTCGAATAATCTTCATCCAACCATCCCCGATACCTTCAGATACTATGTACACTTGCCCGTGATATTTCACTTTAACCTCAAATAAATAATAGTGAATTAACGCCATTGTCACATCTTCTGGTTAAAAGCTCAAATCTAGCCTCCTTTGACGTTATAAGCAAACTCTGATAATGGTTTCATCACGACCATGGTTAAAAGCACATAACCACGTAAAACCATGTAATAACCAAACTGCCATGAAGAATATCCAAGCAATCACCCAATTCATGAAGTACACCCTTTTATCCCTTCTTTGAAGTAGAAACCGTAGCACCAGCATCATATAAGATCCCGACATACACTTTCCTTCTCTAGGATGGTTCCATCATTACGGGATTTTACAATTCTATGGTTTAAACCGAAAAATAGTTTCTTTCGCGGGATTTTACAAAACCAAGAATAAACCATAAGATAGATCCGGAAATGCAATTTACTTTAACCAGGATGTTTCCATTGTCACGGGATTTTACAAGTCTATGATTTAAACCGAGAAATAGTTTCTTTCGCGGGATTTTACAAAATCAAGATTAAACCGTAAACAATGTCAGCTTGAAGGTGTTATGACAAATTAGGTTTCGGTGAATATCTGTTTTAGGGGAATATGCATCGGTTCATCAACAATTCATCTTTATCATCCACAATTCTTTACCCATATGTAGATAACTTCACAAACCATACTAAGACGAGTAGTATACACTACTTTCCCATGAAGGTTTACCGTAAAACATTAAAGTGCACGTTTCTCCCCCATGATGGTTTCGAACTTTTGGAAGCATCATAACGTGTATGACCATTTGCACGAGAAGTTCTTGTCATAAGCAAACATCTAGAAAGATCATGACTGACACTGATGATTCTTAAACTATTTTGCTTAGACTGTGAAGTATCATTGACATTCTTTGGTGTTGAATATCCCAAGAGAATTGCTGTAAACGAACCTCCTTGATTCACCGGCTAATGCTAATGACCACAAATGGGATATCATTTCGCGTCAATAATACCGTACAAAAACCCCGTAATCATTTTTCTCTTTTTCGCTCAAGCCGTGAGTTTTGTATCCCTCCGTGAAATTTTACCAAACCAAAAATACCACATTATCCGAATAAAAAAAAATAGTATCCAAAGTTTGTAACACACAAATTCGGATGACAACTTTTTACATCCAATAATTCAGTCCAATCCATTTCTTATCCGGTCCATTTGAGATCCACGAGCCATAGGGTGAGACATCCGGGCCCAGTCCATAGCAGTCTCATTGAAACAAGTATTGATTTGAAGCCCACGAAGTGCCCGGTACAATCAACCCACTCATAAAACATCCGGATATAAAAGACTTACTACCCTAATATTTCTCTTCATTTGTTAACCCTAACCACACTTTAATATTCGCCTCTCATCTAAACCTTTTCTCTGCCTCTCCACATTATATCTCATTCCTCAAAAATACATCTTGACATCTCAGATTATCACCCTTAATCTCATCAAATCTCCATCAAATCCGAGTAACAATCCCTTACAATCGAACCATACACGACCTCAATCTAACACGATGTCAAAAATTTCTTCTCAATCCAAATCAAGAGCAAGTCAAGATCCTTTGGAGGGTCTAAGGTAGGGTTGTCGTATGATATTTCATTTTGTTAATGGTCTTGAAACGAGCCAAGAGAAGATAATAACACATTTGTTATACATTTTCTCTTTTTGTTTGGATATTGAGAGAAGCTTCGACTTCAACACTAGATCGATGATGATTTTCTACTTTCGTTTTAAGGACCTTTCAAGAGTCATGATATTTCTTTGAATATAACGAGAGTAAAAAACTGAGATTTAATTTATTTTCATTTTCAGTTTAGTCCGAGTCGGTTGAGTGTTGGCGAGTGATGAGTCTTGGTGAAGAGAGTTGTTGAGATTGTTGTAGTTTACTATTGAGATTAGAGGAGGTGAAGGGTTTAGGATATAGTGAGTATTGTTAAGATTGTTGACTGTGGTAGCCTAGATTTACCATCCGAAGCATCTTTTGGGTTTATTTGTTTCAGTTTGGCTCGAGATGTGTAAACTGAAGCCACAATAGTATAGATGGTATTTTGTTGGTCATGGTCTTTCCTTCTTCTACCTTTCTGTCGTGACAAGTCGCTAGCATAATTTTGGAGTCAAGTCGCTAGCAAGGTCAAGTCGCTAGCAGAGTCAAGTCGCTAGCACTCATGACAAGTCGCTACGACTTGTAAAGACAAGTCGCTAGGCAGATTAATTACTCAACTCGCTACACAGTGGTTTTTTGTTTAACAACTCGCTATTGACTTTAGACTCAAAAGTCAAAAGAAACATAACTCGCTAGTATGAATGACATGACCAATATTTTTGAACAGTTTCAAACCCAGAAAGAGACATAAAAAGATATACTTTTTACCCATTTTGACCACAAAAGCATGACCAGTTTACTCCAAAAATCATCATGTGACCCATTTGATACCAATGTTTGACCACGAAAATGGTACAAAAATCACAAGACAGTTGCAGGTTGGACATAAAACTGACCAAGACAGAAAAGTAAGGATAATGGACCATGACTTATGAACCAAAACATGATACAAAAACTTGTAGATACAAGAACTTGTTGAGAAACAGTTTGCAAAAATAATAAACAGAACATAATTTTCCGACCAATCAAAAGTACAAAAACAGTTTACAACATGATCCAAAAACCAACATAACCATGATACAAAACCACACAAATCAACACAACACAATAACCATGGCTTTGGTACCAATTGTTAGGATCCTATATTTATTGTGTTTGATGATTCGGGTGGCCTTGGATGATGATGATACAAGTATGCCATGTTTTAGAGAGAGAAAGAGTGAGAGGGTGTTCTTGGTAGAGACTTGGTTTGAAACAAATAAAATGTTAGATTGAGAAGCACCACCCCTTCCAAGGATGGAAGGGGTATTTATAGTTACAAATACTACGTCCTCCTATCGGACTGTGGATCAGGCATACAGTGGGTAAAGACCCGTCCTTCCTCCACGGTGATACACTAAACTAATCTACGCTACAAACTAACTAATAAAATACTAAATAACGATATGTCTACGAGCTAACTTATGCTAAATTATATTTGGGGTGACCGAAACTTCACTATGGAATTTCCAATTCCTAACAGAGTTATATTACAGTGATGAGGTTGGAGCCGTCATGTGGAAGCTGATCAAATCAGCTATATTTCATGGATGATGTCTTGCATTGGAGGAGGTGGCTAAGACTGGTGAGCCTGTGGACCTTTCCAAGGTTGAATGTTATCGTCCCTCATCAAAGGCTGAGTATGAAGACGCGAGAAATTCATTTGCTACTGTAGAGTACCCCTTCTTGCTCGAAGCCACCAAAGATCTCATGGAACCTCTCAAAGATCTGCTCTCCAAGAAGCCTCGAAAGATCAAGCCTACTACTCCTACAAAGAAGACAACTTCTGCCAAGCCTATCTCAGCTCTGCCATCCCCAACTCCATCTCCCCAGAAGAAAGATTGAAGGCTGCCATGTCGGCAGTAATTTGGTTCTAAGAGTGGCATGTACCCTTTTTAAAACAATTTCTTATGATGTTCTGTCTGTCTGTTAAACAATTTATGATCGTGGTATGTGGCTTCGGCCAAAAACAATATTGACTGGGCTTCGGCCATTTGATGCAGGTACTAGGGTGTAGGCCCTAGTTTTGAATGAAATTAAGTAGGGAAATATCCCTACGCACTTTTAAATATTTATCTTGTGCACTTCTCGTACGCCATTTTTCCGACGCTTAAATTTTACAACCTAAGGTGTAATAACCTCATTGTGTGTAAATTACAACACCAAGAATATTGTGACCAATTTTGATCACTGATAGAGGGTCGCGACCCACTCTATCTTTAATCCTTTAAGTCTTATGTCATTTTTTTATATATATACCATAAACTATTAGGAGAGTTAATGTGAATGTGTTGGTAGGCTTTAGTAGTGGTATGAGGCTTTTGTTACACCTTATGGCTTTCCTTTCGACTTTGCAACTCATGAACGACTTGGCTGAACAAATCTTTGTGTTTAAGAAACGAAGCAAGAGATTTGTAGGAAATATATTATATCATTGAATTGGTAGAGAGGATTACATCATTTTGAAATGAAAACTAAGACAACTACCAATAATGCTTGCTTTCCCATGAGAAGCTTTTAATACAAGAATGAAAAGTAAAAATACTTCTTTAAACATAAAACTTGCGGAGGTTCATACCATTCCATGTCCTATCGATGGGTTCTCTGAGAAGAGTAGCAAGCTTATATGCACCGTTGCCATAGGCTTCAGCTATGATGTAGGGTCCTTCCTAAGTAGGTCCTAGCTTCCTCTAGTATTCTGCCTTGCTTGCACTATTAAGACGTAGCACGTACTCTCCAGGCTTGAAAGTGGAGGGCTTGACCCTCTTGTTGTAGTAGCCCTCTATTTTGTGTTTGTGCATAGCTTTTCTGATTGAGGCTATTTCTCTCCTTTCTTCAAACATATTAAGGTTCTCCCTGATCCCTTCATCATTCCTAGAGGCTTCAAATGTGGCCACACACTATGTGTGCACACTTAGCTCCGAAGGGATTACAACTTATGTTCCATATGTGAGGCTGAAGGGGTTTTCACCATGGCTTGACTTGGGTTGGGTCCTATGAGCCCATAACACTTGAGGAAGCTCGTATACCCACCCATGATGGCTTCGTCCCATCCTTCTTTCGATTCCCTTGACTATGTCCCGGTTGGTTACTTCTACTTGCCCATTGCCTTGTGGATGATAGACGGCTGTTTTATCATTAATCCTTTGCAGAAATCATAAAAGACTCCTTCGGCAAATTACTTGCCATTATCAGATATGATGATGTGGGGCACTCTGAATCTGCATATGATGTGCTCCCACATAAATTTCTCTATGTGTCTTCCCGTAATGGAAGCTAAAGGCTTAGCTTCGACCCACTTTGTGAAATAATCAATAGCTACCAACAAGAATTTGACTCCACCAGGAGCCATGGGCATGGGCCCTACGTTATCGATTCCCCATTGGGAGAAAGGCTATGCGGATGTAACACTTGTCATGTCTTGTTTCGGGAGCTTGGGAACCTTGGAGTGTATCTGACAAGCTTTGCATTTTTGTATGATTTCCATAGCATCCCTATGCATCCACGGCCAGTAGTAGCCTAACTTCATTATTTTTGAGACAACCAAATGGGGTCTTGCATGAAGGCTGCAGGACCATTCATAAAACTCTGCGATGATGCTCAATGCCTGCTTAGGCCCAACACATCTGAGCCAAGGGGATAGGAAAAATCTTCTATACAAGTTTTCTCCTATCAGTCGATATTGTGGAGATTTGACTCGTACCTTCCTTGCTTGATTTAGGTCTTCAGGGAGAATGCCACTTATCAAGTATTCCCTGATGGGAGTCATCCACGTGTCTCCTTCTTCCTGGAAAACGTCCGTGACTTCGTTTCGTATAATTGACCTTTCGGGCAAGACTTCTACTAGCACCTCCTTTGTGAGATAGGCGAAGGCCATGGAGGCTAGCTTGCTCAATGCGTCCGCTTTCTTGTTCTGATTCCTGCGAATGTGCTGAATGGTGTAGGAGTCGAAGCCATCCAACATTTCCCTTATTTTATCTAAGTATTGTTTGATGACGGGCTGCCTGGCTTCATAGGAGCCTTTTACTTGGTTCGCCACCAACTAAGAATCTACGTAGATAGTGAGAGCCTTGACTTCCATATCTCTTGCTAGTTGGAGGTCTGCCAACAAGGCTTCGTATTCTTCTTCATTGTTGGTGGTTTCGAATTCAAACCGAAGCGCATAGGTATGCTCATTCCCTTCGGGGTTGACCAACATCAACCCTGATCCGAAGCCATCAGAGCTTGATGCTCCGTCTATGTAAAGCTTCCAATCATCGTGTATTTTGATGAGTTTAGCCTTGGGTTCCTCCTTAACTTTGTTTGGTTCGGAAGGTGTTTCCGCTAACAAGTCTGCAAGAATCTGCCCTTTGACAGAGTTTCGACCTTTGAACTCTATCTCGTGCTCTCCAAGCTCGATGGCCCATTTTGCCACCCGTCCAGACTTTTCAGGTTTCAACAAAATTTGCTTGAGTGGCTTGTCGGTTAAGACTGTGATCGGGTGGGCCTGGAAATAACGTCGGAGCCTTCTTGCTGCGTTGATCAGGGCTAATATGAGCTTCTCCAATGTAGGATAGTTAATTTCTGCTCCTTGCAAGACCCTGCTAACAAAGTAAATTGGGATTTTCCTTTTGTCTCTTTCTACCAGTAGGACGGCGCTAATGCTCTCCATTGAGGATGCGATATACATAAACAACACTTCGCCTTTGATTGGGGCTGTAAGTGTTGGAGGTATTTCCATAAACTCCTTCATTTTTTGGAAGGCAGCCTCCGCATCCTGGCTCAATTTGAAGGTCTTCTTGTCGATGCAACCTTTAAGCATCTTAAAAAATGGTAGGGACCTATCCGCCCCCTTCGACAAGAATCGGCTTAGTGCAGCCAATTTTCCGTTTAAGCTTTGTACGTCCTTCAAACATTTCGGGCCCTGAAGATCCGTGATGGCCTTGACCTTCGAAGGGTTAGCTTTAATCCCTTGATGTATAATCAGATGCCCCAAGAATTTCCCTTTTTCGACACCAAAAGAGCATTTCTTTGGGTTTAGCTTCATGTTGATTGCTCGAAGTTGGTCGAAGGTCTCTTGGAGGTCGAGAAGCAGGTCCTCCTCCATTTTGCTCTTGATAAACATGTCATCTACACAAGCTTCAAGATTTCTGCCTATCTGCTTGTTGAAGGCTTTGTCTACGAGTCTTTGGTAGGTTGCCCCTGTGTTCTTCAATCCGAAGGGCATTTTTCTGTAACAGTAGACGCCTTTACTTGTGTAGAAGGTTGTTTTCTCTTCGTCCTCCTTGGCCATTTATATTTGATGATACCCTTTGTAGGAATCTAGGAAACACTTTAGTTGGAAGCCTGCTAAGGACTCTACCTTCCAATCGATCTCTGGCAAGGGGTAGCAGTCCTTCGGGCATTCTTTGTTGATATCGGTAAAGTCAACACACATGCACCATCCACCATCACTTTTCTTTACCATTACTGGGTTTGCCACCCAAGTTTGGTACTTGACTTCCCTCAGGATCCCTGCTTGTGTTAGCTTATCTACTTCCTTGTAGGTAGCGACGTTCCTTTCAGGAGCTAGGCTTTTTCTTTTTTGTTTGATGGGCTCAATGTGCTTGTATTCGTTGAGCCTGTGTTCCGTGCCGAAAGGCTTTCCATCAATCACCAGCATTCTTGGAACTGCTGTCATGTCAGAATATATCCATGCAAAAACATCAAGGTGAGTTTATAATAGCTCCGTAAGCTTTGCCTTGAAGTTCGTTGGAAGCTGCTTTCCTATCACGACTGTTTGTTTGGGGTAGTTTGGGTTCACTACCAATCGCTCTTATGCGTCTGCACAACTTAGAATGGCCATCGAAAGTTCCTCTGGCCCGTCTTTTAACTTTCTTGACACCATACACCTTACTTTCTGCTTTATAATTTGAATGAACAGTCCCTACTCCGAAGGGAGTTTGAAACTTGATGGCTGCATGTATGGTGGAGACCACGATACCCATCTTTTGCATAGCAGTCCTTCCTATCAGCAAATTGTAAGGGAATCTGAACTGACTATGATGAAGGTGAGAGTTTCCGTTATGGATAAGGGCCCTTCTCCAATTGTGATTTCCAAGGGTACCTCTCCGAGAGGCCAAGAATGTTCACCAGAGAACCCTACCAAAGGTACCTTTGAGTCTACCCTCTACGAACGTATTGATGGCTTGAGTTTTAGGAAGCAGTGCTTGTAGATGATTTCACAGGAGCTTCCACAATCCATGTATGCTCGGTTCACCTCCCTGTTGGAGACCCACACCTTGATGACCACGGGATCAGTTGAAGGTGTCTGCCCTAGAATGGATGGAAACGTTATCTCCCCTACACTTCTTAGCTCTCCATCTGCTTCTTTTCGCTTCAAGGTTGGATCCTATCTGTGCACCATCAGTATTGGGGCTTCTGCGGGGATGGTTTCTTTCTTGCCTCCTTTCCATTCACCCAACTGGGTGTCCGAGACCTTGTCCCTTCTTTTCTTGATGCCTTTTACCAGATGTGCCAGTTGCCCGGAGCGTACTGCCTCTTAAATTTGCTTCTTCAACTTCCTACAGCTGTTAGTGTCGTGCCCATGGTCCTCCTGAAAGTGGCAATACTTCGACATGTCCCTGCCTTTACCCCGTGCTGAGATGCGAGGGGGTGGGTCGAAGGACTTGGCAGCTTTCTCAGTAGCGAGGATTTACCTAGGAGACTTGACCAAGTTTGCCAAGAGCCCATGGTTTGATCCTTTGTTGTAGGGAGCGAAGCGGTCCATGTTCTTCTGTTTGTTCTTGGATCCTTCCCAGGAGGACCCTCTAGAGAACTTATCGGAGGCTTCTCTTTGTTCGACCAGAGCTCCGTTGGCTGCTACTTCCTTGGATTCGATCCAAGTATACGTCTTTTCCATGAGTGCCTTGTAAGTGGTCGGAAGATCGGTGGATAGAAATTCCACCAGACTTCGTGTTCGTAAGCCATGCACGAAACCGGAAATCATTTGCTCTTTGTGCAACCCCAGAATCTGCAAAGGTTTCGTCAGTGTACCGAGTGATGAAGGCCCTTGTGCTTTTGCTTTCTCTCTGCTTGATGGTATGTACGGCTAAGTGAGTCTTAGTGTACTTCTTCTGCTGGCTGAAGTGTGATCGGAACTTAGCCTTGAGATCATCCATACTTGCAATGCTTCCTACTTTTTGCCCATTCCACCATATCCGTGCAGAATCTCGGAGAGTGTAGGTGAACATGTGGTACGCTACTGGCATAGCCCACTTCTGCATCTGATGGCGCCTTCAAACAAGTGCAAGAAGTTATCTGGATCGCCTTTCCCATCGTAAGTGCCTATTTGAGAAGGCATCTTCAACCCATCAGGCAAAGGTTAGTTGATGTGTCTCGCGACTACTAGTTTTAAATTTATAACAAGGATTGCCGAATTAAGCTAAGAACACATGGGCAAGTATGACCCTTTTGTATGTAGTTAGTTTTGGTTGGTAAGCCGAGGTCGTTCACTAGGATTTGGGTGTTTTCAATGTGAAGAATATATGTAATAGCAAGTAACACGAAAGTGGTAAATGGTTGTCACATCCCAAAATACCATATAAGAAACAAGTAATGCTAAAATGAAATTCAGATAATTAAAAACAACACTTGCTTAAACTAGTTTCTTATTCTTGAGTAGTATGATTGTGTTAACCTCTTCTTAACATGTTGGTTATGATAATTAGTTGGGTGTACTAATCTATTGTTGTTACAAGTTAAACCTTCGTCAAGATTTTAGTTTATAAAAACAAGCGTTTAAGTCTAACCAATCAATTCAAGATCAATTCAAGTTTCATAAGTTTACTTTCATAAACTTAAACACAAAAACATACATTTGTCTTATCAAATTTGCTTAAGAAATGGTCAATACAAAAGGTAACCGATTATAGACAAAAGGTTACAATTGATTGTAAACAACTAATCTTGCGACCTTTTAGATGTTTCCAATCAATCCAACTTGATAATCGAAAAGCGTTCTTATTACAACCACACTTTAGTTTCTTTGTTTCATCAAGAATAATGGGTAAAAACAATCATCCATAGACAAAATGATTATAACTAGTTGAATAACAATAAGTTCTTTCGACCTTTTACAATTACTAACAACTAGTCAAACTTGATTAACAAATGTTACTATCAAACTTAAGCACAATTGGATCTTAGAATCAACTTGAAATTGAATTAAAACATGTTAACACAATCATAAACTAATCATAAGATAATTAACATTGTCTAAGCAAGTGCATAAAGAAACTAGCCACTCATAGCAAACATAAACATAAATTCAGAACTTTGAATATTAGAAAACATGATTAAAGGTCTTACAATGATGTAAATGAGATTACAAATGACAAGGCTTTGATGCCTAAAAGATTGGTGATGACTTCTTGATGTTTTGACCTCTAAATGATGACTTCTTGGACCTCCAAAGTTTCCTGGGATTTTATGGGCGAATTTTAGGCTTTTAAAGAGAGTAGTGGTGGTAGGAATGGTGTGAGAGAAGTTCTCTCAAGTTGGGATGCTTAGAAATGGTTGCAAAGGCCTCTATTTATACTCCTTCCAAGCCTAGGAGTTATAAATGCATTTCTTGGTCACCAAGGAGCTTAGAAGGGACTAGAATACATATAGGAAGAACCTAGAATTGTTTGGAACAAGTTTGGAGTCTTAGTGATGAAGAAATGGCTGTCCAGGGCTTCCCAGCCTATTGGTTTGGACACCAGCCGATCGGCTGGTCTTCTCGACAATGCTTCAGCCGTTTCGGTTGCGGGCCCCGACCAATCAGCTGTAGCAAGTTGACAGAAAATGATAAGCACCAAAGTTGTAGATCTTTCTCTTAGCTTTCCGTGGCCGCAATTGGGGGGTCAAACGGAGTTCGTATCCAAAAGATATGGCCAAAATGGTGAAGGTGTGTCGGGAACAACGAGGCTTTCAATATTTCTTCGTTTTAGCCTTTTTTCTTCATTTCTTTCTCGTTTACCTTCTTGAACTTTATTATTGAGTCTTTGGACCACCATCTTGATGATTTTATCTTCTCGAATATACTCCACAAGTCATGCTTTTGACGGGAATTCTTCGTATCTGGAGAAATCTTCGTATTTTACTTCTTTTTCCGTCTTTTCCTCCACTTTTCTGTACTTGGCTACAAATGAACTAGCATACGCACTTTTATGCGATTAAGTAAAAAAAGCATATGATTATAGCCAAATAACATACATAAAATCACGGATAACGCTACTAAAAACATTCACAATTTGAGCGTTATCAAATTCCTCCACACTTAAACTTTGCTTGCCCTTAAGCAAATAAGCAAATCTAAGAAAAGAAAAATTAAACTACATACCTAAATGACAAAAAGAAAAGAAATTTTTTAAAAATTAGATTCTTTTTTTATTTTTTTTAAACATAAACTCAAAATAAGCGAAAAATGAGCGCAAACTCCCCCATACTTAAGGGTTAGCTTGCCCTCAAGCAAATCTAGAAATTAAGAAAAATAAAACCCACATGGTGCATGAAATATGATTAATAAAAATATAATGCAAATCTATCAAGTAAAAGTACAAGATAAGATTCATCGTTTTAAGCTTTTAGAGGTGAAAACCGAGATGTTTGACAATACCCCATGTATTCTCTTGCTTGATAACATGGCTAAGCACCTCACCAAAGGGAATGGATGTACAATTCACTCAACTCTCAATTTATTTAGTGATGGATAGTATTAAGGAATAGTACAATCATATTGCTCAGTCATGATCTAAATATTACCATAGGCTTGTACAAGAAACAAAACTACACCGACGTGGCGTAAGCACCAAGTGTAAAAATCTAAAGAGGGCTTTGATTCGGGTTTAAGGCTAAAAGGGTTTATCGGGCTTATGTTCAAACATTACATACAAGAATATAATAGATCGCTGGCGCAAATTCTTGATTAAGTCAGACAACGGATGGTCACTAGAGTATACCTCGGATCGCTAGCGCGTTATTCGCATAACGGATGGTCACCAAAAATATTCACTAGATCGCTGGCGCGTCATTTGATCCTTCAAGAACCGGATGGTCACTAAAAATACATATTTTCACAATGCCAAAAGGGAAAGGATAAGGCATGGGAATATTTATTAAATTGGTGTTAAAAGAAAAATAAAGTCAAGTCTAATACCCATGTTGCTATTTACCGAACAATCCGCAAATCCGAAAATGATTACAGTTACTAACTTCTCTTCACATATCGATCACCAAATATATATATCAAGTCTTAGCACATTGGCTAATCGATATCTCAAACATACTTCATCTTCATAATAATATAACACATTGGCTATAATTGTCATCACATATATTTTTTTTCTTTTCTTTTTTTTCCGATGACTTATTCCTTTTTTTTTTCTTTTTTTTATACATCACATCTCCCCCACACTTCGTATAAGCATCACCACAATAATACAAAATATAAAGGTGATCAATCTTCATCTTTGTCGAAATGGCACACACGAATGGCAAAGTGTGGCTAACTCATAATCATCAAAAACAATCCATCATACCAAGTAACTAGCAACCCACCATTTAGACATTGACAAAGGGTAGGTCTAAGGTTTAAAGTGTAATATATATATATATATATATATATATATATATAGTGTAAGGTTATTTTCAGAACCAAATTAATTGCGAGAACTGCGAGAACTATTTTAAGCCCTTAGATGAAAAGATCAATGGATGATAATCATTGTGGCAATTTGGTAAATAAAACAAAAACCATATACAGTTAATAAATGAAATTTGGGCATTTCTGTAATTGTACACGCACCAATTTTAAAAACCGTCCTATATTTACTCTAATAAAAATCAGATCTGGGATTCACACCAATACTTGTTTTCTCCAACAAAAAAACCTAAGCCACAATAGAAATCATCACCATATTTCATACAACTAGCCATCACAGACTTTGTCTTACACAACCTCTTGAATTCGGATGCCATTCACGCCAGCACCACCATCATCATGATTCACTGCCATAGCCAATGGAGCACCGAGATGTGGTGTTAATTTCAGATCTGAATCTTTAATGGTGATCAAATGGTAAGTTGTTAAAAATTTGATACAAAGATCAATCTTAATAAAGTAGGAACGCATGATCATATATAGTCAGTATAGCAATTCTTGTATTAAATTAATTGAGTGGATATGCTTGATTAATTAATATATGTCGGTATGTAGGTTCATTATTGATAATATATGTTTGAAATTCGATGATGTTGATTGAATGTGTGCTTTAGATTTTAATATATGTTTTTTTTGATACTACGGTTGGATCAAATATTGAGATTCAAAAATAGTTGTTAAGTGTTTGATGATTATTCACATTTTACAACCTTGAAAAATTATGAATCAAATGTTAGGATTTAATCTATTGATGATATCCGTAATCCTTAATAACTTTTTTTTATGCATATCCTTTATGTCCTTTTTATTTTTTGCTCATTTTATATAGGATTTTGTATTTTGGTTTCCATTCCATTACACTGATGGGAATGATAAAGTTACATAAAGTGTTAAAGTTCATTTTTTTTTATCTAGTTTGGGTTTTATAATTTACACTCCTTTGCGTTTGAAATCTTTTTTAAAATGATGAAATGAGTGTGCATATGTGTTATTGAGAGTGCACATGTGTTTTTACAGTTTTTGATGAATTTGATACCTTTTATGCATATGTGTTTTTACAGTTTCTGAGTTTAAATGTATTGAATGTGTATATATATTTTTATTTATTATATAAGGATGTTTTTTTGTTTAATTATGGTATAAGGGTGCACTTGTGTTTTGTGTTTTAAGGCTGTACTAATTTATCAAAATGGTTTCTTGTGAACAAGTCAATTGTGCATATGTGTTATGTTAGATGTTATGATTAAGTAATCCGTTTATTAATTGGTTGTGGTTATAGGTGCGAGTATGATGAGCGATGTCAAGAGTGCACATGTGTTTTGTACATACTATCTAGCGAGAAAATAGATATGATAAAGAAGTAAAGAGTAAAGACACAAGTGCATGAAGTTGCGAGAAGATTAGTAGATACTGTTATACATCAACGAAACTTTCATTTATTCTTTAGTTTTAAAGTTTTGTATTTGAATTGTATGTGACATGATTTTTAATTTTGTGTATATGTTTTTGTTTTGAAATGTATATGTACAAGTAAAATATTAATTTTGTCATTCAATAATAGTTTTGGCCAAAACACATTAGATAAAAAAAAAACACATGTGCATTTTACTTTTTAAAGCAATTGAACAATAACAATACATATATGTTTTATCATTCAAAGCAATTGAACAATAAAATATATGTAAATGTACCTTATATAAAAAAAACACATGTGCATTTTACTTTTTAAAATCATGCATGATGGAAAAATAATTATTTAAAAAAAAAAGTTTCCTAATTTTTAGGACATAAAAAAACGTGTTTTATTAAAAAAAAATGCAAATAAAATAAAAATTGTAATTTTACTTTAATACCCTTCTGAATTAAATAATAAAAATAAATATTCAAAAAAATCTGATTGGTTGATTCTGGTTCTCGCAGTTCTCGCAATTTATTTGGTTCTCACAATAACCTCACCCTATATATATATATATATATATATATATATATATATATATATATATATATATATATATATATATATATATATATATATATATATATATATATATATATAGGGGACCTTTGTTTTGAGAACCCTGTTAAATGCGAGAACTGCGAGAACCCTTTATGTATTCCTAGAAATGCATATTGTGCAACATATCAATGCAACATAGCATTTTGAATTATTAAACATTTTTATTTAATCCAAAAGGGTATAATAGTAAAAGTCAATTTTATATTATTTTTGATTTTTTAAAATAAATAAATCCTACTTATAAAAAACATTAAATTTTCGTTTTTGTTTTTGTTTTTTTTTTTACGTTTTTTTTTTTTTTTTTTTTTTTTTTTTTGAACATGCATGTTTTAAAACTGATTTAGTGCATATGTGTTTTTATGAATTAATTTTAGGGGTAATTTCATATTTCCCTTCCTTTTAGTTGAAAATTTCATATATACCCAAACATGCATTAAAAACATTGTACATTATGCATTAAATATACTTTCATTTTGGGTATATATGAAATTAATCATGAAAGTATGGTGAAATATGAAATTAATCCTTAATTTTATTACTTTGGTTTTTGGAATAGTTTTTTCGACATACATGTTTTTCATAGTGAAGTGCATACATGTTTTCTAGATAAGTAAGTTTATATGAAACCAAGAACATACATGTTAAATACAAAATCAATATCGATTGATATACAATTAAATACAAATTTCTAAGAAGCAGAAATACATGAATCTAATCGATCTATACACGTGTGTACAAGTAATATTTAACACAAACATATATATGTGCGCACTCCTTGTTATCAACATTTTCAGAAGTCGGACATATATGCACACTCGTAGTTGTCAAAGTTCAGAAGTTGGACATATGTGCACGCTCCTTTTCAATGTTTCAGAAGACGGACAAATGTGCACACTTGTTGTCATCATTCTTTTAATTCAGCTAAACTTGATACAAAGATAATTATAAAAATAAGGAAAAATAAACACAAACTAATATACACACGTATAAACACATGTATGAAGGCCTAAATTTAATTTTTTTATTTATGTTTTTGGAATAATATTTTTACAGTTTATGTTTTTCAAATAGTAAATTGCCTATGTATTTTCTAGATAATGTAAATTTATTATAAACGAAGAACATACATGTTAAATGCAAAATAAAGAAGCTATAATTATTTGTATAACCACGTTAAAAACATACATGTTAAACCAAGAACATACATGTTAAATATATGTTAAACCAAGAACAAACATGTTAAACCAAGAACAAACATGTTAAAAACATACATGTTAAACTAATAACATATATGTTAAACATACTTACATCTTAGCCCGTTTAGATATATACTACTACAGTAGCATGTTATGGCTTATGCCTAGCAAGTTTAATTGATTTTTATTAGCTATAAACATGTATGTACCATTCCTTAAACACGTATACACCGTTCCTTAATACTATTCTTTTCTCATTTAATAAACAAATTACACTTCTAAATACACTTGTAAACCATTGCTATTTCAAATGACAACTTCTAAATACACTAATTTGTTTTAAACTATTTCAAAACATTACCGTGATCCAAAATTAATCAAAGATAATTAATTGAAGCAAAATACTATAATAAAAAATGAATCAATACTTGGTAATGCATTTTTTATCTTTGATTATATTTATTGTACAATTATCTGTGATACGCTAATAAAAATGAATCATTTCAAACATTACTATGACTCAAACATTACTATGACTCAAACATTAATGTGCTCCCCAAAAACCACTACCTGGTTATGCTTGTGATTAGTGCATGAGTATGTGTTCAAATAATAATTCAATATATACCTCTGTTTTGCTTGAACAGACCAACGGAAACAAAACCAAACACGAGTATGAAACCAATTGAAGCACGTACACCAGAAATCAATGAGACACGGTCGAACCCCAAACCCAGTCATACGCGATCAGCTACACGTACCACTCACTAAACCAAAACCTTAACCTATGCACGAATCAAAACTAAATCCCGCGACCCTCAATCTAAACTCGAAAAGAGCAAACAAAACCGAAGATCTAGACACGAACACGAACCAAGAACGCAACAATAACAACGTGAATCTAAACTAATAGGACACCTCAATCTAAACAAGCGATTCTGCAACAGTTTTTATATATATGGGATTCCATAAACCACCCTAATGATCGAAAGTACAACCAAAACGTAAGATTGTTAATATGGAAGAACATACCTTTGAAAGTTTCCTAAGGTTAAATGATACCGTTACCATCTTGATCAAAGAAGGCCACGTGTTGCTGAAGAACAGACATGTTACGGTGCTTGTGCCCCCATGTCCCACTGATGTTATCCGTATCTGGAGCAGGCACAACCACAACCCGAGCAAAATCTAAACAACACATAAAACCACGAGTTTTATACACAATCCATTCAAACCGGAACAAGACAACCATAGAACATGGCACCTTTGTTTTTTCATTTGTTTTTCGGTATTGATTAAAATCGAAATCGTTTGAAATGGATTGTGTACGTACTAACCCAAAAAAAACCAATCAAAGCATACCAAGAAATTGAAAAAGCAACTAAATTAATTAAAAGCTAACTTGAAACATCCTTGGACATCACATGTAAGTTTTCATTGTATTAGAAAGAACAATGACACCGTAATTATATGTTCGTTCAATTCTTTCTTGCGGGCTTGCGGCTATATAAAATGATGGAACTTCATTCCCCTGTCGGGATATGGATAATTTTAATAAAGACCAAATAAGCATCTTGATGTAAACTGATCTTTGAAAAACATTGAGTTTTCTTTCGTGATGTTCAGGGTGGTTTTCTTTTGATACAGAGAAAAAAACTTGCTAGGGTTTGTTTAAGGTGGTAGGGATTGAGAGAAAGATGTGGGATTTTGTTTTAATAAAATCATCAATTAATCATGCCCCTAATTAATAGGACGGTTTTCAAAAATGCATGACATAAAATTGCTATATTGCCCCTCCAGCCAAAAAGGAAAATATGTATACTTTCAATTAATTACATTAATGGCACAATTAATTATAGCCATTGATCAACTTATCTAACGGTGTAAAATGCACTTAACAGGATTCTCAAAATAAAGATACTATATATATATATATATATATATATATATATATATATATATATATATATATATATATATATATATATTTATATATATTTATATATTTCCTTTTTTTAGTGGATGTAACAAAAAAAAGAAAGGAATGGCTCGGAGGGTGTACAAAGGGTATCTAGCACTAAAGATGAGCGCTAACAAATGGGTCCATGTGGGTGGTTAACTAACCGCTGTGGTTAGCTAAAATCATTAAATGTAAGATGTAAGGCCATTTGGTTTTATTCCTAAGGTGCCTCTTTATCACACGAATGTGATCTTACAGCGGTTTGGTAATGATTTACAAGTACAAGTTCTAGAATAAATAAAATCACCGGCACACTCATAGCAAAAAGATCCAAGCATAAAAGATGTATACTATATAGATGAAATAGGCTCAAATCCTCACAATTTAGTGGAAGGGCTATAAAATGTGCTAGCAAATGTCATTGATCCCAGAATGGACTACAATATTAATCGGAACACATCTCAAAATTTTCAAAATTACCGATTTCACCAGTGGGTTGATCCAGTTTTTCTAATATATTATCCTATAAGCGTGAAAACAACTAGATTATGAGGGCAAACAAGTTTACAAATTTTTTATAAATTGGCCCAAAATTTTGGAATTTAAAAACTAGTTTTGTTTTTTTTTACTTAACTTCCCCCCCACACCTAAGTTAAGCATAGACTCAATGTGAAAAATAAACTTCAAAGCATGTAAAATAGGGAAAATAAAATAAACAAGCTGAGAGAAACAAAACTTCCCGGGCTGAAGAAATCACGATCGAACTCCATATGATAAAATGCTACGCATAAGCTAGCATAAGCTTGTGAGAACAATCGATTTCAAATCAAAGCATCCTCCTCCATCACTTGCTGCAATTATTCAAACAAAAACAAAACAAAGAAAATGCACACAATAATAGATTACGAGCATGTAACACCCCCACACTTAAGATTTTCCAAGTTTTGAAAAGAATTTTGCCAAAAGGGTGTACATGTTTGTTTAAAACAAACAAACAATTAAAAGCACGGGTTGCCTCCCGAGAAGCGCTTAATTTATTTATGAGTCATTAGCTAGACTCTTTCCCGGGTTAGGATACTTTGACAATACGATTCAAATGGGGAATTTCAGTTCTTAAACGTTGAGGGTATGGGATCTTTGGTATGTACTCCACGAACGATGGAGATACATTTGATTCTTTTGGTTTGACCAAGTGAAAGTCCCTCTTCGTTATCTTGAACGTTTGGTCGATTTCATTAGAACAAAAATAGGTGGCGAATCTGTATGATTTTTCGGAGGATCATTGGACTTTCAACTCCTAGTGAATACGAAATCCACATTCTCAAGGTGAGCTGGAGAAGTTGGGTTAGTCCTACCATTTTGTTTTAGATAAACTGGATTTTTTGGCTTAGACCATTCGTATATCTTTCTTTCCAGTTCTTCATTCCAGTTGCCACCAATTTTGTTGAACTTTTTATCACCAACATGATTTGGAAATGAATTGTGTTCAGAACCTTTTAATTGAGTCATTGAGATATGCATGGTGCAATCCTCAAGAAAAGGTGACACGGTTGGTGAGTTAGACATGGTTTGGTTTAGATTTGGCGTAGTTGGAATATGCTCAGTCTCGTCCTCTTCGATAAATTCAACCTCACCCTTATCGTTCTCTTTTCGAATTGAGGGTGGTTTGTAGAAAAATTCATGTCTCGATTTGGTATCTGTGGTGCAAGGAAGAGATTCAACATGATGGACTTCCTGCTCCTCACTTAATATTTTTACCCGCCTCTCCAAGTCTTGGATTAGGGCTTGGTGGTTCCTTATTCCTTGATCGACTTTACATTCTAATTCAACCAACATGTTCATCATATTCTCATTGGCTTTCGTTTGACTGGCCATCCACTCTCTCATCATCGCCTCCGGTGAGGTTTTAGGTAATTTGAAATGTTGTGATGGATGTGGTATCTTATTCCATGGCTGATATCAAGGATAGGTATGGGTTGGGTTGTGGTTTGGATAGGAGTACGAACTTCTCAAATTCTGATCATGATATTTGATAACATCAAATAATCCTGAATATTAAGTGTCAATTTTCCCCGATAATGCTTGTAATTTATATCATTTATATGGATTTACGCTTGTTTTCCATTATTTTCCACTTTTAGGTAAATTACGAGCATTGGAGCTAAAGAGACACGGAATTGGAGAATTATCAAAGATTTATTAGAGTATGTTCACTTTGAAGAAGTTACGGCGTAAGTCATCTCTCACATTACGCCATAACTAGAGCGTGACTCAGAAAGCCAACTCATCAGAATATCACTGCGTAACTCACCCAAAAGATTATGACGTAACTATATTAGGTCAAAAGAGGATCCGCGCCGCTCATAACTACGCCGTAACTCTTGCTTAAACTCCGGCGTAACCAAGAAATATTGAACATACGACGTAAATACTTATAAGATTATGCCGTAACCAGCAGATCTAGTGCAAATTACGAAGAAATAGAAGATTACGGCGTAACTATTTTACTAGTTACGCCGTAACCCAGATCTGGCCTATAAATACCCCACGATTTCCAGCATTTCAAAGCATCCCATTTCACACACCACAACCAAAGAACGTGGGAAGAAGCCAAAGGCAGGTCTAGAGGAGCATACGGAGCTGTCTCCCAGGGAGAAATCACTCCCCTACGATAAGCATTAGCATTTTATATTTTCTTTACTTTCGATTCATGTATTTCGTAACATTGAATATTGAATTGATTTGTATGGTTAATATGAGCGGCTAAGCACCTCTTGGTGCTGGCCTAGTTATGATTCCTTAATTGTTTTGTTTGCTTTTACATTACTTCCGTATAATTATTTCTAAGTGTATGCATGCATAGTTTATTGGTAGCTACCCTTGTTTCGGTAGTTTTGAATGGTGGTAGAGGCTAGATGCTTAGGATATATGACCAACTGACCCTAAGTGAGTAGACTGAGACGGGAAGGGTAATATATGACCAACTGGCGACCCTTTTTACTTGTGCGATTTGACCAACTGATCACCTACCATTTGGATGAACTTAAGAATTCAGGGGTGAGTGTTTAAGTTGCTAACGACCGGGCACTCACTATTATAAGTCTAGCATGTAGCGATACTTAATGACTTGGCTTAGGGGACTAGGAACAGCTGGACTTATGAGGGGACACCTGACTTCTCCAGTGGTGGCATCTTTGCTGATAGGTTAGGGCGAATTGACCAAATGCTGTCCTCTCGACTTTGACCCCACCTGAAGTAATTGGAAGTAATTAGACGTAGACATTACTAGCTAGGATGATTAACTAGGTTAGCACCACTCTCCTCTATTTATTGAACCTTTGCCTTTATTTGCTTTTATTTGCCTTAGTAGTTAATTAATTATCGAAATCATATTAAAATCTGTGACACCTAGACTTAGTAATAATCCAACACACATAGCTCTTGGGACGACCTTGGTTTTACCGAATACTACACTACACATGACCGGGTACACTGCCCGTTAGTGCATTAAGGTAGACCATAGGTATAACGAGACATTATAAATATTAAAACCTGGTCAGTCAAAACCTGCATCAAGTTTTTGGCGCCGCTGCCGGGGAGTTATAATAGGATTACTATTAAGTTTTTTTTTTTTTTTTTTTTTTTTTTTTTTTTTTTTTTGTTTTGTTTTAAACTTTTCTCAATTTCTCACGATCACTATTCAATTTTTCAGGTACCATGGAAGTTGTCAACATTGATGACCTCACTCTTGAGGAATATTTGGCGTTGACAAGAGCAGAACAAGGGCCGGGTCTCGTAAGACCGGCAATTAGAGCTGATGTCTGTTTTGAAATAAAAGACCAACTTATGAGGGAGCTTCGCGCTAACCCTTTTTCTAGAAACAGGGACGAGGATGCATGTGAGCACGTTGAAAATGTCTTATACATTGCAAGCCTTTTCAACATTCCAGGTGTGTCTCATGACGCTGTTATGCTAAGGGTATTCCCCATGACTCTTACTAGGGCTGCCAGAAGATGGATTGAAAGATTGCCGGCCGGGGCAATTAATACTTGGGCTCTACTAAAGAAGCACTTCATTTAGAGGTATTGTCCTCCGTCGAAGATTGTAGGACCTTAAATATCTCAACCTTATCACTTTACCAAGCTAACCAAACACGTAAAACACGAACACAAACACCCACGTTATGCGTAGAAGAAACAAGAAACAAAGATGGAAAGATGAGAAAGATGGTGACTTGATTATGTTATGTCGTGTATGTTAGAGAGAAAAAGATGAAGAGAAAAACTTGTATTACTTGAAAAAAAACACACACAAAACACACTCAAGCACACCCCTCAAATGACCATTTGAGGGGTATTTATACTTCCTTACTACACTACCCTAATGGGCTTTCCGTGGGCCGTGGAATGGACTTGGATTGGATTGGGTTACATGAACTTATATAAGGCTAGCTTAACTACACGTCTAACCATTTAGCTTAGCCCAATCCATGAGCCCGTCGAGTATTCTAGCACGATATCTAACACACGTTACAAAGTTCCTAAACGTGAATGACCATCACTTCTAATAAAAATGTTACGGATAAAAAATCTCCCCCTAAGGGGTGGTCATTCAAAAGATGATCCACTTGATTAGGTCTTTACTTTCCTTGAGCTTGAACTTTGCGTGTAGATATAGAATAGTCTTGATTCTTTGTTCCTTCATGCTTTGTGATCAATTAATGTGGTATTCTACCGTTGTCAACTTCGTTGGTTAGGTGTCTCCACATCATTCTCCACCATGCTCACACTTCTATTTGACTTTTAATTACCAATGATGTAGTTCTCGAGTCTTTATACTTTGTAGATTCTTTGACATTGACGAAGAATCATCTTTAACTTTGTGTTGCCTTTGATTTTGATGAGAACTTTCATGTGTTGTTGGTATGAGCATGTGGAGAATCTGCACGATCTCTTCTTCCCGTGAGCATCCATAAGAAGAAAACATAAAACATGGGTTAGAAATAATCCAGTGCTTACAAGTTTGAACTTCGAGTGTGTTAACAGCATAGTGTGAAAACACGTCTTTAATTCTTACAAAGGCTGTTCCTGAACTGGAGTCCCACAAGTGAGATAACGTGATGTACCGAAGTACACCTACAGTTCAGGTGAGTCGCTGAGGTACACCGAAGCATCACCCCACGACTGTAGACCGTTTGAGACACACTAAGCTTAATCCATAAAGAATTACCGAAGTGACCTGCTGTCAGGGCTGCTTGATGTTGACTGTGGCAGGAATTTCCATTCAATCACTGAAGATCACAAATGTGAATCCTCTCATAAATGTTCTGGCAGATTGCTAAGATCTGCGTAGGACTCTAGAATGTCTCACTTGCGTCCTTATTGATGAACAACAAATGATGAAATTTCGACTGTTCCTATGAGATCTTTTTATGAATCTCTTGGCTCTAGACTCAATTAGTGCATTTTGGTTTTCCTAAGCGGAGACTAGGGAGAGGGTCTCCTTCTTCAATACCAACGATCTCTAAGAGAAAGTCGACAGATTATGTAGGGTTCCCAGTGAGAATGAAACAAATCCTTTTAAGAGGAATTGAGTAGCTAGAAGTTTTAGTGTAGTGCGTCACTGGGTCCATGACGTCTTTGTCTTCAATACCAGTGTCATCTCAGTGACAACCAGTAGCATATGAATTGAACCCGGTATCTGCCCTAAGGTTGATTATGGAGGGCTATTTCTTTTCACCCTTTTTCATTACATTTCTTTTTAATTCTTCAACCCCTTCTTTCTCCTTTCTCACATTACTCCTTTTTTTTCAATCATACCTAAGGACTTCTAATACTAACTATTGGTATTGTCCTTGGGTAGATCTCTCCGGCTCTGGCGGATCATAGGACGGATTTTCCTATCCTTAGTCACCTTATAACTCCATGACTGTCCTATTGTTGCCATAAAACCATTTTTCTTAAAAATCTCTCAAAGTGTTTATGATTATCAAAACATTTTGTTAACACCTTGAGAGTTTTGTTTATCAAAAACACTCCCCCTTCATATGTGCTTATATTGTTTTAACTGAAATCTGCACAGAGAGGGTAGAGTTCGCACTTTTTGAATTGATCGACTTTAAATGAACAAGACCGATTCGAGACACGTTTACATCACTAGAGAACTAGCTTGAAATTATTACCCGTCCTGATCAAGTCCATAGAAAGTTTCTCGAGATGGTACATTTACTGACTTTGATTCCTCGTCAATTCATTGGTTTCAACTAAGTCGTGCTCTTTTGAGATTCAAACAACGAACATTAAACTTTTTGATCACATTTTAATCAAGTCTCCTCCCCCTCAAAAATAGCATATTCGTGATATTTTTTATATCAACGGATTAAACATCATTTTTGGAATATATTGGGGAGACAAACGGATTTGATTTAAGCATGAATTTGGAACATTTTTGTTTTATACTCCCTCTTTAATAAAGCATAATCACATAAAGGGTTTTAGAGGGAGTTATCTTGAGCACAAAATATTTTGAAAGATTTTGAAAATCTTTTTGAACAATCTTGAAAAAGGTGCTCAAGATGATGATGATTTCTCACCAGTTTTAAATGTAGTGCACTGAAGCGTACACTAGATTTTTCTTTAAAAACACGAGTTTTGATTTGAAAGAATCAAAAGTCATCATTTTTGTCCGGGTTTCGTACTGAAGTATACGAAAACCATTTTTTTTAAGAAATTTTTGAGAAACGACATGTTTTGGAAAACATTTAAAGAACTCTCGTTCAAGCATCTGTACATTTCCGTATCATTGTTGAATGACATTTCTAGAAACGTACAGAATATCGATTATACGAGAGACATGTCGTGAGAAGAATATTTTTGGATTTTTGATTTTATATTGTTTTTGTATTTTTGAAAAGTTTTATATTTTTATATTTTGCTTTTATTGGTTTTTCAAATTTTGTATTTTGTTTTTCAAAAATATTTACAGCGAAGCTTTTTGGAAAATCATTTTCAAGAAGATTCGTGAAGACGTTCTAACTCCTCACGGGTTAGACTTCGCATTCGAATTCGTCGAACTAAATCGTTAAACCTTTCTTTTGGAAGGGTTTTAGTAAATAGATCGGCGAATTGGTAATCTGTCTTCACGAAAAATAATTCAACATAACCTTCTTCCACATGTTCTTTTATGAAGTGATAGCGGACTCTGATATGCTTAGTCTTTGAGTGATGAACAGGATTGCATGATATGGCTATGGCACTTTTGAGTCACAATACATAGGTATTTTATCGAAAGTAAAGCCATAATCTGTGAGTTGTGTTCTCATCCATAGAACTTGAGCACAACACGCAGATAGAGACACATACTCGGCTTCAGTAGTTGAAAGTGCAGTGCAATCTTGTTTCTTTGAAGACCAGCTTACTAACTTTTCACCCAAAAATTGTGCTCCTCCTTATGTACTTTTTGCTGTAACTTGGTCACCTGCGTGGTCCGCATCTGAAAAGGCAATTAGATCAAATCCGAATTCCTTCGGATACCAAAGTCCCATATGAATGGATGTCTTTAGGTACCGAAAGATCCTTTTAACCTCTTTGAGGTGCAGTTCGGTAGGCTTTGCCTGAAACCATGCTAATAAGCAAACAGCAAAATGAATATCTGGTCGACTAGCAGTGAGGTACATGAGAGAACCAATCATGCTCCGATATTTCTTCGGATCAACAGGTTTCCCAAATAAATCGGCTCCAATTTTTGGTGAAGTTACCATTGGTGTGCCAACAGAATCACAATTATCCATACCATGATTTTTCAAAACCTCAGTTGTATATTTAGCTTGATTGATAAAAATTCCACGTGGGGATTGATGTATTTGTAAACCAAGAAAAAATTTTAGTTCCCCCATCATGGACATTTCAAATTTGCTTTTCATGAGATTTTCAAAATGTTTTGAAAGATTCGGATTAGTGGACCCAAAGATGATGTCGTCCACGTAAATCTGAACAATCAAAATGTTATTTTTTTCATTTTTATGTAAACAAGGTAGGATCAACAGTTCCTTTGGTGAAATTGTTTAGGATAAGGAAAGAAGATAGTTCGTCATACCACGCTCTCGGAGCTTGCTTTAATCCGTAGATTGCCTTTTTGAGTTTGTAGCGTAGTCTGGATGTTCCATGTCTATGAAGCCTTCTGGCTGACTCACGTACACTTCTTCTTTCAGAGTTCCATTCAAGAACGCGGTCTTAATGTCCATCTGATAAACCGTGATGTTTTTGTGAGCTGCATAGGCTAAGAAAATCCTGACTGCTTCAAGTCTGGCTACCGACGCGAATGACTCTTCAAAGTCTATTCCTTCTTCATGTTTGTATCCTTTGGCCACAAGACGAGCTTTATTGCGAATTACAGTCATCTCTTCATCCCTTTTGTTCTTCCATAACCATTTGAGATCAATGACTCGAATGTCAATTGGTCTTGGAACCATATCTCAAGAGTCATGTAGACGGTATTGGAGAAGTTCCTCCTGCATTGCTTCTATCCATGCGGGTTCTGCCATTGCCTCGCGAATGTTCTTTTGCTCTATATTGCTAATTGAGCAAAGGTAAATGCATAAGTCGCAATCGGTGGCAAGTTGGCGTCTCGTCTGAATTGGTCGTGAAGGTTCACCAATAACTTGTTCAATTGGATGGTCTTTTGTCCACTTCAGAGTAGAAGGATACCGTTGGTTAAACGTATGCGAGTTAGATGGTTCTCGTAAGCTTGAAGATGATTCAGCTGATTCCGTAGCAAACAAGTTTTCAAATAAGTCTTCATCTAACGTTGCATCGTTCTGGTTTTGAGTAGGTTCTTCTTGAAATGATATGTTTTGGTTTTGCTCATCAACTACTGGTAAAATTGTTTGAAGAATTGGAGTTGCTGGAGTAGATGTAGATGATGTTGATGGAGTTGGTGCATTGGTTTCGACCATTGTAGATGCATCTTTTTTTGGTGGTGGTAGATGATGTTGAGCGGGTGCAGCGGAATGATGGTTTGATGCATTCGTCGAAGTTCCACCATAGTATTCATCGAACATTAACTCAAAGAAATTCTCCCATTCTTGTTCATGAGGTGTGTCAGCAAAAGTTGATGAAGCTCTTTGTTGTATGAGTCCTGAACTGATGTGTCCAGAAGTCTGCTGGTTTGGTGCGGGTCCTAATCTGTTTTGATTAGAAGCCATCAGATTTAGCGCAAGTTCTAGAGCGAGTCTCTCAGAAGCCATTTGTGAAAGTTCATCAAAATTCACATTCATCGTCTCCATTATTTTCCTAGTTCTTCTGTTATACACCCTTAATGCCCTCGAGTTTTTTGAGTATCCAATGAAGATTCCAATATCAACTTTAGTTTTCAGTTTTCCTAGATCTTCTCTGTCGTTTGTTGGATAGCACAAAGCGCCAAACACGTGAAGGTAAGAGATATCAGGTTTTCTGTTGTTCACTAGTTCATATGGGGTTTTATTGAATCTTGGATGGATTAGGGATTAGTTCTGGGTGAAACAAGCAGTGGCAACAGCATCAGCCCATAGAAATAACGATGCACTAGAATAAATTAGCATTGTACGAGCAGCTTCCACAAGAGTACGATTTCTTCTTTCAACTACCCCATTCTGCTGTGGAGTTCTAACAACTGATGTCTGATGTGTGATTCCAACATCTTCGAAATAAGCTCTTAACTCCTGATTAGTAAATTCTATGCCGTTGTCTGTTCTTACTACCCTTATAGGAGCTTGAAGAAGTACTTGAATACGTTTCAAGAAGGTGATGATGATGCCTGGTGCTTCATCTTTTGATCTCAGAAACCTAACCCATGTATATCTTGAATAGTCATCAACGATAACAATAATATACCTTTTCCCATTAATGCTTTCAACTCTCATTGGGCCACATAAGTCCATGTGCAACATATGCAACCTTGCTTCCGAACTAGGTACGGGTTTAGGTTTATATGATGCTCTTTTACTTTTTCCTTGTTCGCATGATGGACATAGGTGATCCTTGGTGTATTTGAGCTTTGGAAGTCCGTTGACGATGTTGTCTTTGGCAAGTTTTTTGATAGTGTCGAAATTGAGATGGGATAATCTTCTATGCCACAACCAGGACTTTGTTCTAGATGCTTGTGTCATAAGACATATTGGTGATGAAGAGGCCATTTGGTTTATGTCGATAGCATACAAGTTTGTATCACGATTCCCAGTTAAGAGATTAGTGCCATCCAAGTTTCTAACGAAGCAAGCATTTTTCCTAAAAGCAACCTCTAAATCTGCATCACAGAACTGCCCGACTGAAAACAAATTGTGTCCCAACCCTTCGACATAGTAAACCCGAGTGATCAAATAATTTCCAAAAGGTAGATCTCCATAACCCATGATAGCTGCTACATGATCATTTCCAAAGCGTACAGTTCCCATGAATTTCCAGAAGAAATTGATCAGCAGCTTCAAATTCCAGGTCATGTGCTTGGAGCAACTCGAGTCGACGATCCAAAGACATATTTCGATAACCTGCCAAGAACAGAAGAAGAAGATTTTGGAAACCATTTTGATTTTGGTTCCTTTGAGTTAGAGGTAAAATCCTGATCACACTCATAGAAGTTATCTACTGGGAAGACAGGTTCATCACTCATTCTACCATTCTGGAGTGTGAAAGTTCTACCCGTTGGTTTCCAAATATCATCCCTAAAGTAAACAGTATGCTTCTTATCAGTAGTGTAAGACCTAAATCTTGCAACTAGTCTTCCTAGAGGTTTAGCATAAGTTCTTTTTGGAACGTTCTTCTGAACAGGCTTAACAATCTCATTCTTAGACACACAATCATCATGAACATTAGTTAAATATTTCTTGCAAGTTACACAAATAGAATCAATACATTCATTAAACTTAGCAAGTTTCATAGGTTCAGTACATTCAGATGAAATGTCTTTCTTATTACAAAGCGGTAAATTCCTAAGGTGTTCTTCTACTTTCTTCTCTTTATTCAAGCTACTACTCTTAGAGGCATGCAAGACTCTATTGTTCCTTGTATTGCTCATAGGCTTTAGTCTGCTGCTCTTAGAGGTGCTTTCTAGTCCTATAGAAGATAAGGTACACGCATTAGGATTCACTTTATTATCTAAAGAAGTGGTTTCAGCTTTCCTAGTCTCTTTAGAGTGCTTGTTTAAACTTATGTCGTTTGTTCCATATGGTTTAGATGTGGAGGCAGACGCATTAGTGGTACTCATTTTAAAAAGGCCAGGTGCTAAAACTTTTGGTTTCTCGATAACCACTTTTTCATTTTCGACATTTTTTTCTTTTTGCTTAGGCAAGGCAGATGGAGTGACTGGTTTTGACAAATCATTTTTCTCATTGAATTTTGGAGGAGACATAGAAATTGACATTTTTGGTTTGAAAACCTGTTTGGGAACATTTGCCTTCTCCTCAGTCAATGGTTTTGCAATCTTAGTATCCACTTCCTTTCCTTTTTGACATTCCAGCTGAGCCCTCAAAAGATCATTTTTCTCTTTCATGTCATTATAGGCACGCTCATACGACAGTTTGTCATACTTGCATTCCTCAGTTTTTCGATCAAGTTGTTTCAAATATGAGACATTTTCTTTTTCAAGTTTTTCTAGAGCTTTTTCATATTTTAAAACAATTTCGGAGGTCTCAGATTGGAGTCTTTCATGATCTTCAACAGAATATGTTTGTAAAACAGTGGACATAATATCGGTACACAGAACATCTTCGAGAGAGAATCATTTAATTTTTTCAAAACTTTGATGTGTTCAACACTTTCATTTGCTTTCTTTACCAGGGATTTATGGTCCTTGACAAAGTCAACTGTTTCTTTCCAAAAAGCTTGTTCAAAATGAATTACCCTTGAATTGATGTTATTCAGCTGAGGGGCAATTTGAGTTTCAAAAAACTTTTTATTTTCATCATCAAAACTAGAAAACCAGATATTAGTTGTGATATTGGTTTTAGATTTAACGGTCTCTTGAAGTTCCCCAATTCTAGTTTTAACGTCATCTAAAATGCTTCTAGCATCACTTGTGTTAAAAGGATTGTTTGAGAACATTTGTTCGATTTTCAAAAGAGATTGAGAGACAACTACAGGAGTTGGAACTGGTTTTGAAACTGGTTTTGAAACTGGTGATGACTCTTTGTTTGAAACACTGGGTGTGATGGAAAACTTTGACTTTTCTTTTTGTGAAACAAAAGTAATTCCATAAATTTTGTTCCATTTGTTATAGTCGATTGGTTTATTTCTGGATTCTTTTGTTTCATTTTTGATCTACTCTCGTTAGATAGTTCTAATGTTTCAAGAGAATCACGGACAGTTATGGGTTCATGCAATGCTTTTCCATTGTTCAAAACATTTTGTTCTTTTTGAGCTTTCTTGAGGAAACAAGGAGGTGTGTTACCAAGAGCCATTTTTTGTGTTGTATGAAAATACGGATTCGTTTGATTAATTAGTATATTGGTTGATTTGGCTGAATGACCCGTTGTAACAAGCAAAATTTCCAACTTTTTGATTTTTTCATTTTTATCAAGAATTTCATCAAGAAGAGAATCTTCACGTTTAAAAAAAATCAGCAATCAACTGTTTCTTCTCTTTTTCAAGATCAGAATAAGTTGCTTGTTGTTTAGAAAGTTGGTTTTTAAGATCAGAAATTTCCTTGTTTAAAGATTTAATTTTCAAGTTCAAATTAACATCAAGCGTGTTATACTTGATTTGCAATTGTTGTTCTCTTAAAACGGAATCTCGATAACCAATTTCTAATTCTGACTCTTTGTTTTTGTGAAATTCAAAAGCTTTTGCATTCTCCTTGAACCTCACCTCTCAAGCTCAGCGGTCAATTTATTATTCGCGGCCTTAACATCGCGATTGACCTTTTTAACTTTCTCAATTTCAATGCCACAGTTATTGATTAATGTTTCAAATAAGGCACGTGTTTCCTCATCAGTCTCAGGATTTTGTGTCACATAGCCTCCACTAGGATCCACATCTGGAGTTTCAGAGTTAGTATTGCTACAACTCGGATTGTCCAGGTATGTATCATAAGTAGGTGCTGATGTCACAGAATGCTATTCGTTATGAGTAAACACATCAAATATGACATTGTTATAGCATGGATCAATGATTGGTACCTCATATACTGTATTGGCATCATAGACAGGAGGTGCGTCAGACTCAGTGTCATACTTAGCTTCCTGAAGATTTGCCATGAAGATGCAGTTTGCAATGATGTCCTCTCGGTCTTCCAAATCATCCATAATAGCTATAAAGTCATGTTCCTCAGCACTCAACTGAAGTCCTGCTTCTTCCTTTTATACCAACATGATAGCTTTCTGAAGATACGCAAGATCCTTCTTTTTCGGCTTAGTAGGACAATTCCTTGCCATGTGACCCACTCCTTGACAGTTGTAACACGTAACCTGATTACCCTGATTCACATTTCCATAATTCCCAACGACTGGAGCTGCAACATTCCCATTCTGATTACCCACTGCTCTATTCCCAACATTCTGCCCCATCTAATTTCCAACATTCTGACCCAACTGATTACCCTGATACGGAACTGCCTGATTACCCATGTGAAATCCAGTAGCATATCCCTGCTGATTCCCAATAACTCTAACCATTTTTCCTTGATGACCCATATTCACACCCGGCTGTGCATTTTGCCTGTTGCGAGTGTTTGATGAAATCCTTTGGCTGTTGTTAGTTGGTGTGGAATAGCGACCTCTGAATGCTTTAGTCAAAAAAGCAAATGCAGTTGACAAAGCTTGTTCTTGTTCAGTTTCAAGATCAGTGATTCCTTGTTCCTGGTTTTGTGGATACTGTTGATGTTGAATGACTTGTTGTTCTGGTGGGTAGAATTGTTGTTGAGGGATAACAACTTGTGGTTGTGAAATGTATTGCTGCAAGTTGTTGTTGGTGGAAGATGATGAAGCTTGTTGTTGTGTAGTCACTGGAGTTTGAGTCGTTGCAATTAGTGCCAAGGGATCATGATTCTTTGCCAATCTTTCTTTCCTAACTTCATGGACTTCAGCTTGGTTTTGTTTCAGAAAATCGTTGAGTTGATCAAAGTTCACCTGATGTAAGTCCTTTGTTTGGTTGACAATAGTGACATATCGTCCCCATTCTTCTGGAAGATTGTTGAGAAATTTGATGTTACTCACGATTGTTCTAGGTGCCAACTTGTTTCTTATAAGCTCATTCATTAAAGTGCAAAACCTTCCATAGTAGGATTCAATGGATTCTCCTGGAGTATATGTAAACTTCTCCCATGCAGTTAGCAGCTTGTTCTTCGTATGTTGTTGACCAATTTCTGTTCCATAACAAAGCCGTCTAACACGTTCCCACATTTCGTAAGCAGTTTCACAGCTTTCCACAGCCGCAAAGATGTCTCTCGATAAACCCAGTTGGAAAATGTGTATTGCCATGTCATCTGCTTCAACCTGTTTGTTATCCTCGTCCGTGTATTTTGATTCATTTTGAACACGAAAAGATGGTGGGACGGGAGGTGTTGCATCAGGATTTCCAGGGTTTTGGACTGGTCGAGGCTTGAAGGGTCCATTCGTAATGGATTGAATCATGAGTTTTCCATTAGGTTTGGTCTTGATGTAGCGAAGTATACGACTTGTCCATTGAAGATATCCACCTTTTTTAAGCATAGGAGGACGGTTTTCGGCACCGGCTGCATGAATGTCTTGTTGAGTAGCCATTGATGAAGGTATTTGATGATAAAGTTGATGTAGGATCGATTCAACGATAACGGAGTTGTGTTTGATGAAGATTAAGCTCGGTTGTTGTAGTGAAAATTGGGTCTAAAAACTTAAAAACCTCAATAACTTCTGTTTGGAGCGTTTTTAAGACTCGAAGGTTGTTCGACGTGCCAATCTCCTCGTTCTCACGGTCGTTTTGATGGGTAGAATGCTGAAAACGGAGTTACGGTTCAAAAGTTATGGCCGTTTGAAGTTTTGCTCAAAATCTTACTCGTAAACCTGTTCTTAGGCGTAGGATTTGCTTATGCGTAGGATTGCTTATGCATAAATAGCTTATGCATAACTCTCCTTAGGCGTAAGATGATGCTTATGCGTAGACCCAGACTTACGCTTAAACTTAAGGTTAGACGTAAGCTTATGCGTAAACTTTATACTTAGAAGTAGAGTACCTTACGTGTAAGATTTAACTTATGCGTAGAGTGCTTACTCGTAAGCTTTCTACTTAGGCGTAAGATTAGGTTTAAAACCAAAATCCTTCACACTCGTCCAAGCGTGAAAGATATCCACAAGTCAAAGTGTTTTTCAAGCTTATCCAAGCAAGGAAAACACTGAGTAACCGTTGTTGCACGAAGATGGTTCACCAAAAGCTTATGCGTAAACTTCAATTCTTACGCGTAGTACCTTACGCATAGGAAAAGAGGGTTTTGACTTTTTCTTACGCGTAAAAAGAGGGTTTTGACTTTTTTGTACTTGCAACCTTACGCGTAAAAGAGCCCAGTTTTTGCAAAATCACGAATTTTTCACCCAAAAACACGTTTTCAAACAATTTCTTTTGCACAAACTTCTTCCAAAACACTTATATATCAATAAAAACTACAACTTTAACCTTAAAACCACGTAAAAATCAAAACTTTATGCCAAAAACTCACGGTTTTAAATAAAAAAACGCAACCTTTTGTGTAAAGGTTAAACAAAAAACGTAACACAACACTCCTAAACCATTGTTAGGCGATTGATACCAATTGTAGGACCTTGTTTTTACATCAACCTTACGCGTTAAACCAACGTTGCCACACAAGATGAACACACGTAAAACCACAAAGACAAGATATGCGTAGAGATGAAACAAGAAAGATTAAGATGGAAAGATGGTGACTTGATGTAGATAATAATATGTTATGCGTATATGTGTGTAGAGAAAGATGAACAAGAGATGTTATATCAAAGGGAAAAACACACACACACACACTCAAGCACACCCCTCAAATGACCATTTGAGGGGTATTTATACTACAAGACAAAACGCCCTAATGGGCTTGGCCATGGGCTTCGTGGATATGGGTTGGACTTGGATTGGATTACAAATGGTAAAAGGCTAGCTTAACTTAACTAATAGCCATTTAGCTTAGCCCAATCCACGAGCCCGTTGACTATTCTATCACGATATGTAACACACGTTACAAAGTTCCTAAACGTGAATGACCATCACTTCTATTAAATATTATTAAGGCTAACAAAGATTTCTAACCAGCTCTTGGAAATCCATAATTTCAAACAAGAAGACGATGAAATTTTGTATCAAGCCTGGGATAGATACAACGATCAACTTTACAAATGTCCTACACATGATCTAAACAACCAGCAAAAGGTCAACATCTTCTACAAAGGAATCAACGTGACTACAAGGCAGATGCTGGACGATCAAAGACCAATCCCGAACATGACTCCTACTCTAGCAATTGAAGCCATTCAAAAAATGGTTGATCATTCTCAAAAATGGCACGACGGAGGAAGCAAAAGAAACCAAGGAGGAAGTTTTGACAGAATTGCAGCAATCGCTAGCAAAATTGAAAATCTAAGTCGACATATGCTAAAAGTTAGAGAAACTGTTCATGCCATCCAAGTGGGTTGTGAAAGCTCTGGGGGAGGACATCTCACGAAGAATTGTCCTCACGTTGATGAAGAAAATATAATTGAAGAAGCCAAATATGGAGAAAATCGACCGTTTTATGGAGATAATCAAAATAGTAACTGGTACCATGGAAATTACAACCGTGGGCCTTATGGAGAAAGAAAGCCCAACCTCGAAGAAACAATAAACAAATTTCTGGAAAATTCAGCCCAGAGACAAAAGGAACAAGATGAGTGGCTAAAATAATTCCAGGAAAACACTGACAGAAGCCTTTCCAATCACGACACAACCCTAAAAAACCTTGAATCCATGGTGGAAAAGCTTAGTGAGAAAGTAAGGATGAACAACACTAAAATGGAAGGATCAAAACCCACAATGGAATGTAAAGTGATTTTTGCTGATAATGACTCGAAGATACTGGCCAATTCTCACACTGAAGATACGGATTCTGGTGAAGATTCCGTCGATAGATCGGAGTTACGCCGTAACCTAACTAAGGAGTTACGACATAACTATGTTTTTGACAGCGATCGTGGAGTTATGGCAGATATTGATAAGGACGATTCAAGCGAGTTACGCCGTAACCAAACATATGAGTTACGGCGTAACTGGGATACATGGGCAGATGAATTCCTCGATGTGGACGAATTAGGAACACAGGTAATTAACGGATGGTACCACGACATTAATTTATGCCCTCTGTCCCCATCTAAAAAGAAATATCACTGGTGCAAAAAGATACCCGTAGCTAAGGGGGACTGGTATGATTTATGGGCCTCATGCGAGCCGAGAAATGAAATTTGTGATGGAGGGAGCGATATGGAGAGGGTCAAAAATAACAAATTCATGTGGGCCGCATATACTGATGAAGAAAGATTGGAAAAACTCTCATTCGAGGAAGAAGGGGAACCACCTATCACACAATGGTGTACTTCAATAATCATAACTGACAAGGAATCCACACGAGCATGGCCTACGTGTGACCCTTTTCGCGAGTATTGCAACGATGGTGATAGTTTAAAAGAAGAAGAATGGACGTGCCCTCACAAGCACGAAAGACATAATATCAAATTCGGAGATTTGAAATTTGATGATTGGTACGCGATACAATTTGGGAATGCTAAAATTAACCCGAATCTTCTTAAAAAGCTCAAGATTGACTACAAGGATCATAATCAGAAAAAGGAATTGGTTAATAATGACATCTACTGCATGGAAGATTCTTTAAGCGGAACTGATAACAATGAAACCCGAAGTCATTGGTGTGAAAAGATAAAATCTCCTGGGGAAATATTATGGGCATCATGCAACCCTTATGACGATAAATGTAATGGGGGAAGCAGCTTAAGGAGAATGGGAGATGATGAATTCTTTTGGACCTCAACCAACGATAAGGAAAGGACAAGTTTGCCTTGGTTAGACAACTTGGGATTTGACGGTTTGGTAAAGATCAAGTATGGACAAGTCGATGCGTCAACAAAAGAAAAGATTTGGAAGGAATACATGAGTAAAGAAAATTCAAACGACGAGAGTCCTAACAACTCGACTGAAATAACAGTTGAGGATGATAAAGATTTGATAGGGAATAATAAGGAAGAATGCAAACGTGTACTGGTGGAGAATTTGCTCAATGAGGGATGGTTTAAAGGTACAGAGTCTGACGACGATGACATTGAGGGGTTTTTAGATTATCTTAAGTTGCTAGGAAATGAGGAATTTACTGACCCCGATGATGAAGCATATGAGCAAAGGAGGGGCAGACTCCTTGGGATTCCATATAAGAGACCGCCACCGATTATAGTCGAAAAATATGAGTTCACTCGATATCATTTAGGACTGGAGGAAAATTTTTGCAAAATTCAAAAGATCGAGACTAAAGAATACCTCCGCACTACCACAAATGTCGCTTGGGTCAAGAATAACTTGGTGAAGGACATGGAGGAAGTTGGCCAAATCCAAAGGCCACCATGAATCCCCGAGGCTCTGAGTCTAACTTAAAGACTCTTAAATAAAGAAAAGTGCTCTTTCAGGGAGACAACCGGAATTATCCCTTTCTTTTGTTTTATTTCCATTTCTGTAGGGTTTTGTGTTTTTAACCATTTTTGCAGGAAACAAGGACTGATTGTTGCTGCAGTATGCTGATTTGAATATAGTTACGGCGTAACTCATCTCAGTGGTTACGCTGTAACCAACCCCTTGCAGCAGAATTTCGGATGCATTACCAATTACGGCGTAATACCATCTCAGTGTTTACGCCGTAGCTACACTCTTGCAGCGTATGCCAGGTTTTGCCTAGTTACGGCGTAACTCCTTCTAAGAGTTACGACGTAACTTTCATCTGCTTTACTTCTTTCATTTTAAACACAATAACCTTGTATTAGTATTTTAAATGAACTTTGTGGGTGTGTTCCCTGTAAACCCTCACGAGACTTCACTCATCCACTTGGGACACTAAGTGGTTTAAAAGGCTTGTTGCATATGCTAAATGCAACCGTGATTCCTACGAAAGTGAGTTAGGTTTGTTTTTCATTTTTCATTTTTTTTATTTTTCTTTTTTAGAATTATGCTTGTCCGTAGTGTGATTTCAAGGATTGAAGTTTGCTCATGGATGCTTATACGAAGGCACGACTCTTTTTCGTGGGCCTTCTTTCTTTTTGGAGCAAATTTCAGGGAAGTTCTCGCTCTAATTCTACTTTTCTCTTCACCTTTATTTAACGCTTAGTACAAAAGGGACTTTGTACAATTCAAGTGGGGGGACGGGAGTAGAATTATCTCTTGAACTTTATTTTTCCCTCATTTTTCTAGTTTATTTTGAACAATTATGCCATTTTAAAAATTTTGACATGTTTTTCTTAACCTAACTAGATTAGACCTTAGACGAGCACATACAACCCTTGATATTATATGGTGAGATCAGCCTTATCCGTTTCCAATATTTTACCCCAAATCCACCAAATTATGAGTGTACCGGTAGCTTGTAAACTTTAGAACTTGGCCTTTGCATCATTTCGAGACCATAGACAAGGTATATTGAGGTAGCTCGATGTATTTGGACTTTTCAGTTTAAGAAGGCAATATTATAGGATTATCACCCAAATAGCCTACCATTGTGTGTCTATCGATTAGTCACCTCGACTTCTCGACCCCCATGTGAAACCCTTTTGTTGCACTCACCTTTAGTGCAAGATACCCCTAGAAACACCCTTCTGAGCCATTCCTTTCATTTTGTTAACCCAATATATTGTTTCGATACACCTATACACCTTAGCCTACCCTGTAGTCTTTATTTGTGATTGGGAAGTCATCATTTGCCTAAGTTCAAGGTTTAAGTGGAAAGGTTCGGAGATCACGCTTTCGTCGACGACATATTCTTAAAGATCATTGAAGACCCCCGAATTCCCATTGTTTATCTCAAGTGGGGGGATATTATGTTTAGTTTTTATGTTTATGTTAATATATATATATATATATATATATATATATATATATATATATATATATATATATATATATATATATATATATATATATATATATATATATATATATATATATATATATATATATATATATGGGAGGGTTAATGTGAGATCAAACTTAAAGTTGTAAAAATAAGATCAAATCTAAAAAACTACTAAAACATTTATAAATAACAATTTTAGCAATCATACACAAAAAAAATAATATTTTAATACAAATTAACATTTTAGCAGCTAATAACCAAATGATACATGAGTTTGGATTAGTGATACACCTGATACACATTACACTAATAAATATTCCAAAACCTGATACACATTAAACTTCTAATTAAAGTGTATCACCTAGGTTTCGTAAATTTTAAAAAGAAATCTATTGAAACTTTAATAATTTTAGTTGTAGTAAATAAAAAAATTATTTTTATTGTAAGGAGAGTATCTCTTGTCAAATTTTAGTTCGATCTCATTTTAACAACTTTAAGTTTGATCTTATTTGATCTAGATTCTATATATATAGTTATGTTATTTGGTTTATTGTAAAGTGCAATGTTATAAGTACTATGTAATGAGCTTCATATAGATTTAGTATCGAGGAGGCCACCACGGTCACATTCGAAGATTGGAGTTGGTAATTATGCCAACAGTTGGAGAGAAGGTAGTGTGCCCATCATGACATCCTCTAATGACACATCTACCTTGTATTTCATGATCCGGTTTCTTAATTCAAAGCTTGAACTTTGTGCGGACGGTAAGTGGTGATGACTTGGTTACAGATTTAGACTACCTGCTTGATTTTTATTTTATACCATTTATATATCTCATGTTTTATCCCACCCTTTAGTCATGAAGCGTGTCTAGGTGATGCAGCGAGCAATATTTGGTGTCTTGGCCATGGATTTGGTCATGTATCATTGATTTTGTCCACTTCGCCGTGACATGTTAGTAATGATGAGTCACCCCATTCACCTTTGTCGTGTCTACCCATATTGCCTACGAAAATTGTTTAGCCCTTAACTCTAGTGGTGGAGATTTATGTAACCGCCAATCTTATGATAGAATACATGCTATGACTGTGCGATTGAGTGATCACCCCGAAATTGACACTTAGAATAGTTGAGAGATGTGGGTGTTTCGTTCCCATTTCGTGAGGTGTTCGGTTTTGTTTTATTCTAGCATAAGGGATTTGTAAACTTATATTTTCCAGGTTATGGGAGATATCTTTTTAGGAATCTTTCTAATAAGGTCTACTTGAGGGCAAGCAGAGTTCAAGTGGGGGGATATTTGATAACATCAAATAATTCCTGAATATTAAGTGTCAATTTCCCCCGATAATTCTTGTAATTTATATCATTTATATGGATTTACGCTTGTTTTCTATTATTTTCCACTTTCAGGTAAATTACGAGCATTGGAGCTAAAGAGACGCGGAATTGGAGAATTATCAAAGATTTATCAGAGTATGTTCACTTTGAAGAAGTTACGGCGTAACTCATCTCTCACATTACGCCGTAGCTAGAGCGTGACTCAGAAAGCCAACTCATCAGAAGATTACTGCATAACTCACCCAAAAGATTACGACGTAACTATATTAGGTCAAAAGAGGATCCGCGCCGCTGATAACTACGCCATAACTCTTGCTTAAAATCCGGCGTAACCAAGAAATATCGAAGATACAGCATAACTACTTACAAGGTTACACCGTAACCAGAAGATCTAGTGCAAATTACGAAGAAATAGAAGATTACGGCGTAACTATTCTACTAGTTACGGCGTAACCCAGATTTGGCCTATAAATACAACATTCCAAAGCATCCCATTTCACACATCACAACCAAAGAACGTGGGAAGAAGCCAAAGGCAGGTCTAGATGAGCATACGGAGCTGTCTCCAAGGGAGAAATCACTCCCATACGATAAGCATTAGCATTTTATCTTTTCTTTACTTTCGATTCATGTATTTCGTAACATTAAATATTGAATTGATTTGTATGGTTAATATGAGCGGCTAAGCACCTCTTGGTGTTGGCCTAGTTATGATTCCTTAATTGTTTTGTTTGCGTTTACATTACTTCCGTATAATTATTTTTAAGTGTATGCATGCATAGTTTATTGGTAGCTACCTTTGTTTTGATAGTTTTGAATGGCGGTAGAGGCTAGTTGCTTAGGAGATATGACAACCTGACCCTAAGTGAGTAGACTGAGATGGGAAGGGTAAGATATGACCAACTGAAGACTCTTTTTACTTGTGCGATTTGACCAACTGATCACCTACCGTTTGGATGAACTTAAGAATTAGGGGGTGAGTGTTTAAGTTGCTAATGCCCGGGCACTCACTATTATAAGTCTAGCATGTAGCGGTACTTAATGACTCGGCTTAGGGGACCAAGAACAACTGGACTTATGAGGGGACACCTGACTTCTCCAGTGGTGGCGTCTTTGCTGATAGGTTAGGGCGAATTGACAAAATGATGTCCTCTCAACTTTGACCCCACCTGAAGTAATTGGAAGTAATTAGACGTAGACATTACTAGCTAGGATGATTAACTAGGTTAGCACCACTCTCCTCTATTGATTGAACCTTTGCCTTTATTTGCTTTTATCTGCCTTAGTAGTTAATTAATTATCAAAATCATATTAAAATCTGTGACACCTAGACTTAGTAATAATCCAACACAAATAGCTCTTGGGACGACCTCGGTTTTACCGAATACTACACTACACACGACCGGGTACACTGCCCGTTAGTGCATTAGGGTAGACCATAGGTATAACGAGACATTATAAATATTAAAACCTGGTCAGTAAAACCTGCATCAATATTCTTCATGTTGAACTTGGTTCGCTTCCATGGGATCACACATTGGCGTTTCATCCTCTGCATCATGGTTTGAAGCGTGGTGATTATTTCGCAGCTCCATCATCTCCCTCCGTATCCTTATGAATTGGGCGTCGTTTTTTGTGGAGAGAGCTTCCAATTTCTCGATCAATGAGGCATGATCGATATTGATGTTGGTTCCACCGGCGGAAACAACGATATTCGGATTGGTATCATTTTGGGAATTGTTTGAGAAATCAAGCTTGAGTTGGACCTTGTCCTCGAGGATTTTGAAAGCTTCGTTTGGAGTTTTGTAGAGGAAGATTCCTCCAGAGTCTAGAATTCCTTGAGTTGGATCGGCTAAACCGTGATAGAATATTTGAATTATCGCTCCTTTTGTTAGACCGTGTCCATGACAAGTGTGAAGCATATTTTTCATACGGAGCAAAGCATCAATGAGAGTTTCATGATCGATTTGGTGAAAGTAGTGAATACCATTTAGGAGACGTTTAAACTTAGCGGGAGAAAAGTATCGACTAATAAAATCTTCTCTCATCTCTTCCCACGTAGTAATCGTTCCTTCATTTAACTTGTTCAACCAAATCTTGGCTTCTCCGGTTAATGAGAAAGGAAAAGTCCTCAATTTAACCACTTCCTCTTGATTTTCACCATATTGGAATAGGCTACTAATCTTAAGAAAATCGGCTATGTGTCGGTGAGGATCGGATCGGATTCTCCCATCAAATTGATTTTCCCGAATCATTTGCATGTGGATACCCTTGATATGGAAATTTTTAGGAAAAGGGCGTCGAATAATAGCGGAACTAGGCGTTGGAACAACGGTCCTAGTGCTTGACCATATGGGTTGGTCATCGGGATCAAGGACGACTATGGTTGGGGAATCGGGTGGAGGTTTGAGTTTCTCTTTGAATATGTCGATTACGACAAAAAATTCCTCGATGAACGGTGGTTTCGGGTAAGGGTTGGGTTTAGTCCTCTCTTTGATTTGACGTTTAAGCTAGTAAAGTGGACTAACGAGTTGATCACTCCAAGAGTGTGAGTTTATAAAAACCCGAAGCGATTCACAAAATATTTTAAATAGCTAAAATAAAAAGATAAAAATAATGAAAACGAACATGAAGAAAAATCTTTTTGTATTTAAAAAAAACGACTTAAAGTAAATAATTTAACTAACTCTAAGACTATTTTTTTTACTAGTTAGACTTTTTTTTCTTTTCCTAAGAGTTCTCGGTAGCTCCATTGAAATGCACAAAGAAGCGTATAAGCAGGTCAGCGCTAAGCATATTAAAAACCCAACTTCTTTAGGGAATCAGGGAGACCCGCCTTATACCTCTCACATAGTTTGTTTACAATGGGTGAGCCTTAATTTCGAAGGAATAAAAAAAAATTATTAAATAATCTACCAAACAAACAAACAAACAAAACACAAATAGGAACAAGACTAAACAAAGCTTGAACTAAAAGTTAAACAAAAATTGAAAAGAAAAAAAAAATAAAAAAATGGTTTTTTATTTTGACAGAATGGTTCAGCCGATCGGCTGGGCTTCCAGCCGATCCGGTTGGATTTGGTTTCGAGGTCTAGCCGAATCGGTTACGGGACCGTACCGATCGGCTGGACGAACTGGTTAGAAAAAAGATTTTTGCGCAAGCAAAGGCGGCACAACTAGGAAATGATTAAAGCACATATTCAAAGCACACAAAAACACAAACAAATCCCCGGCAGCGGCGCCAAAAACTTGATGTGTCTCGCGAATACTAGTTTTAAATTTATAACAAGGATTACTGAATTAAGCTAAGAACATACGGGCAAGTATGACCCTTTCGTATGTAGTTAGTTTTGGTTGGTAAGCCGAGGTCGTTCACTAGGATTTGGGTGTTTTTAATGTGAAGAATCTATGTAATAGCAAGTAACACGAAAGTGGTAAATGGTTGTCACGTCCCAAAATACCATATAAGAAACAGGTAATGCTAAAATGAAATTCAGATAATTAAAAACTACACTTGCTTAAACTAGTTTCTTATCCTTGAGTAGTATGATTGTGTTAACCTCTTCTTAACATGTTGGTTATGATAATTAGTTGGTGTACTAATCTATTGTTCTTACAAGTTAAACCTTCGTCAAGATTTTAGTTTATAAAAACAAGCGTTTAAGTCTAACCAATCAATTCAAGATCAATTCAAGTTTCATAAGTTTACTTTCATAAACTTAAACACAAAAACATACATTTATCTTATCAAATTTGATTAAGAAATGGTCAATACAAAAGGTAATCGATTATAGACAAAAGGTTACAATTGATTGTAAACAACTAATCTTGTGACCTTTTAGATGTTTCCAATCAATCCAACTTGATAATCGAAAAGCGTTCTTATTACAACCACACTTTAGTTTCTTTGTTTCATCAAGAACAATGGGTAAAAACAATCATCCATAGACAAAATGATTATAACTAGTTGAATAACAATAAGTTCTTTCGACCTTTTACAATTACTAACAACTAGTCAAATTTGATTAACAAATGTCACTATGAAACTTAAGCACAATTGGATCTTAGAATCAACTTGAAATTGAATTAAAACATGTTAACACAATCATAAACTAATCATAAGATAATTAACATTGTCTAAGCAAGTGCATAAAGAAACTAGCCACTCATAGCAAACATAAACATAAACTCAGAACTTTGAATATTAGAAAACATGATTAAAGGTATTACAATGATGTAAATGAGATTACAAATGACAAGGCTTTGATGCCTTAAAGATTGGTGATGACTTCTTGATGTTTTGACCTCCAAATGATGACTTCTTGGACCTCCAAAGTTTCTTGGGATTTTATGGACGAATTTTGGGCTTTTAAAGAGAGTAGTGGTGGTAGGAATGGTGTGAGAGAAGTTCCCTCATGTTGGGATGCTTAGAAATGGTTGCAAAGGCCTCTATTTATACTCCTTCCAAGCCTAGGGGTTATAAATGCATTTCTTGGTCACCAAGGAGCTTGGAAGGGACTAGAATATATGTAGGAAGGACTTAGAATCGTTTGGAACAAGTTTGGAGTCTTAGTGATGAAGAAATGGTTGTCCAGGGCTTCCCAGCCGATCGGTTTGGTCACTAGCCGATCGACTGGTCTTCTCGACAATGCTCTAGCCGTTTTGGTTGCGGGCCCCGACCGATCGACTGGAGCAAGTTGACAGAAAATGATAAACACCAAAGTTGTAGAGATTTCTCTTAGATTTCCGTGGCTGTAAACGGGGGGTCAAACGAAGTTCGTATCCAAAAGATATGGCCAAAATGGTGAAGGTGTGTCGGGAACAACGAGGCTTTCAATATTTCTTCGTTTTAGCTTATTTTCTTCATTTCTTTCTCGTTTACCTTCTTGAACTTTATTCTTGAGTCTTTGGACCACCATCTTGATGAATTTATCTTCTCGAATATACTCCACAAGTCATGATTTTGACGGGAATTCTTCGTATCTGGAGAAATCTTCATATTTTACTTCTTTTTCCGTCTTTTCCTCCAGTTTTCTGTACTTGGCTACAAATGAACTAGCATACGCATTTTTATGCGATTAAGTAACAAAAGCATATGATTATAGCCAAATAACATACATAAAAGCACGGATAACGCTACTAAAAACATGCACAATTTGAGCGTTATCAGTAGTCTTTGATCCATTTCACGAAAGGTGTGCAGGCCCCAGAAGCTTCCGCATAGAAAGGGTTGTATGGAGGTACATAGGCAGGTGTAGGGTTGTACGGATTGTGATTTGCAGGGATAGGTGGTTGCGAGGACTTGGTATAAGCTGAGGGAGCCTGGTACGAAGGGTTTCCCCCCACTGGGTGTGTTTAGGGTGCAAAGGAAAGTACCCATAAGTCATGTGCTAGTAACTCTGGTTATGAAGAGACCCATTCGGAGGATAGGCATTATAGGGTTGAGTAGGCAGGTAGGGATTCATTCCTTGAGGTGTTATTTGGTTTATCCTAGCATACGGAGGAGGCCCTCTGACACTCGAAACGTACGATGGAGGCACCGGAGCCCCCATCCCATCTCTCCCTAGATGAGCTGCCAAGAGAGGTAGTAGGTTTATCCCTCCGTTTCCTACTGGGTTGTTGCCTCCGTTGGAGTTCTCACTCCTCCTTTCTCCCAGCATTCTCTCCCATCTACCAGGATCTCCTCCGAGACCCTATTCGAAACCTACAGTTCTTCCATTAGGCCACCCTATGGACGGAGAGCCAATTCGTAGGGCCGAGCGCCCCCTATTTGTTGGTCGAGGCCTTTCTTCTACCTCAATCTCTTCATCATATTCCTTGCTGGAATATTCCAATTCCCTTCGCATTTCGGTGTTACGAACTTGCCTCTTGTGAGCCCTTAGCAAGGACCCTAATGCTTCGAAGTTTGTCTCAACGAAGGCAGGGCTAATTTCTGGAATGGATTAGCTGAAGTTGAGGCGTGATGTATGGGATTCGTTTCTAGGCGAGATCGTGTAGGGAAGGTAGAGGCGGTTATGGGGGCGAGATTATCGGTGTTAGTTGTCGTGATGGGTACCAGGGTAGAAAAACCTGGTGGAGGTGTATCTTCTCGTCCTGGTTCCATGCCGGAAAAGTAACGTAATCAGTTCGGAGGTTAGGACTTGGTGGTTACGGTACTTATAGTAGCGGGTCCCATGGATGGCGCCACTGATTGTACAATAAATTGCACTACCAGGCTTCAGTTATGATCGAAGGTAAGGGGGTGTGTGTTCCAGCCAAGATTGTGTTTCATCTGAGAATAAGTAATACGAAGACACTACGTTAAGTGATTACGCAGGGGTTGGACCCTGCGAACCACCTCCGGCGTGAGAGTAAGTATGAGTTATGGTTGTATAAGTGAGTGTGAGTAAAGAGTAAAGTGTTAAGTGAGCTTACCATGAACTTATGCCCGTCCCACCTATTTATAGTAGAGAAAATAGGCTTGAGGGCACCTCTACGCTAATATCGAAGAACATGGGGGCGTCCCATGCTTTTACACTGTGTTCTCAAGTTGAGTAAAAAGGAGGAAGGAAAGTGAAAGTGATAAAAGTTGTGTTCTCTAGTTTTTCTTAGGAACTAAAGTGAGTGAAAGTGAAGATATTTTAGTTATAAAACTTTCACCCCACTTTTGGGATGAAAGTGACTTTACTTCCTCTCACTTACTTTACTTTATCTTTCTTTCACTTTCTTCATTTTTTTTCTTAAGAACACAGCGTTAGGTAACCGCTAGGGCTTAGTGACCCACGTTCTCAACCTTGGCGGGAAAGCCAAGGATGAGAGGGAGATCGTGGGTTTGACCAAGTCAGGATGGTCCTCTGTCTTTTGTTCCCTCGTCAACCATACCCCAAAGGGCTTAGGGCTTCGAGTGGCGAGTTCCCTGCCAGTAACCTTCGTGTGTACGAATGGTTTGAAGCCAATGAACATTTGGGAGAACTAACTTGGGCCTTCGTACAGAAGGGCTTTGACATAGTTCGAAGGGGTGTCCATCGACCTGTTCGGAGGGTACATAATCACTAACACACTTACATTTTCATATAAAACACTAAAAAAGTATTATTGTTTACACTTTATAGAAATGCATATGTATAACAACTAGTGTTTACATAATATGGAAATGTACATATATACTTGGTATATATTGTAATAGGTAATGTAATGGGTAAAAATATAAGTCCATGACCCATTGACTAGATATAATGAATGTTGTTGGGTAAAACCCAAAGTCCATGACCCATACCCATGGAGCTTGATCCATAACCCATGACCCATTGCATGACATCATGCATGAAGTCATGTTGGGTATTATCAATGATCCATGACCCAAAACCTATGACCCAATGTCTAGATACATTGATCTTGTTGGGTATCCATAAAACATTACCCATAACCCATGGTTCATAACCCATTACCCATAACCCGGTTTGCAACCCAAAATCCGGACTTAAGCTGACCCAGTAGCCGGATCCCTAGGATTGCACTAGCTGGATCCCTCTGGGGAGGGATCCGTGGAAACCGTGAAACAGTAGACAATTTTGTCTATAAATAGTGAGCCATTTCTTCATTGTAACTCACCCCTTTTACACATAATCTCTCTTAGTATTGTAATATCTCTAACCTCATATCCAAAGGATCTTTCTATGTAGTTTTGTGTTTGTGTGATTCTCTACGTTCCTCTTAAAGGCGAGATCACCACCTCTTGAAGACGTGCAAGCTCAAGGTCATGAGTCTAAGCTTCGTCATCATCAAGACCACTGAAGTATCTCTTGTTGATAGTTCTTTTCTCCCTCCATAGAAGTGTAGTGTTGAAGGCATTAGTGAAAGGTGCCGAAGGGTCGTGTCGAAGGCATTAGTGAAAGGTGTCGAAGGGTCGTGTCGAAGGCATTAGTGAAATGTGCCGAATGGTCTTGTCAAAGGCATTAGTGAAAGGTGTCAAGGGTGTACATTCGATATGGTGCATCGATGTACAAGATAGATAGTTTGGGTTAAAGGATATTGATATCCTTATGATGTTGTAATAAGGAGTGTGTCTCCTTTGGGGTAGTCGTGTAAGTGGTGTAGTGTTGGGTAGTAGTTGCTCATTTGTAATGGAACTCGGTATCTAGCCTTGTACCGGATAAAGTGTAGGCGACGTTGTGATAGGTTTGGTTCTACCTCGTGGAAGAACCCGGTGTCTAGCCTTGTACCGGATAAAGAGTAGGCGACGTTGTGAAGGCTTCTTCGCCACATTAAGGAGCTTGTGTAGTGTTGTGCTTACGAACTCTCGAGTGGGGAACTCGGGGTGTGGAGTAGGGCAAGGAAGGTGTCCTTGTAGCCGAACCACTATAAATACTCGTGTCGTGGTTTTGTGTTCCTTACTCTTTATCTTTGCATTACTTGTTTATATGCTTATCTATCATCATCCAACACACACATTAAATAGATTGATATAAGTCGATCTAAATATTTTAAAATGAAGTTTTAATCGGTAAAATTATTCAACACCCCCCTTCTAGTTTTCCACAAGATTGTTTTTTACCATCAACCAATAGATGGGCTATAGAAAAAGAAAATGCAATATTGTAAATAACCTAGAAAAACTAAGCTGCTATATTTCTTATATGTAATAATAGTATATTTGGTGACCTGAACTTATTAGAAATATACATTGGAAGGGAAGTATGAAATTGTAACACATATTTCTCGCCATTCACTTTAAAAAAAATGATATTCCCGTAACATAGCATTTTTCCACATACCTGCATGCATGACTAACCGGTGAGTAGACATGAGGGTGCACAAACTTGCTAAACATGAGGGATTTGATGACCTTAGTTTGTCAGCTCACTTTGAAGTCTGAAAACAAGAGAATGACCACTCCCATAAAATCCAGCAAGAAAATCAGCATACAACGTGTAAACTATTTATATTGATTTTCATCCATAATCAATTTCAAAAACTATTTATATTTCTTATAAGTGCTTTTTGCGATAGCTTATTTTAATTGATTTTCATCAATAATCAATTTCAAAAACTAGTCCCAAACAATCCAATTCAATCTTCGTTCATAATTATGTCAAAACACATTCAATCAAAACTCCTAAAAATTAAATTACCACATGCTAACATAGCATAAATTGATTTAAAAAAAATCAAGGTATCAATACCTATGCAACGGTATACTCCATCATGGCGGCGAGAGATCTGCTACTTCTTGCTGATGTATGAAAATGTTTAAAGAGGATTAGAGTACAACAAATAAATGCATGAATAAAAAATTGTCTAAATGAGATTAGGGTGTTGATAGAAATTAAAGCAAACCTTGATATCAGTGATATATTTTCGTTTTTTGATTTATGATAATAGAAAGACATAGTGATTATCGGATCATGATAACTCATATTGGGGATGAATTGATTTTGGGTAAATTGATTTCGGGAATGAATTGATTTGGATTAAAATGTTTTGTTGTAAACCAATATAGGGTAGAATTTATTGTTTCGGTTATGATTTGTTTTAGTTAAACCGATTTGGGGAAACCATTTGGGGAGAATAAATGAGGAAGAGGGATGTAGGAGTTACTTTTATTATGGACCATTGGATGAGGTAAAATATCAGGTGTCTTTTTCTTTAAGTTTTGGGGGAGACTTTCCTAAAGCCAAGCTAGCTTTATATAGTGTAGGATTTCAACGTATATAGTTTTTCGAGGACTTTCTTTGTGACAAAAGCTTTTGTTCAAACACATCAATTGCAAAAATATATATATAAATTGTATTTTTTTTCCATTTACCTATTTTTATTATATAGTACTCTGTATATATTTGATGCGATAGAGTAAATACTCAAGTTATTGGATCGAATACTTAAAATTTCACTCAATTTATTAAAAAATAAATTAATAAATACTACAAGCAATAAAATTATTCAAAGGTTTTAAGGAAAAAGCAAATGTATTGTTTATTTATTAAGAGACTCTTAATTTTGCACATATAACTTTGAATCTGTGGCTGAAGTTTATAAATCTGATTCCATCTTAATGTGAATAAATGTTGAAAATTTTAAATCTGACTCATATAAGAGCTTTTGTTTTTTTAACAAATGTCTAGATTTGCTAGATACTCGATATAAATTTTCACCTGTCACAAAACACGACTTGACATCGACGCAATACTAATCGGGATATGATTGTGGTTATATGGGTGCGCGACACGAGTAACTCGTTTAAAAAGTGGGTTATGTTTGGGTTAACATTTTCAATCCGTCAAAATATGTTTGGGTTATGAGTTAATATTTCAATACAAATTGTTACTCATAACTATTATCATCTTCTATATTTTTTATTTAACAAAAAATATGTCAGTGATTTGGTTTAAACCACTGTCTATAGGAATGGAAAAGTCAAAACAAGAAAAAAATACATACAAAATTTAGAGGTAACTAAACAAAGTTATGAGACACTAAGAGGTGTGGGTATGGTGACGTGGGTATCCATGTTAAGGTTTAACATTTGGGTGTTAACCACACCGTGTTGCATGTTAAAGGTCACACATTAACATTGCGTTATTCCCTTAACGGACGTTAAATCCATTTTTTTTTTATGCCCCCTAAATGAGGAGTTGTTTTTGTAAATTGTTGGTGAGTTAAGGTTTAACCTTGAGAATGTTATGATAAGGGGTATTTTTTTGTTGAGTTAAGGTGAAATGTTAAAGCTGATGTGACTATAACGTGACATGATGTTAAAATTTAACCTATGTTAGTACACCTTACGGTCTAAAAAGTAACTCACCCCTTAACATCTAGTTCAATAAAAGTTTACAGTCTCTTATCGCATTTTAATGAGCATAATAAGACAATCGCTCTTAGTCTTAAGTGGCTCTTACCAATTCTTAATGAAAGAGAAAAAACAAACACATTTTTTCATACAAATTCGGAACGCGTCAAATTAAAAGGCATTAAACGGCTTTTTCAAGGAAACAAACACTACCTCATTCTACCTCATTCTATATCCCATGCCGAGCCCTAAGCCACCCCCTAACAAAAGCATTTAGCACAACATACTATTATTCACTACAAATAAAACCATAAGCCTTGATGAAAAGAATTAATACAAACAAACAAACACCAAGTCAGCCTTGATTCAAAACAATATCTAGTTTTTGATCAAATAAACGTCCCTAGGAGATTAATGAAAAATCGTCGACAAGACTTCTTAAGCTAGCAAATGATGAACCACCTTGTTCCAATGCCATCCTGCTTTTATTTTTCAAATGTGATACATTGGCTCGAACGTTGTTATGATTCTCCATCAATCTCCTTATTCCATTCTCGATATCTTCTGTTGGCACTAAATTTTGATCATCATTTCCGTACTTATAATCCAATGATATCTCTACCGCGAGTCCTAAGTCTTTGACGAGTTGGTACGCATCTAGTTGCTGCTCTGCATATAGTGGCCATGTAGCTAATGGAACTCCGTACCAAAGACTTTCTAGTACAGAGTTCCAGCCACAATGGCTTGCGAAACCCCCGATTGCCGTGTTAGATAGCACAGCCTGTTGAGGTATCCATCCAATCACTTTTCCTGTTTTAGCAGTCCGTTCCAAGAAACCATCCGGTAGGACTTCACTAAAATCAGTGTACTCACAAGGGAACCCTTTTGGGCCATCAGTCGAAGGTCGGCGTAAGGACCATATGAACCTGTATCCGCTCCTTTCAATTGCGGTTGCTATTTCTCTTACTTGGTTCACACTAAAAGAGCCACGCGACCCAAAGCATAAGAGCACAACGGAGGACTTTGGTTGATCTTTCAACCATTTCAGTGTCTCGTTGTTTTTAGCAGGTGGTTCTGGTTTGAGAATGGGCCCAATGGCGTAAACAGGAGGGGTTCTATCATCGTACGAACAAAGGGCGTGGTGCTCTAGTTCAGAAAATGTGTTCACGATTATACCTTTGGCCTCTCTACACTTCTGTGCGGCTGGTAAAATCCTGGTATGCCAAGTGTAGCGATCCGTAATTGGAAAGGGCAACACGTTTGGTGGAATAGGATTGACATAACTTGGGATCGCTAACTCACTATCCGAGTTAGCCAATTCGCATACGTCCTCCCCATATTTGTCTTGGAGTAGTTGAAAATGCAGCATTGCTCCTAAATAAGCAGCATTAGAGGCAAAGAAAACATATGTGGGCAAACCAAACTCGTTCACCACATCCATAATTGACGTACAAAGCATGCTTACAAGTTACAATACATGCAGCGAGTCTATGTGTTGTAGATCGAGTAGAGAAAATGTCCCTTACGAGAGGCTTGTGACGATCAAGCACCATATTGCGAAGCTCACCAATGCTCTTGTAACCGGTAAATGAATCGAGAGGGAGAGGTGGAAAGTGGATAAAATTAACGCGGTTGTCCAAGGTTGAGGAAGCCAGGGAATTAGTGTACTTGGTACCAATAGGGTCACCGGGGAACTTCATGATAAGGATGGTAACGGTGAGATGGTTAAACTGAGCGGCCATCATGTTGGCTAGCTCAATGGCTTGGCCAATATGACCCATGAGTGGTGCTGGGATGAACACAAGCTCTACTTTCTCCATTGGCATTATTGTTCTTGATCTCGTGATGATTTTTTGGAATGACCACTACTTACTGAACACTCATGTATAGATTTATAAGTATACATATTCATTCATATTTGTTGTATCATACTTATTTATTAACTAGCATTCTGTTCTAGGTCCTGCTAACGGCACTCTTGATGGACGTGGCAATAAACCATAACTTGTATATTTTAATAAAACCAGTTCGGGCCTAATTTTTTAAACCACAACTTGCGCTTTTTGATTATTACGTACATATTTGAATTGCTAATATTTGAAATTCAAGTTGGTTTCATTTTATCAAGTGGACTTTTACTAGAATTATACATTTCACATTCATTGTTCTAAAGCATAGTCGTTAAGATTCCGGTCTTTATCTTAGGATCTTATAATTTTATAATTTTACAAAGCAAAAATAATTTGAATCCTACATAGGATCTTAACAAGCTTAAGATTGTATATGATCCCGATCTTGAGCATATGATCTTAAGATCTACTCCGATCCGATTTTACGTTTCTCGCATCACAAACTAAAAAACTACAAATTTATGGTTTATGTTTTTATATATAATTTAAAAAACAACATGTGATTCTTCTTAAACATTTCATATTCATAACTTATGGCAACATTTTTATGAAACATTCATATAATTTCGTGTTTATAATATACAATAATTTGTAGATTTGAATAATATTACAAAGATTATTAAAAAATGACATTATTGTAGGATTTTAAGATCCTGATCCGATCTTACGATAACGATCTTGCAAAAACGAAAAACGATCCTAAGCAGGATCGCGATTTTAAAAACTTTGTTCTAAAGTTTAATAACAAATCATCTATTATTTTTAATTTGTTTTATTATTTACACTGAATTGTGTAAATAGATAATTTATAATTATATATTCCATTGGATGATAACTTTATAATACATTTACATTTACATTGAAATAAGAAATAACTTTCTTTATAGAATGATGATTATTTGTACTTGTTGATAATAAAAAACTATAGCAACTTCATCACTCATAAAAAAAATATATATTTGATTTAGTATAATATATATAAGTTGGAGAAAGCATTTTCAAGTTAACAAGGTGGAAACGCCCCCCCCCCCCCCCCCCCGCGTTGCGGGTGTGGGGGGGAGGGGTTGACTTTTCCGCGACTTTTTGAACAACTAAAACGGAGATCGATGTCCTCGACGACCGCATTCTTCAAGTTCAGTGCCTGCTCATCTGAAAGTGAACGCATGAATTATAAATAATGACATTTAAAGAAAAATACATGAGAATGTATAAGTGTTTTTTTAGGCGGGGCGTTGTTTCACACCGTTGATTCAAAAATTGCAATTCCCTTGCTGACTTTTATGATTAATAAATTACAAACACCACAGTTTATCAAACTTTGAAGGCTAAACTAACAGTTACATGCTAAAGCACGGTTCAAAGCTAAAAATTATAAACTTGATTGGCTAACTTAAGACTTTTGTACAAAAAGACTATGGACAACTTCAAAGCACATGCAAGCTAACAATTAAAAGGTCCAAAAAGAGAACACATAAGGCTACGGATTCAAATCCAAACCATTTTACAGTCTCATTTTTTTCATTATGTACACTTTTGTTACAGTAACAATTTTACATGCATAGCTAACCAAATTACAAAGATTATAGTTAAAACCACTTGATTTCAGAACCATTATGCTTAAGGCTTTTCTGTTAGGCTATGTGCAAGGTTTCTTGACATAGAGAAAGGAGCAATCTGATGACCCGTAGCAAGAGCAATATGCATCTCAAACAACAGCAACAGCTACAAGCTGCAACAAAAAGGCGAAAAATATACTTATACATTTACATTGATTTCAAACTATGTACTTATACTTCTAATTAAGATGGCTATCTAACAAATGTGGCACTTTTTCCTTCGACATCTTTATCCAATTCATTAAAAATAGTGGCCTAAGAAACTGCACTTTCGCCACAGGTGAACAACATTCAGGTACCCGGCAAGCTGCAGACGCCAACATCAAGCAACTGGCAATAGCAAACTGTATGATTAATTCAAGAGATTTTCAGCATCCCTAGAAAAACCATTTTAGATAACGCAAGCTCAAACTGCTTACCAAAAGCAATCCGCTTCAGCTCAGACTAAACGGAAAAGCATTATAACATCAAAAATGATGCTTCTAGAATAAGCAATAAGCTAATAGGTTGGTTACCTAATTGTAAAAGGGTGTTTGGAATAGCTATAGCTATTTTCTCCTGCTACATAGATGCTTATTTTAAGAAAAAAACCCGATTTGGAGTGTATTGATCGTCCAGAACTAATTCTGCTAATCTGCATTTTCTTTTGTACAAAATATAGGTAGTCTTCAGTAAGCATGTTGAAAATGCGCTTATGTAGAAGGACTTGCAAAAATTTAAAAGGCCACATAATAACGGTAAGCCCAAAAACTAAGCTATTCCAAACACCCCTTAACCACCCAAGCCTTTTTAATAAAAAAATATGCAACCATTCCTGAGTACTTGTATCAGTAGAAGTAGACAAAACCATACCCCTGATGTATACCCCTGAAGACCATACAAAATATATGGAATATTCGCAGAAAGGAAGAAGTAACTAAAAGGCAATTAGAATAGGGCCCGTTTGTTTCTATGTACTTGATGAGCTGCTAATAGGCGTTCTTCTTTTTCTTCGCTAAATGGTCTACGGTTTATTCGTAACTTAAAAGTGTAATGTCTTAAACCGTGACAGTTTTTATACATGGAGTTATTTAGCATTAGATTCATATTAAAAAATGAAGCCTAGTTACCACATGTAAAACACCGTCGTTTACAATGCCTTATAATAACATTAGATTAATAACCTCTAAAAACAATACATAAACATTAAAAACATAAGAAAACAAAATACCTTGACCAATCCGATTTCTCGTGGAGGCAGGATTGTATGACCCCCAAGTGAAGGCCTAAGAAAGTCATTTCCCCTCTCGGGCATCTCAACTTTCAAGCAATGGCACTCCTCTTCAACTTGGTTGTTGTCGCAAGAATCCTCTTGATTGCATTAATTTCTAGTGGGCTGTTCTTGCTCTGTTACGTTTAATTAAAGGGTTAATAACCTATTAAAGCATCGTACTTGTCATAAAAAGCAGTTCGACGTATCGAATAAAAAAAATACCCCTTTTGGCTATTTGACCCGACTATTTTGTCCTTTATATGCATTGTATGACTTTCTAATCCGGTATCCGGTAAAATTGTTTCTCTCACATCCAACAAACCTTCCACGCTGGAAACCTAGGACCACACACGCTGGAAAAACACACGCTCGCATCCAAGTTCATAATTGTCAACACAAGACTTCATTTTTCAATGGAAAAACATCTGCAAGATAAACTTCCAGCCATCGAATACAAGACTTCATTTTTCAACGGCGAGCATGATAAACTTCCGGCCATCGGATACAAACCTGTGATATCCAAACCTTAAACAAAACACCAATCTCACCAAAATTCCCCCTTCTATAAATCCAAACCTGTGATATCCATTTGACCGACAACAAACAAAACACCCACCTTAAAAAAAGAACCAAAAATGGCATACGCTATGTTGAAACAAAGAACACCAACAATGAAGTCAATCGGTCAAAAATGGCGGCACTTCGCTTCTTTATCTGAGGGAGCTGATTATTGTGGCTGTTGCTCAATATTTGAGAAGGTCACTGGTGTACCTTTTGATAAATCCAAAACACATCGAGATGCCATTGCAAAGGAAAGAAGGCATCCACCATTACAAAAACATAGTCGGATATGAAACATATCAAAGATAAAAGGAAGGCAGCAGACATTAGAGTGAATTGGGTTTCAGTTTGAGATAAAAGGAAGGCAGCAGACATTAGAGTGAATTTAGGAAGGCAGCAGACATTAGAGTGAATTGGGTTTCAGTTTTAGGGTAAAGTTGTATGTGGAAAGAGAAAAAAAGAATAAAAATGGTTGAGGTGGAAAAAAGTAAATAAATGTTGAGGGGGATGTGGACTTTTAACCGGTTACGTGGACTATACCTGCAGTTGGAGGTACTAAATGTATCATAGAGACAAAATAGATAAGATAAGTGGCCAAAAGGGCTATTTTTTTGTTCGCTACATCGAACTGACATTTATGACAAGTATGATGCTTTAATAGGTTATTAACCCTTAATTAAAACCAACATTAGTTATATATAAACTGACTAACTTTATGACTTTTAGGATTGAAAAATTAAAATCAAATCACCTTTAGTGGTCATGCTGCAAGATGTACCTTTCAGTAGGCAGTATCTCCGGCCAAACAATAGCCATAGTAATCGTAGATACAATAGCAAGTGGTGGCTGCAGAGCATGTGATGTAATGAAGGAAAGCTATGTATAAATTGATACAAACCACTTTAGGTGTAGCTAATGAAGGAAAGCTATGTATAAATTGATACAAAGAAATACTTATAATTATATCTTAAAAGGAGTACTTGGCTAGGAAAGTTACACCAATTTCGCCAACATGTAATGGATCATTGCATGCTTCTTTCAATTTGTTAGGAATTAGAAATTCCATAAGTGAAGAGTCGGTCACCCCAAATATTATCTAGCATAAGTTAGCTCGTAGATATTTCGTTAGTTACGTTATTTGTTAGTTTATTAGTTACTTATTAGCATAGTTTAGTTTAGTGCATCACCGTGGAGGAAGAACGGGTCTTTACCCACTGTATACCTGATCCACAGTCCGTTAGGAGGACGTATTGTATGTAACTATAAATACCATCTACCTCCCAAGGTAGAGGTTTGGACCTTTCAATCTAACCTTCTTTCTTTTGTTTACTTTCTCTCTCTAGAAAGGCTCCCATTCTACTTTCTCTCTCTAAAATACTTCATCTCATTCGAACCATATTTTGACTTGTTATGCGTTTATGAAAACCAATATCTAACAATTGATATCAAGAGCCATGGTTTGATCACTCATCTTTCATGTTCTTGGATTTCTAGTGGTTTTCATAAGGTTTTTGGGTTTGAATGAGTTTAGAGTGGTTTGCATCATTTGGATCATTTCTAGTGCTAAAGTTTGGATTTTGATTGTACTTTTGTGTTTAGAATCATTATAAGTGCTTAGATTTTGAATTGGAAAGCTTGAATCACTGTGGTTGGGCTTGTTTTGGATTGAAAAGTGTTGTATGTAAGTTTTTCTACTTAGCGACTTGAGTCTCGGAGTATTTTTCTTCGTAGCGACTTGCTTTGTAAGTTTGCAGCGACTTGTAGTTGAAGTGGTAGCGGCTTGAGCCCTAGCGACTTGTCTATTGAGACAAGGCGACAAACAGTACAAAGTAGTGGAGGTTCCACTTCGGCTAGCGACTTGGTTGACGTAGCGACTTGTCTTTATTATTTCTAGCGACTTGTCTCTGTTGTAACTAGCGAGTTGCTCTTTAGCGACTTGGTCTCATAGCGAGTTGTCTCTAGCGACTTGAGCATCTAGCGACTTGTCAACTAGCGATTTGTCTTCATAGCGAGTTGTCTCTAGCGACTTGTGCATCTAGCGACTTGTAACTAGCGAGTTGTCTTCATAGCGACTTGAGTACCTAGCGACTTGTCAAGGACACTCTAGCGACTTTTCTTCTAAGCGATTTGTCAAGGACTGAGATTTGTCTATTCCTGCGATTTGTCTCTAAACCTAACATAGAAAACCTTTGTTTTCAAACCCTAATTCTCACTCTCTTACGGTTTGGTCTTGATTTTAGTAAAATCCCGCGAAAGATTTTATTTCTCGGTTTAAATCACAGACTTGTAAAATCCCGTGTATACATCAACATCATGTCTTACACTCCTGATTCAGTGATTTCAGAAGTACACAAACTGTATGATGCTGCAGACAACCATGAGAATATTAGCTATACTGAACGGTTACAGATGATGGAATCAATTAATGAGGATGTTAGATCTCCGTGTTCAGAATATAATGAGAGAGAATTGCACCAGTCTAGGCTACAGAATACCATGCATAAAGAAAGTAGCATTGAACCTTATCAACAACTTCACTCTCACCTCATGTTACTTCTACCCATAACAATGGAACGAACATGTATTTCCCTCTTCCAACAGGACTTATCCACATTAACAGGAGCTTTGCTGTTAAACCTAGAGCAATTGGAGCTACAACTTGACAAAGAGAAGGTTCAAAAGGATAGTTCCAGTGCTGCACTTCAAGTGATCTACAAACATTTTCAGTCATTCATTATAAGGGAATTCACATCAGATTATGATCAAGACGTGACTGAAATATCTTTCAAGAGACACACTAGAATGGAAATTAGCGTGTTCACAGAGACACTTATCCATCTCATGGATAATGTGGAGAAGTATATTGAGGAAGTTACTCAGAAAGATGAAAAAGTGGATGAGAGTCTGGTGCAGTTAAGAGATATTTGTGATGAGTCGGGTAATGTATCAGTTGAAGAATTGGGTGTTGCTGAATGCAGAATGTCAGAGACAACAATAAATGATGTAACCAGCTGCTCAGTAACTCCTGTCACACAAGAAGTAGATGTTGTGATCAGAAAGGTGAATGAATGTCGGGTACAATCAATAAATTGTAGTGTTGAGACCAGTAAGGCATCGGGTGATGGATCAGTTGAAACTGAATACAGAGGCTCAGAGAAAGATAAGCTTGAAACAGCCAGTAGTTCAGTGACTCTTGTTACTCATGATGTGGATGCAAATATCAGACCTACAAAGGAACAGGTGTCATGTGATGAGGTACCCTTAACTGTTCAACATAGTGCATCTGCTAATGTACCTAAACATTCTGTTCTTAATACTGAACATGATTCTGATAAATGCTCCTTGGTTGAGGTTGAGTCTAAAAATTTCAAAACAAATGATATGGTTGATAAAAAGGCTTTTGATGAACTTTCAAACAAATTCTCAAAACTTGAAAAACATTGCATTTCACTTGAAATTGCAATACAGAGTAAAGAAGAATGTTTTCAAACTAAGAAACCATGTAAAAATCCAGAATTTCCTGAATTTTTTGAGATAAACGATTTAAAAGCTCAGCTTCAAGCCAAAAACTCGACTATCAATAATTTGAAGAAACATATTTCTGGTATGCATGTGAAAAATAATTTGGTTACAAGTAATTCTGATGTTAATACTATTGATGATATTCAAATGAGAAATGATGAATTAGCGGTTTGTGTGGCCAAATTACTAAAGGAAAATGAGTCTTTGAGAAAGCATCACATAGAACTAAGTGACTCTGTCAAAGAAGCTAGAACTAAGTCAATAGAACAAACAAACTCTTTGATAACAAAAATTGATGATCTCAAAGCTCAACTTCAGGAAAAGAATTTCGCTATTGTTGCTTTAAAAAATGAGCTCAGAAAAACAACAGGGAATAGTGTGAACACTAAGTTTGCAAAACCATCAATCTTCGGGAAACCAGTTATTAGACAACCAAATGCGTTTAGATCTGAACGACCAAAATTTTCAAAAACGCGGTTTGCCTCCAAAGTTGATGTGAAACAAGTTTTGACAAAACCAGTCACTTCACCTCACTTACCTAGGAAAATTGATATGAATGACTTGTATAAGAACTCTTATCTAGAAATGGCTAGAAAGAAGGCACATAATCGCAAAGACGGAATATTAGGTGCAAGACCTAGGGTGATGAATTCTTCGAGATTTCAAGGCACTGCTAGTAGTTCTAAACCATTACCTAGGAACACTAATCTAAAGACTAGGGATGGGCTTACATCTAAGAGTAGTTGCGTTTCGATTAAAGCTATTCCCATAGCAGATCACTCTAAGAAATCTAGATCTATTTCTGAATCCAAACAAGTTGTTTGCTCAAAGTGTCTGAAATGTATCTTTAATGCTAATCATGATAAATGTTTCACAAAATCCCTGAAGAATGTAAATGCTCATGCAATGGTACAACCTGTTAAGTCTAGGATTTACACTAAGTCATCCACAGTGCATATGAAGCAAATGAAACCAAAAGCTTCACCTAGATGGTTACCAACTGCTAAATCTTTGGAAACTAGGAATAAGGATAAGTCGTCCACTATGCATAAGAAGCCTAACAATCCTAGACCTTGCCATAAGTGGATACAATCTGGTAGAATTTTTAAGGATGCTAGATGATCTGTGCTAAACCGTCAAGTCAAACAGACTTAAAACAGCTTAAACACAAATGCAATTTAAGATCAGAGGAATATAGGGAATTCCTGGGTCGTTAAGTCCCACGGAGGATGAATTGGTGTTTAAACAACTTCAGATGATAGAATGATCACTAAGGATAGTGATCAGTAAGGATTTCGATAGATAATTACCTAAAGAAAAGATCTACAAATTACAGCGACTTAAATGCAAATTAAGAAAATTAAAAAGTTAAAATCTATTAAATAAACGCTATCACTATTTTTAAAGTGATGAACGTTTAAAACCTTAAACGTACGTTTAAATAAAGTTACGTAAACGTACAAAATAAAACGTGAGTTTTAAGAAATAAAAGACCTAAAAATATGAAAATGACATTTTTACAATCCTAATAATAAAAGAAAATTATTAGAAAAAGAAAATTATTTTTACAACTATTTATTTAATTATTATTAATTAAAAACTATTTATTAAGTATTTAAATTGCACTAAAATACAAGAAAATACAAAATTAACCTAGAAAAATGAAATTATAACTTAGAAAAGTCTAAAATATGATAAAACTTATTTTAAAACTAAAAATATATTTTTTAGACTTTTTATGTATTTATAATTTATTTAAAACTATTTAAAACTAATAAAAATGCTAAAAAATACTTTTTAAACTAAGAAAATTATGGAAAAATACATTTTATTACTTTTATATTTATCTTAATCTAGGAAAATTGAAAACATATTTTTTAAAGCTTTTTCTGATTTATTTGTATAAAAAGCTAATTAAAAAGGATTAAAAACTATTTAAAATAAAGAAAATTAGAAAACAGTGTAGGAAAAATCTGAAAAATTCAGGAAAATACTAAAATATTATTCTAAGCTTATAAAAAATATAAAAACATATGCTTATGTGGAGGAAAAAGCAACTGCTGTGGATTAGCTTATAAATAAGCACTTCAAAATAAGCTATAAGCTACCACAGAGTACCTGATGAAAACAGAAGCTAGGTAATGCTAAATTAAGCCTATCTTAACCAATTATCAGTACCCTAGATCACTGAAGAAGCTTAAATTTATCTTGAGTTTATTGGCTTATATATGCAAAACAGTGATTAAGGGGGTACCTTTAAGCACTTGCACAAGCTACACAAGTAAGCTAAATGGAAAAACAGATAAAGAGACTTAAAGTAGACCTGGATAACTACACAAGGACCAAAGACCAGCTCCTCACAAGCTTGAATGAAGCTTGTGAGAGGTCTGCAAGAAGTGCCTGTGCACACTCAGTGAATGCTGAGTGTGTGCAGGGCACATTATAGCTTGTTGGAAGCTGATTTTTAGCTTATAGACATATGATAAAAGGAAAGCAACTATGAGATTATTAAACTAGACCAGCTCATCTTGCAAATTTCCAAATCTCATTGAATTTGATCCAGAATTGAACACATGAGACATTAACAAAGTTTTGCAAAAAACTGGATTTTCCAAATTTGACTTTTTTAATTTAACTACACAGTTGACTTTTATGAACTTTTAACTGATTTTAAAGACTTATTATGTTATTATAAGCTATTATAAGACTATCTAAGGCTAAACCAACAACTTTTAGGCTTGTAAACTGAATTTTGCAACTCAAAATTCCCAACAGTGAACTGTTGGAAGGTATACAAGCTATTTTGACTTTTTACTCAATTAGGACAGGTTTTTATGCTAGAACTGAGTTACTATATTGTATTGTAACATACAGCAACAACAAATAACAACTAAAAAAACTTATAACACAATTAACTAAGTTAAACCAAACATCCCTTATTAAAACTGTTTTGAAGTATTAAGCAATGAAACAGATTTTTAAACCAAGGGACCTATTAATTAGCTTATATTAACTGCAATGAGACAATATTAAGACAGGATTAACAAGTTTTAACTACTTGAACTAAGAAATGCAGTATTTAAGAAAATGGCTTACAAAATGAGTTTAAGATCAAAACAGAAAATCAAGATCTGAGATCACATCCTATGGCTTCCCAAGAAGCTCTAACCCATAAGCAATCCAAATTCCAACTCTGCACCAGCTTTCATCCTCATTTCTATATCTTTTTAATTTTTCACTATTTATTTGGGATTTTTGAGAATTTTTGAGTTTTTATGCTAAACTGAATTATAATGTATCTGATAGCTTTAATAAGCTATTTAGAAGCTTACTTGGACTTATTCAATCCTTGATAACAACTAGCAACAGTATTCTAAACTTCATGAAATTCTTGGATAATTAAAATTTGCATAAACTGAGATAGGACCTCAAACTTGAAATTGATGATCTCAAAAGTTTTATTTTACACTGGAAACATAAAATACAAGGTTCAAAAGCTATAAAATACACTGGAATTTAAATTTAGATTAAAACGACATTTAAAAATTAAAATTACACTACTACTATTACAACATTGCTTCCCACTTGTTTTATATTGATCATTTTAGCTTTGTCGACATCCTTGAGTATTTCCCACCACAATCCAGCCGTTGAAATCATCCAGATCACTAAGATTGACAATTGTCACTTTCGGCGCCAATTTTTCAAAGAGTTGGTTTTCTGCTTTAATGGGGCTTGGTTGATAGTGGAGGTGGAAGAGGGAGAGGGTAACAGGTGTAAAGGTGGAAAGGATGAGGTGGAAAGGTTGAAAACCAGCACTGGTTTTGGCTAAACCAGTGTGGGAGAGACAGTGAACAGTAGACGCGGTTTATTTGATTTAAAAATCTGGGCCGGGTCATATATTGGGCTTGGATTTGGGCTTAGTGATAATAAAGGATCCGTTTGGTTTTATTTAACAAGGACCAAATATGCAATTTTACCAAAGTTGAAGGGCTGATCTTGAATATTTTCCAAAGCTCTCACAAGGACTAAAACTGCCAAGTGTGATTAGTACAAGGACCTTTATTGATAATTTCCATTTTTGTTAAATCCAGGGACCAAAACTGTCAAGTTTGAAACTTGAGGGACCAAACATGTAAATTCTCAAAAGTTATCATGAAGGACCAATATTGCGATTTATAAATAGTACAAGGTTTATTTTGATCAATTTCCAATTTTAAAACCTTAAGGACTATTTTTGACACTTTTGCAAAGTTGAGGGACCAAAGTTGTAATTTTGTGATTTTAAACTTCAAAGGATTATTTTGAACAACTTGTGAATCCCAAGGACCTAAAATGATATTTTAAAAGTTTTTAAATTACCAGGGACTGTTTTTGACAACTTTTGTAACTTGGGGGACTAAAACTGCCAATTATGCAAACTTGATACGTTTTTCACCAGATTTTGATGTTTTTGCATTTAAAACATATAAAACACTTGTTTGTGATATTTTTATCATTTTGATGTGTTTCTGAGTGTTTTCAGATGTTTTTGGCATTCTAACAGTATAAAAATGATGAGTATTTAGACACTCATCAATCCCCCACACTAAGATATTGCTAGTCCCTAGCAATGATTTGAGAAAATTTAATGGATTTTATCTCTTTACCAAAAGCCATTACTTCTGGAGTAGCCAATTGTTTCAGTTCAAGTAAGAACCTTGGCACAATGATAACCAAATGATTTTAAGCAAATCATAAGCTGTGAACGGATTTGATTTGTCTTTACCAGAAGCTGTTTGCTTATGGACTAGCCAACTCTTAGATAAATTATCAATATTATCTTTGGTGAGCCGATTACCAATTATGGTTTTTCAACTGCCTTTACCACAAGCCATAAACTTGCGGGCTAGCCAACTCTTCACTTTTAAGGATATGGTGAGCTGAATACCATACAATTTTGGGCAAATTGCAAGCCATAAACGGATTTGAGATATCTTTACCAAGAGCCGTTTGCTCCTGGATTAGCCAATCCTTATGTGGGTTAGACATGGCTGACTGATTACCATTTGTTGTGTTTAGTACATAGTACTTCCACTAAATAAAAAAATTTTAAAATTTGGCCATTTTTGGGGAAAAAGGGACTAAAAGGGTACATTTATGATCAAATTCGCCAGAATTTCCCCCCCACACTTAGAAATGAATATTGTCCTCAATATTCAAAGTACCGGCTGTTATGCCGAAACTTAGAACGTAAAAAGATAACATTACTAACTAAGTGTAGAAACACAACAATTATTCTCTTTTTTAATATATACAATTTTCAAACAGTTTTTAGATCTCTATACAACATGTGGGGCATCTCCCCCACACTAGGGTGGTACACACGGGTGAAAACCCATGTTTAACTACTGTTTTTGATTACCGAGTCGCTAGCTTGACTCGACCCCGAATTCATTGGTTCATGGGGAAGCAAAGTGGAAGAAACAATCTCCATCGGACTTTCATTCAAGATGTTTGGATAAACATTGAAGTACGTGAAAGTTCCACACCGATGAGATATAGATAGAACCAGCTCATAAATGATAAATGAAAATGCCGGGATCAAAAATAATGTCTTCATTCCCAAAGGAGTGAAGAACAGGAGAAGCCACGGGATAGGTAAAGAAAAGAAAGAAAATCATGATGAAAATCATGACTAACTCATCTTCATCCATAGGAGAATTCATGATTTCTGGGTCATGAATCTCATCATTTAAGCTCATTTGATCAAGACATATTCTGGGTGGGAGGGATGGGATTTTGATATAAAGCAAGTTCTCATGGCTGAGAACATTTCCCTCCGGAACACAAAGATCATTTATGTCTAGATCAAAGTGGAAGTTATCATACTCTGGTAGAGATATGATATGAGTGAGTTCAAAGGAGAACTCCTCGTAAAGAGAATCATTCACATGAAGTGAATTTGTGAACCCTTGTTCCATTGTGGGCTCATCACTATCCTCATCAAAGATTGGATTGTTAGAAATCCAAGTGAATTCAGATTCGAATTCAAATAGAGGATTGGTGAAAGTAGCTTTGAATGTTTCGGGAACAAGGTGATTAACATTCTCTATTGGACTGTTAGGGTGAGAAGTGAGTGAACGATCATTATAAAGGAGATTTCCAGTCTCTCCCAGATCGGCTTTGAAATCAAAGAGACTATCATCACTTTCCGATGAAAGTGGAATGAGTTCATCAGTAAACTCCTCAAAAAGAGGATCAACATCACAATGTGAAAGTGATGCCTCAACATTCTCAATGTCTCCATAAGATTTACAATCATCGCTAAAATCGGAGAAAGTCTCAAAATGATCTTTTGAACACTCAAGAGGGGAAGGGATATCACACATATTATCAGAAGTTCCCTGTGACTCTCTCGGGATTGGGACAAGGTCCTCAACACTAGACTTTATGAATTCGTCCGATTCTTTTTCAGGAACAGTGTCAAGATGCTCGTCCCCCATGTTCAGAGAGTGAGTGGGAGCTTTGGGTGTGATGGCAGTTATATGAGAATGAATCTCAACTGCTGGGATATCCACTGATGAACTTGATGAATCTTCAAGTGTATCCTCATCATCACTGTCATCAGGAATAAAACGAAATTGAGAGCTAGATCTGGCTGCTTTTTCTTGTGCAATTGATTCCCTAATAGATTTTTCAAAGGCAATTTGGGAATTTATTTTAGCAGCCTGCTCTTCAGCTAGCAATTCTTCCATGGATTTCTCATGTGAATTTTGAATGACGGGACATTGTGGGAGTGGAGATTTGTCAAAACCGGAAGGTTGACATTGATAATCATCATGAGGACCCCCACAATATACACAAGAAAAACTGGGAATATTATGAAATGCTGTCTTACTCAACTCCTCAGTTCTTTTCACTGACTCCAGAAGCTCTAGATAAGTGTCTTGTTGGGTTTGCTGAGGAGTTTGAGTCATTTGGCACTGTGGAGATTGGTCGTGATATGGATAGTCATAATCGTTACAAGGAAATGGATTCCCTGTTTGACAATCAGAGCTGAAATGGGGACCTCCACAGTTCTCACAACAGTAAAACTGTTGATCCTGGATTGGTGAATCATATGGATATTGGTCATACCCAAAGTTCTGAGCATCACCGGAAAACTGTTCATAGACAATCGTGTTTCCGGATTGACATTCAAATCCTTGGTGAGGACCTCCACAAAATTCACAGCAGTATTGTTGATTATATGAAGATAAGTCGGGCTGTGGTGGGTAATTAGAAAAATTTGAGGGGTCGTTAAATGAGTTCGTATTAGGATCATAATCAAATGAATTCCTCGAACCACAAAACAAACAACTCCCGTTCCGAATATCATTACCACACTGTACACACGTACACCAGCGACATGGTGAACCAAAAAGAGGCTCACCACAACCGACACAAGGAATAAACGATTCTATTTGAGAGTTATGAGAAGGAATCAGTTCATTCAAAGAATCAACAAAATCAACATGGTGATCTGAATGACTAATAAGACTCAAAGAACATTTTGAAAAATCCGGAGGTGGGACAAGTGGTGTGCTCTGAGAGCTAGCAATTTCCATCACTTCCGTTATGGTCTCCGGTTCTGGTTCTTGAGAAATGTGAAGATTAGGCAAGTCATTCTTGCTAGTCACCGGTCTAGATTCTGCATGTTTGCTTTTAACCGTAAATCGTGAAAGTGTAGGATCAATTTTAGACGGCTTAGGAGCAATCGAGGGATTAGATCTTTGGATAACCGTAGGTTGGACGTATTTAGCACCTCCATTATCAAAGGGAAGTACCTGGTCCTTTGTCACCCCGGTTTCTCGTTCTATTTCCCTACGCAGAATCAATGGATCATCACGAACAACACGAATTCTTGACATTTGTGATAAAATAGGAAGTTTTTCAACTTCGTTCCAGATTTCGTCGTAGTCGAGAGATTCCATTAGAATAGAAGAAGTTAGAATCAAATGGATAGAGGGTAAAGGGATAAAGAATCAAAAAGGGTAAGAGAGTAAAGATGAATATTTTTAGATTTAAAAAAAAAATGCCATAAAAACAAAGAATGAAAATATTTTTGGTGTTGTTAACACTTTAGAAAAAGTGTTAATGAACTTTTTGATTTTTGATTAACTTTACAGAAAACTGTTTACAAAAAGGTGGTATATGCACAAGAATGGATCTGGAAATGCTTAAAACACGCTTACAGCCTCCCCGGCAGCGGCGCCAAAATTTGATCTGTGCTAAACCGTCAAGTCAAACAGACTTAAAACAGCTTAAACACAAATGCAACTTAAGATCAGAGGAATATAGGGAATTCCTGGGTCGTTAAGTCCCACGGAGGATGAATTGGTGTTTAAACAACTTCAGATGATAGAATGATCACTAAGGATAGTGATCAGTAAGGATTTCGATAGATAATTACCTAAAGAAAAGATCTACAAATTACAGCGACTTAAATGCAAATTAAGAAAATTAAAAAGTTAAAATCTATTAAATAAACGCTATCACTATTTTTAAAGTGATGAACGTTTAAAACCTTAAACGTACGTTTAAATAAAGTTACGTAAACGTACAAAATAAAACGTGAGTTTTAAGAAATAAAAGACCTAAAAATATGAAAATGACATTTTTACAATCCTAATAATAAAAGAAAATTATTAGAAAAAGAAAATTATTTTTACAACTATTTATTTAATTATTATTAATTAAAAACTATTTATTAAGTATTTAAATTGCACTAAAATACAAGAAAATACAAAATTAACCTAGAAAAATGAAATTATAACTTAGAAAAGTCTAAAATATGATAAAACTTATTTTAAAACTAAAAATATATTTTTTAGACTTTTTATGTATTTATAATTTATTTAAAACTATTTAAAACTAATAAAAATGCTAAAAAATACTTTTTAAACTAAGAAAATTATGGAAAAATACATTTTATTACTTTTATATTTATCTTAATCTAGGAAAATTGAAAACATATTTTTTAAAGCTTTTTCTGATTTATTTGTATAAAAAGCTAATTAAAAAGGATTAAAAACTATTTAAAATAAAGAAAATTAGAAAACAGTGTAGGAAAAATCTGAAAAATTCAGGAAAATACTAAAATATTATTCTAAGCTTATAAAAAATATAAAAACATATGCTTATGTGGAGGAAAAAGCAACTGCTGTGGATTAGCTTATAAATAAGCACTTCAAAATAAGCTATAAGCTACCACAGAGTACCTGATGAAAACAGAAGCTAGGTAATGCTAAATTAAGCCTATCTTAACCAATTATCAGTACCCTAGATCACTGAAGAAGCTTAAATTTATCTTGAGTTTATTGGCTTATATATGCAAAACAGTGATTAAGGGGGTACCTTTAAGCACTTGCACAAGCTACACAAGTAAGCTAAATGGAAAAACAGATAAAGAGACTTAAAGTAGACCTGGATAACTACACAAGGACCAAAGACCAGCTCCTCACAAGCTTGAATGAAGCTTGTGAGAGGTCTGCAAGAAGTGCCTGTGCACACTCAGTGAATGCTGAGTGTGTGCAGGGCACATCATAGCTTGTTGGAAGCTGATTTTTAGCTTATAGACATATGATAAAAGGAAAGCAACTATGAGATTATTAAACTAGACCAGCTCATCTTGCAAATTTCCAAATCTCATTGAATTTGATCCAGAATTGAACACATGAGACATTAACAAAGTTTTGCAAAAAACTGGATTTTCCAAATTTGACTTTTTTAATTTAACTACACAGTTGACTTTTATGAACTTTTAACTGATTTTAAAGACTTATTATGTTATTATAAGCTATTATAAGACTATCTAAGGCTAAACCAACAACTTTTAGGCTTGTAAACTGAATTTTGCAACTCAAAATTCCCAACAGTGAACTGTTGGAAGGTATACAAGCTATTTTGACTTTTTACTCAATTAGGACAGGTTTTTATGCTAGAACTGAGTTACTATATTGTATTGTAACACACAGCAACAACAAATAACAACTAAAAAAACTTATAACACAATTAACTAAGTTAAACCAAACATCCCTTATTAAAACTGTTTTGAAGTATTAAGCAATGAAACAGATTTTTAAACCAAGGGACCTATTAATTAGCTTATATTAACTGCAATGAGACAATATTAAGACAGGATTAACAAGTTTTAACTACTTGAACTAAGAAATGCAGTATTTAAGAAAATGGCTTACAAAATGAGTTTAAGATCAAAACAGAAAATCAAGATCTGAGATCACATCCTATGGCTTCCCAAGAAGCTCTAACCCATAAGCAATCCAAATTCCAACTCTGCACCAGCTTTCATCCTCATTTCTATATCTTTTTAATTTTTCACTATTTATTTGGGATTTTTGAGAATTTTTGAGTTTTTATGCTAAACTGAATTATAATGTATCTGATAGCTTTAATAAGCTATTTAGAAGCTTACTTGGACTTATTCAATCCTTGATAACAACTGGAAACAGTATTCTAAACTTCATGAAATTCTTGGATAATTAAAATTTGCATAAACTGAGATAGGACCTCAAACTTGAAATTGATGATCTCAAAAGTTTTATTTTACACTGGAAACATAAAATACAAGGTTCAAAAGCTATAAAATACACTGGAATTTAAATTTAGATTAAAACGACATTTAAAAATTAAAATTACACTACTACTATTACAACATTGCTTCCCACTTGTTTTATATTGATCATTTTAGCTTTGTCGACATCCTTGAGTATTTCCCACCACAATCCAGCCGTTGAAATCATCCAGATCAATAAGATTGACAATTGTCACTTTCGGCGCCAATTTTTCAAAGAGTTGGTTTTCTGCTTTAATGGGGCTTGGTTGATAGTGGAGGTGGAAGAGGGAGAGGGTAACAGGTGTAAAGGTGGAAAGGATGAGGTGGAAAGGTTGAAAACCAGCACTGGTTTTGGCTAAACCAGTGTGGGAGAGACAGTGAACAGTAGACGCGGTTTATTTGATTTAAAAATCTGGGCCGGGTCATGTATTGGGCTTGGATTTGGGCCTAGTGATAATAAAGGATCCGTTTGGTTTTATTTAACAACAAGGACCAAATATGCAATTTTACCAAAGTTGAAGGGCTGATCTTGAATATTTTCCAAAGCTCTCACAAGGACTAAAACTGCCAAGTGTGATTAGTACAAGGACCTTTATTGATAATTTCCATTTTTGTTAAATCCAGGGACCAAAACTGTCAAGTTTGAAACTTGAGGGACCAAACATGTAAATTCTCAAAAGTTATAATGAAGGACCAATATTGCGATTTATAAATAGTACAAGGTTTATTTTGATCAATTTCCAATTTTAAAACCTTAAGGACTATTTTTGACACTTTTGCAAAGTTGAGGGACCAAAGTTGTAATTTTGTGATTTTAAACTTCAAAGGATTATTTTGAACAACTTGTGAATCCCAAGGACCTAAAATGATATTTTAAAAGTTTTTAAATTACCAGGGACTGTTTTTGACAACTTTTGTAACTTGGGGGACTAAAACTGCCAATTATGCAAACTTGATACGTTTTTCACCAGATTTTGATGTTTTTGCATTTAAAACATATAAAACACTTGTTTGTGATATTTTTATCATTTTGATGTGTTTCTGAGTGTTTTCAGATGTTTTTGGCATTCTAACAGTATAAAAATGATGAGTATTTAGACACTCATCAATCCCCCACACTAAGATATTGCTAGTCCCTAGCAATGATTTGAGAAAATTTAATGGATTTTATCTCTTTACCAAAAGCCATTACTTCTGGAGTAGCCAATTGTTTCAGTTCAAGTAAGAACCTTGGCACAATGATAACCAAATGATTTTAAGCAAATCATAAGCTGTGAACGGATTTGATTTGTCTTTACCAGAAGCTGTTTGCTTATGGACTAGCCAACTCTTAGATAAATTATCAATATTATCTTTGGTGAGCCGATTACCAATTATGGTTTTTCAACTGCCTTTACCACAAGCCATAAACTTGCGGGCTAGCCAACTCTTCACTTTTAAGGATATGGTGAGCTGAATACCATACAATTTTGGGCAAATTGCAAGCCATAAACGGATTTGAGATATCTTTACCAAGAGCCGTTTGCTCCTGGATTAGCCAATCCTTATGTGGGTTAGACATGGCTGACTGATTACCATTTGTTGTGTTTAGTACATAGTACTTCCACTAAATAAAAAAATTTTAAAATTTGGCCATTTTTGGGGAAAAAGGGACTAAAAGGGTACATTTATGATCAAATTCGCCAGAATTTCCCCCCCACACTTAGAAATGAATATTGTCCTCAATATTCAAAGTACCGGCTGTTATGCCGAAACTTAGAACGTAAAAAGATAACATTACTAACTAAGTGTAGAAACACAACAATTATTCTCTTTTTTAATATATACAATTTTCAAACAGTTTTTAGATCTCTATACAACATGTGGGGCATCTCCCCCACACTAGGGTGGTACACACGGGTGAAAACCCATGTTTAACTACTGTTTTTGATTACCGAGTCGCTAGCTTGACTCGACCCCGAATTCATTGGTTCATGGGGAAGCAAAGTGGAAGAAACAATCTCCATCGGACTTTCATTCAAGATGTTTGGATAAACATTGAAGTACGTGAAAGTTCCACACCGATGAGATATAGATAGAACCAGCTCATAAATGATAAATGAAAATGCCGGGATCAAAAATAATGTCTTCATTCCCAAAGGAGTGAAGAACAGGAGAAGCCACGGGATAGGTAAAGAAAAGAAAGAAAATCATGATGAAAATCATGACTAACTCATCTTCATCCATAGGAGAATTCATGATTTCTGGGTCATGAATCTCATCATTTAAGCTCATTTGATCAAGACATATTCTGGGTGGGAGGGATGGGATTTTGATATAAAGCAAGTTCTCATGGCTGAGAACATTTCCCTCCGGAACACAAAGATCATTTATGTCTAGATCAAAGTGGAAGTTATCATACTCTGGTAGAGATATGATATGAGTGAGTTCAAAGGAGAACTCCTCGTAAAGAGAATCATTCACATGAAGTGAATTTGTGAACCCTTGTTCCATTGTGGGCTCATCACTATCCTCATCAAAGATTGGATTGTTAGAAATCCAAGTGAATTCAGATTCGAATTCAAATAGAGGATTGGTGAAAGTAGCTTTGAATGTTTCGGGAACAAGGTGATTAACATTCTCTATTGGACTGTTAGGGTGAGAAGTGAGTGAACGATCATTATAAAGGAGATTTTCAGTCTCTCCCAGATCGGCTTTGAAATCAAAGAGACTATCATCACTTTCCGATGAAAGTGGAATGAGTTCATCAGTAAACTCCTCAAAAAGAGGATCAACATCACAATGTGAAAGTGATGCCTCAACATTCTCAATGTCTCCATAAGATTTACAATCATCGCTAAAATCGGAGAAAGTCTCAAAATGATCTTTTGAACACTCAAGAGGGGAAGGGATATCACACATATTATCAGAAGTTCCCTGTGACTCTCTCGGGATTGGGACAAGGTCCTCAACACTAGACTTTATGAATTCGTCCGATTCTTTTTCAGGAACAGTGTCAAGATGCTCGTCCCCCATGTTCAGAGAGTGAGTGGGAGCTTTGGGTGTGATGGCAGTTATATGAGAATGAATCTCAACTGCTGGGATATCCACTGATGAACTTGATGAATCTTCAAGTGTATCCTCATCATCACTGTCATCAGGAATAAAACGAAATTGAGAGCTAGATCTGGCTGCTTTTTCTTGTGCAATTGATTCCCTAATAGATTTTTCAAAGGCAATTTGGGAATTTATTTTAGCAGCCTGCTCTTCAGCTAGCAATTCTTCCATGGATTTCTCATGTGAATTTTGAATGACGGGACATTGTGGGAGTGGAGATTTGTCAAAACCGGAAGGTTGACATTGATAATCATCATGAGGACCCCCACAATATACACAAGAAAAACTGGGAATATTATGAAATGCTGTCTTACTCAACTCCTCAGTTCTTTTCACTGACTCCAGAAGCTCTAGATAAGTGTCTTGTTGGGTTTGCTGAGGAGTTTGAGTCATTTGGCACTGTGGAGATTGGTCGTGATATGGATAGTCATAATCGTTACAAGGAAATGGATTCCCTGTTTGACAATCAGAGCTGAAATGGGGACCTCCACAGTTCTCACAACAGTAAAACTGTTGATCCTGGATTGGTGAATCATATGGATATTGGTCATACCCAAAGTTCTGAGCATCACCGGAAAACTGTTCATAGACAATCGTGTTTCCGGATTGACATTCAAATCCTTGGTGAGGACCTCCACAAAATTCACAGCAGTATTGTTGATTATATGAAGATAAGTCGGGCTGTGGTGGGTAATTAGAAAAATTTGAGGGGTCGTTAAATGAGTTCGTATTAGGATCATAATCAAATGAATTCCTCGAACCACAAAACAAACAACTCCCGTTCCGAATATCATTACCACACTGTACACACGTACACCAGCGACATGGTGAACCAAAAAGAGGCTCACCACAACCGACACAAGGAATAAACGATTCTATTTGAGAGTTATGAGAAGGAATCAGTTCATTCAAAGAATCAACAAAATCAACATGGTGATCTGAATGACTAATAAGACTCAAAGAACATTTTGAAAAATCCGGAGGTGGGACAAGTGGTGTGCTCTGAGAGCTAGCAATTTCCATCACTTCCGTTATGGTCTCCGGTTCTGGTTCTTGAGAAATGTGAAGATTAGGCAAGTCATTCTTGCTAGTCACCGGTCTAGATTCTGCATGTTTGCTTTTAACCGTAAATCGTGAAAGTGTAGGATCAATTTTAGACGGCTTAGGAGCAATCGAGGGATTAGATCTTTGGATAACCGTAGGTTGGACGTATTTAGCACCTCCATTATCAAAGGGAAGTACCTGGTCCTTTGTCACCCCGGTTTCTCGTTCTATTTCCCTACGCAGAATCAATGGATCATCACGAACAACACGAATTCTTGACATTTGTGATAAAATAGGAAGTTTTTCAACTTCGTTCCAGATTTCGTCGTAGTCGAGAGATTCCATTAGAATAGAAGAAGTTAGAATCAAATGGATAGAGGGTAAAGGGATAAAGAATCAAAAAGGGTAAGAGAGTAAAGATGAATATTTTTAGATTTTTAAAAAAAATGCCATAAAAACAAAGAATGAAAATATTTTTGGTGTTGTTAACACTTTAGAAAAAGTGTTAATGAACTTTTTGATTTTTGATTAACTTTACAGAAAACTGTTTACAAAAAGGTGGTATATGCACAAGAATGGATCTGGAAATGCTTAAAACACGCTTACAGCCTCCCCGGCAGCGGCGCCAAAATTTGATCTGTGCTAAACCGTCAAGTCAAACAGACTTAAAACAGCTTAAACACAAATGCAATTTAAGATCATAGGAATATAGGGAATTCCTGGGTCGTTAAGTCCCACGGAGGATGAATTGGTGTTTAAACAACTTCAGATGATAGAATGATCACTAAGGATAGTGATCAGTAAGGATTTCGATAGATAATTACCTAAAGAAAAGATCTACAAATTACAGCGACTTAAATGCAAATTAAGAAAATTAAAAAGTTAAAATCTATTAAATAAACGCTATCACTATTTTTAAAGTGATGAACGTTTAAAACCTTAAACGTACGTTTAAATAAAGTTACGTAAACGTACAAAATAAAACGTGAGTTTTAAGAAATAAAAGACCTAAAAATATGAAAATGACATTTTTACAATCCTAATAATAAAATAAAATTATTAGAAAAAGAAAATTATTTTTACAACTATTTATTTAATTATTATTAATTAAAAACTATTTATTAAGTATTTAAATTGCACTAAAATACAAGAAAATACAAAATTAACCTAGAAAAATGAAATTATAACTTAGAAAAGTCTAAAATATGATAAAACTTATTTTAAAACTAAAAATATATTTTTTAGACTTTTTATGTATTTATAATTTATTTAAAACTATTTAAAACTAATAAAAATGCTAAAAAATACTTTTTAAAATAAGAAAATTATGGAAAAATACATTTTATTACTTTTATATTTATCTTAATCTAGGAAAATTGAAAACATATTTTTTAAAGCTTTTTCTGATTTATTTGTATAAAAAGCTAATTAAAAAGGATTAAAAACTATTTAAAATAAAGAAAATTAGAAAACAGTGTAGGAAAAATCTGAAAAATTCAGGAAAATACTAAAATATTATTCTAAGCTTATAAAAAATATAAAAACATATGCTTATGTGGAGGAAAAAGCAACTGCTGTGGATTAGCTTATAAATAAGCACTTCAAAATAAGCTATAAGCTACCACAGAGTACCTGATGAAAACAGAAGCTAGGTAATGCTAAATTAAACCTATATTAACCAATTATCAGTACCCTAGATCACTGAAGAAGCTTAAATTTATCTTGAGTTTATTGGCTTATATATGCAAAACAGTGATTAAGGGGGTACCTTTAAGCACTTGCACAAGCTACACAAGTAAGCTAAATGGAAAAACAGATAAAGAGACTTAAAGTAGACCTGGATAACTACACAAGGACCAAAGACCAGCTCCTCACAAGCTTGAATAAAGCTTGTGAGAGGTCTGCAAGAAGTGCCTGTGCACACTCAGTGAATGCTGAGTGTGTGCAGGGCACATCATAGCTTGTTGGAAGCTGATTTTTAGCTTATAGACATATGATAAAAGGAAAGCAACTATGAGATTATTAAACTAGACCAGCTCATCTTGCAAATTTCCAAATCTCATTGAATTTGATCCAGAATTGAACACATGAGACATTAACAAAGTTTTGCAAAAAACTGGATTTTCCAAATTTGACTTTTTTAATTTAACTACACAGTTGACTTTTATGAACTTTTAACTGATTTTAAAGACTTATTATGTTATTATAAGCTATTATAAGACTATCTAAGGCTAAACCAACAACTTTTAGGCTTGTAAACTGAATTTTGCAACTCAAAATTCCCAACAGTGAACTGTTGGAAGGTATACAAGCTATTTTGACTTTTTACTCAATTAGGACAGGTTTTTATGCTAGAACTGAGTTACTATATTGTATTGTAACACACAGCAACAACAAATAACAACTAAAAAAACTTATAACACAATTAACTAAGTTAAACCAAACATCCCTTATTAAAACTGTTTTGAAGTATTAAGCAATGAAACAGAGTTTTAAACCAAGGGACCTATTAATTAGCTTATATTAACTGCAATGAGACAATATTAAGACAGGATTAACAAGTTTTAACTACTTGAACTAAGAAATGCAGTATTTAAGAAAATGGCTTACAAAATGAGTTTAAGATCAAAACAGAAAATCAAGATCTGAGATCACATCCTATGGCTTCCCAAGAAGCTCTAACCCATAAGCAATCCAAATTCCAACTCTGCACCAGCTTTCATCCTCATTTCTATATCTTTTTAATTTTTCACTATTTATTTGGGATTTTTGAGAATTTTTGAGTTTTTATGCTAAACTGAATTATAATGTATCTGATAGCTTTAATAAGCTATTTAGAAGCTTACTTGGACTTATTCAATCCTTGATAACAACTGGCAACAGTATTCTAAACTTCATGAAATTCTTGGATAATTAAAATTTGCATAAACTGAGATAGGACCTCAAACTTGAAATTGATGATCTCAAAAGTTTTATTTTACACTGGAAACATAAAATACAAGGTTCAAAAGCTATAAAATACACTGGAATTTAAATTTAGATTAAAACGACATTTAAAAATTAAAATTACACTACTACTATTACAACATTGCTTCCCACTTGTTTTATATTGATCATTTTAGCTTTGTCGACATCCTTGAGTATTTCCCACCACAATCCAGCCGTTGAAATCATCCAGATCACTAAGATTGAAAATTGTCACTTTTGGCGCAAATTTTTCAAAGAGTTGGTTTTCTGCTTTAATGGGGCTTGGTTGATAGTGGAGGTGGAAGAGGGAGAGGGTAACAGGTGTAAAGGTGGAAAGGATGAGGTGGAAAGGTTGAAAACCAGCACTGGTTTTGGCTAAACCAGTGTGGGAGAGACAGTGAACAGTAGATGCGGTTTATTTGATTTAAAAATCTGGGCCGGGTCATGTATTGGGCTTGGATTTGGGCTTAGTGATAATAAAGGATCCGTTTGGTTTTATTTAACAACAAGGACCAAATATGCAATTTTACCAAAGTTGAAGGGCTGATCTTGAATATTTTCCAAAGCTCTCACAAGGACTAAAACTGCCAAGTGTGATTAGTACAAGGACCTTTATTGATAATTTCCATTTTTGTTAAATCCAGGGACCAAAACTGTCAAGTTTGAAACTTGAGGGACCAAACATGTAAATTCTCAAAAGTTATCATGAAGGACCAATATTGCGATTTATAAATAGTACAAGGTTTATTTTGATCAATTTCCAATTTTAAAACCTTAAGGACTATTTTTGACACTTTTGCAAAGTTGAGGGACCAAAGTTGTAATTTTGTGATTTTAAACTTCAAAGGATTATTTTGAACAACTTGTGAATCCCAAGGACCTAAAATGATATTTTAAAAGTTTTTAAATTACCAGGGACTGTTTTTGACAACTTTTGTAACTTGGGGGACTAAAACTGCCAATTATGCAAACTTGATACGTTTTTCACCAGATTTTGATGTTTTTGCATTTAAAACATATAAAACACTTGTTTGTGATATTTTTATCATTTTGATGTGTTTCTGAGTGTTTTCAGATGTTTTTGGCATTCTAACAGTATAAAAATGATGAGTATTTAGACACTCATCAATCCCCCACACTAAGATATTGCTAGTCCCTAGCAATGATTTGAGAAAATTTAATGGATTTTATCTCTTTACCAAAAGCCATTACTTCTGGAGTAGCCAATTGTTTCAGTTCAAGTAAGAACCTTGGCACAATGATAACCAAATGATTTTAAGCAAATCATAAGCTGTGAACGGATTTGATTTGTCTTTACCAGAAGCTGTTTGCTTATGGACTAGCCAACTCTTAGATAAATTATCAATATTATCTTTGGTGAGCCGATTACCAATTATGGTTTTTCAACTGCCTTTACCACAAGCCATAAACTTGCGGGCTAGCCAACTCTTCACTTTTAAGGATATGGTGAGCTGAATACCATACAATTTTGGGCAAATTGCAAGCCATAAACGGATTTGAGATATCTTTACCAAGAGCCGTTTGATCCTGGATTAGCCAATCCTTATGTGGGTTAGACATGGCTGACTGATTACCATTTGTTGTGTTTAGTACATAGTACTTCCACTAAATAAAAAAATTTTAAAATTTGGCCATTTTTGGGGAAAAAGGGACTAAAAGGGTACATTTATGATCAAATTCGCCAGAATTTCCCCCCCACACTTAGAAATGAATATTGTCCTCAATATTCAAAGTACCGGCTGTTATGCCGAAACTTAGAACGTAAAAAGATAACATTACTAACTAAGTGTAGAAACACAACAATTATTCTCTTTTTTAATATATACAATTTTCAAACAGTTTTTAGATCTCTATACAACATGTGGGGCATCTCCCCCACACTAGGGTGGTACACACGGGTGAAAACCCATGTTTAACTACTGTTTTTGATTACCGAGTCGCTAGCTTGACTCGACCCCGAATTCATTGGTTCATGGGGAAGCAAAGTGGAAGAAACAATCTCCATCGGACTTTCATTCAAGATGTTTGGATAAACATTGAAGTACGTGAAAGTTCCACACCGATGAGATATAGATAGAACCAGCTCATAAATGATAAATGAAAATGCCGGGATCAAAAATAATGTCTTCATTCCCAAAGGAGTGAAGAACAGGAGAAGCCACGGGATAGGTAAAGAAAAGAAAGAAAATCATGATGAAAATCATGACTAACTCATTATCATCATCTTCTTAAACTATTTCTCTATCTTTGTATATAATTTTCAAAAAGCAAAATTCAAAAAAAAAAATATATAAAACCAACAAAATCAAAATAGAAAAATATAAAATCAACAAAAGCCCATAAAAATCAGAAAATTGAAAAATAACAAAAATATGTTTTCTCAAGACATGTCTTCTGGTATCGATAACATTTACGGTATTAGAAATATCATTCAATAATGGCACGGGACTTTAGATGAAGTTCGACCAGGAGGTGTAAACATTCCTTTCTAAACATGTCTCAAAATATGGCTTATAGTTACTTGAGACTGTAACCCGTGCTTAAAACTATGGTTTGCTATTATTTCTGATAGCAACCCACTCTTCAAAGAAAGGAAAGTGCTGCGCTAAACCAATTTTCAAAATTTTCGTGCACTTATCCTAAAAACTAATTAAGGAAAGTATGTCGAAGGACTGCTGTTCCCACACAAATGTTTTTCCGTCTAAAAATTCTTTAGAAAAATATTTGTTGTATTCAAAAATTGGTGGAAAATGAGTTGCTTTCAAAACAATCAGATTCGGAGTTTTTATAAAATTTGCAAACTCAATCAATGACTTCAGCGCTTTTAAAATTTTCAAAAAATTGAGTCATTGATTGAGGGGGAGAATGTTTTCAAATCTATATCATCTAACGGGCTTTCTTTTGTATCCTATATGCTTAATTAAAAATGATGTTAACCTACGTTGAAGGACTAGGTGCCTAGGATATGATTGTTAGGATTAGATGATTAGAGTTTGATGAACACATTATTCCCATGCCTTTACATGATCTGATTGAGATGTTGCATTGACTTTTATTAGTCGATTGCTGTTTGGGTGATGTCGACCACCATATATCTGTATGTGTATTCACTAACGTATGCAGGTATATTGGTATATAAGAATGTTCCCGATCCGGATCCCACATATGAAGTTGATTGGATGCCGAAAGGAAAGGGTAACTATATCTTGGGTTGACAAATGAAGAAACGGAGCTTAATTTGACTTCTATGGAGAGTTGGCATGATAAAATGCAACGTAAGAGGTCTCACTGCATCAGCAGATGGTTTTCTTCATCGTCAAATGAAGAAACGGAGCTTAATTTGACCTCTATGGTGAGTTGGCATAAAAAATATGCAACGAAAGAAGTCTCACTGCATCAGGAGATGGTTTTTCTTCCAGCCCTATAGCAACAACAAAAGCTTCTCAACCACCTAACGTATCTTTGTGCAGGATAAATAGTGAATAATACCATTTTTCAAAATATTTGATAAAATTGTTTTGAAAATGGAAAAATATTGTTTTGAAAATAAATTGGACTAAATTTTGAAAATCACCGAACTTCATTTTATCAAAACTTAAGTCACTCAATCATCGACTACGGTCATCGATTGAGTGGGAGAGTGATTTAAAATAAAATATTTTCAAACGATATTTCTTCACAAAAGTTTCGACTTGTACGAAATAAAGTGGCGATCTAAAGATTTAATGTTATGTCATGGTATGATTTTTTCTTTAAAATCAAGATCTTTCAAAATGAAATTTTTTCTGTTCTTGTTTGATTGTGAAATTATTTTATCTTACTTAAAGATCTCTTAAAAACTATCATACCATATACTAACAATCTTTAATGTCTTAAAATGGTCCTTATCTGTCATTTTTCAAAATCAAATCTTGCCACGTCTTTCCCCAAAATTTTCTAAATGATTTAAATCTTTTGGGATCACAAATCTCAAATGGTTTGAAATTTTTGATCGGGGGAGAGATCGTGATTTAAATCTCAAATCTGTTTTAATAGAATTGGTTTTAGTCCTTTAAAGGCACTCCTGCCTCCATGTGCCAAACGATTTCAATATATGATGCACATGATTGAGGATGAGCATTTATCCACAAACAAGATGAGTATTTAAAAAATGCCACATTTTCTCCCATGTTATCTAAACCTTATTAAATCACTTGGGATCCAAAATCTCAAAGGGTTTCATATTTTTGATCAGGGGAAAATTTGTGATTTAATAATGAAACTTGATTTAAGATGATTGTTTTGATTGAAAGTGTAAGTTCTCTCTAATATATGCCAAACTCTTTCGTATATCGATGCACATATTGAGGGGGAGCGAATGGTTTCTATTGGCAATCGTGAAAAGTACTTCAAAAACCTCTTTCCTCTATGTGATAAAATGATTTCAAATATCCTACGCACATATTGAGGGGGAGAATTTACCAAGAAAATCAAATGGCTTTTTCTACGAAAACTGTGATCAAGAAATTATTTCATAGAACTCTTGCCTCCATGTGCTAAACAATTTCAAGATCATATGCACATGTTGAGGGGGAGCATTTCTAAATGATCAAAACAATTAAGGTACAAATTTTTTTGATTTTATATCACAAGTACCTTGATTGATTTTTTCAAATGATTTTTCAATTGGTTTCGAGAAGGAAAGAACAATACCAAAAGACCGACCAATTTACTTTATGCATGGTGATATAAGGATGGTTAGGTTAGGTATTCGTTCCCACGATCCAGCCAGAACCAGAGGGATCTACCCAGGGACAATCCACTAGATAGTGTAGAGTCCTTAGGTTTGATGAAAAAAGGAGAAAAGTGAGAAATGGGAAGAGTGCGGACTGAGATAGAGCTAGAACTAGAATTAACCCAACAAGGTTCTAGTAATGAAGTCTCGGTAAGCACTGAAGGGGTTGAAGAATGAAAAAGAAATGAATGTGAAAAGGGTGAAAAGAAATAGCCCTCCAATAATTCAACATTAGGGCAGAAACCGGGTTCAATACATATGCTACTAGTGGTTACTAAGGTAACACCGGTATTGAAGACAAGACGTCATGGACCCAGTGACGCACTGCACCTAACTTCCCAAGCTACTCAAGCTCCTCTTAAAAGGACTTGTTTCATTCTCACGGGGAACCGACATTATCTATCGACTTTCTCTTAGAGATTGTTGATATTGAAGAAGGAGACCCTCTCCCTAGTCTCCGACATAGGAACCAAATGTGCACAATTGAGTCTAGAGCCAAGAGATCATCCACAATATCTCATTAGGACACAAAATTAATGAAGACTTACTGTTTCACACAATGTGGAAAGTAAGTATATACATTGAGAGTCCTACGCATTATCCTAGTGATATTTGCCAGAACATCCGAGTGATATGTAAAATATTCACAATGAAGATGGAAATCCTTCTAGAGCCAACATCAAACAAGCTCTTGGTGGGTGGCATGTGAGATCTATTCATTAGATCAAGCCTGTGACAACTGGATAGAAACAATGGGGCGATTCAATCTTGAATCAACCTTGGTCCAGGAAAAGGATTGACGGATACCTTTGAAAAACCGGTCATTGTGCTCAAAAACTCTTTTCTCTAGCACTTCGACTGTGTATTATGTTTTCAAAATAAAAGGGTATTTTTTATTGAAAATTGATCTTTCTCATAAAAACCTTCGTCGTATTGCAAAACTCTTTCTTCTATGCAATACGCGATTGTTTTCAAATCAATTTTTCATCAATCAGTGAATCTCAATTTGCTGGTTCACTCACTCCGTGTTGTCTTCTTTGAGACGTTCCGGTTTGAGAACAGCTAGAGCAGCTGCGAAACCCTGTCAAGGAGATTCTTCAGAATTATACCTGATCACAGGCAGTACTTGTACTGATCAACGGGGAACCGTGGGCCGTGTACCTAAATTCAACGAAAGTGATCAAAGACACTTTCGTGTGTTTTATTGCTAACTGTTGTTTGCAGGTACATTTGGACGGTTGCAGCTGATCAGAATTGAGAAGTCAATCCAAAGCCGCATGCTCATAGAATCCACACTTAATTGAAGAAATCATGACTGGTGCATATCTACATAACCTGGTTATGATATTTTTATACTATGCTTCTGCAACACTGCTGCAAATATCATGAACCAGTAAAGCTTCTGCTACTCTAATGGAAAGATGTCATGATTCAAAAGTGTGAGCATGTCGGACCAAAAATTCACAACATCACATGAAGGCAACACAACTATGGATGATCCAGAGAGTTTTACTGTGGCTGATGATCTCAAAGAAAGCTCGTAGATCATCAAGATGTGGATCAGTTCAAAGACCTCCACTGAAAGTACACACCATTCGGACAATGAAGAGTCACTGCTAAAGCACAAAGATTGCTGAACTTGAAGAATTAAAGTCTACGAGCTAAAGACTGAAGATTAAATAGAATGCTAGGATTCGAAATGTAAAACATGGGGTGACCTCCCTAAGGGGGAGATTGTTAGGAATTAGAAATTCCATAAGTGAAGAGTCGGTCACCCCAAATATTATCTAGCATACGTTAGCTCGTAGACATTTCGTTAGTTACGTTATTTGTTAGTTTATTAGTTAGTTATTAGCATAGTTTAGTTTAGTGCATCACCGTGGAGGAAGGACGGGTCTTTACCCACTGTATACCTGATCCACAGTCCGTTAGGAGGACGTATTGTATGTAACTATAAATACCATCTACCTCCCAAGGTAGAGGGTTGGACCTTTCAATCTAACCTTCTTTCTTTTGTTTACTTTCTCTCTCTAGAAAGGCTCCCATTCTACTTTCTCTCTCTAAAATACTTCATCTCATTCGAACCATATTGTGACTTGTTATGCGTTTATGAAAACCAATATCTAACACAATTGATAAAAAAGACCAAAAAATGTTTACATCAGTAAGGAATAGCTAACTTGTCTAATATAATACCAATATACTATTGGCATAGATAATGTAGTCGGAGTTTCCTCCATGACCAACATCATCATTGTTAAAAAAAAATGTATTATAAGTAAAACCTCAAGAAAAAGTTACCGGTGCCATTTATATTTGTCATTACTCATGTCAAGCACGTAAAGATCATCTGTTGAATAACCCGCTGAACCTACGCCACCCGGATACAATTGATCAAAACCGAAATTAGAACAAACTAAATAACTCACTCCTTTAATAACTATATCAATATCATAAATTTACCTGAAAAACAACCATGGTTCCAACAGCGACAGCTGCATGATCAGCCCTAGGTGAGGGTGGTTATCCAGCTGGTCGAATTCTGAATTTCATTTTTTTCACAGTTAGCATTTGATCTTGTAGGCAAAATAAGCTACTTTAATAAAATTTGAGAGGGTTTGGTTTAACTATTGAAACTGCTTATTGCTTATTGAAATAAGTTGTTTTGGATCTTCTAATTTCCAGTCTAGAAACTAACAACAAATACCGTAAATGTCTGCATGTGTACAAAACAGCTAATGCATAGTGGTTATGCACTTAGGCACCTGGCATCAAAGAGAAAGAAAAGAAAGAAAATTATGCAGATGTTGTCTAATATCATGTGGTAGTGTAATACAAATGAGAATGAATACTAATTTCAAAAAGGGAGCTATCTGCCATCAAAGGAGCGAGTTGGACACGGTCTGACTAAAAGGAACTGTTTGGAAGAGCCTTGTTGAGGGCCGATTGGGACAGCAAAAAAAAAGTGCAGATTATCATTTAAAAAAGCTTGGTTTAGAGGCTGTTCATGTAACTATGGTGGAAAGTATTAGCAAAATAAAATCGTCGTTAAATTTGATTCAAATCTACCTGACTAACCATCAGTTGCACACCAAACGCACCCATTACGGCCCCTATTTCAGCCTTCAATCCCACACCCATTTCAGTCCCTAAAATGACCCATTTTAGCCCCCACTTCAGCCATCAAACTTACCCAATTCAACGCCATTTCATTACCTAAAACCCACCCATTTCAGCCCCCAGTTCATGTTTGCATCTTTGATGGCAAATAGGCTTTAGCTTAAACCACTCGCGTCTCCTCGGTCACCCTCCTTTCCTCTTCTTTGGCTTCAAGCCATGCAACGGATTTTTTTTATCATTACCAGAAGCAGGCACGATCACGCCTAATGGCAGTCGTAGGCAAGTAGCTGCTAAAATATGCCACGAAGGTGGACTGCAGTGATGAATGATATGGTCAATTTCCCAACCGTAGCATAAATTTTTCAGAACAGAAAGAACACAACGTAAAGTTTTTGAGAAATAAAAGTAATTCACCTTATCAAATTTGTCTTTTGAACTTAATGGTTTTCGGGACTGTGCAGGAATTGACTGATGTATCAATGGATTTCATTATGTTTTACTAAGGATCGTTATACCTCTATCAGCTTCGTCCTTCACTGCAAGTGGATTTCGTTTCTCTTTTTCTGCAAGCCCTGTTGCCTAAAAAGAAAACACCAAATGTAGCAGAAATAGTAGAAAAAACACTCTTGACACTCGTAGCCGTACTCCCTGGCTTAGACACAACATACCCAGATGAAGCTCCAACTGCTCCTCCAAGAACTTAGTTGCACGCTCGTGCCCAATAGCAAAAAACAACCCATTCAGTTTCAAATCCGAAGACTCGCAGCCGAAAACGTTGTTAACCATTAAATAACCCAAAGTCTACTTGTCTTTCTCCCCATACGCGTTGCGTTTCTCCCGTACGCCTCAACAACCCTGTAATTCCAAATCACGTCAATCTTCTCATTACTCATCTCCCTTTGCTGCATTAGCTTAGTCATCCTAAACTCCACGAAACTCAACCCTGAACGAATAAAAGTCAGTTCCAAACATATGCGTTCCAGCACAACACTAATCCGAAATACGAATTTACAGTCTCCATGCTCTTATTAGAATAAATGTGAATGGAGACTCGTTTGTTTTTAAAAGGTTAAGTGTTAAATGTATCCTTTATTAACAAAGGTTTGTATTTTTTTATTATGTAAACTGAGATAGTAACATACCGTTGTTCTTAGGATGTATTCAGAGGATGCCGCTGCTCATAATACAACTCTATTATTCTCATTCATCTGTAATGACTTCTGATCTGTCATCCACATCATTCAAATTCAACAGTTAGACTTCACATGAAATGACTATTCATCATAACTAACAGGAAGTTTAGAAGTAAATGCTCACATATGGTAGCAATTTTAAAAGTAAATGCTCATATACGGTAGCAATTTTAAAAAAGCGGATGCACCCCCCATGGTTCCAACCCTAGTAGGACACGCCGCCAAAATACGGGCAATGTCACCTAAAACCGGACCCATTAAAACTCATTACATAGTCAAGATATTATGCAACCTCATGGCTGCAAGCTTACTAAGCTGGCCTTGCGACGCTGCAAACGATCTCAATTTCAGAGGGGGTATGTGAGAGATAAGAAAATCAATTGGGTATCTAAGATACATAATTTAGCGGCCAATGGCTGCAAGTGAAATTATTTGCCCCGCCATGGCTGCTAACCAATTTGGTCCGCAAATATAACTACAAATGGTAACCCATAAAATTCAACAGAGAAGCGTAAGCAAACTATGCGTTAAACGGGACCCAGGGTTGCAAATCAAAAAAATCAATGGTAAAACGTTCCGGCTTTTACAAATCAGAAACTTATATGTCTAGTAAACCATACGAATGGAAAACATCAATATAACTAATCATTAATACCGAAACAGTAATCGTAACTAATCAACCCATGTTCGTAAACATATCCAAAAACCCAAGAATACCACTGCTCTTACCGACACCAGAGCGACATTCATTTCCGTTATCAAATTAACCTTTTTGACCTAATCTAGGATACAAACGGTCCAACGTTCCAGGTTTTACAAATCGCACACCTATATTTCTACTAAACCATAAGAATGGAAAACATGAGTATACCTAATCGTTAAGACGAAAATAGTAACGGTAACTAATCAACTCATGTTAACCGTAAGCAACCAAGCTATATTTGTACTACAGTACAATTATTGTTAATCCTCAAACAATAACTGTAACCAATGAAACTTTATTTCTACTAAAGTATAAGAATGAAAAACTTGAGTGCAAGTAACAGCTAATCCTGAAACAATAACCGACAACTAATCTTAAATCCAAAAACAATAGCCCTAGCTAATTGATAACATCAAATAGTCCTGAATATTAAGTGTCAATTTCCCCCGTTAATGCTCGTTATTTAAATCATTTATATGGATTTACGCTTGTTTTCCATTGTTTTACACTTTCAGGTAAATTGCGAGCATTGGAGCTAAAGAGACGCGGAAATGGAAACATTACTAAGGATTTATCACAGTATGCTTATTTTGAAGAGGTTACGGCGTAACTCGTCTCTCACATTACGCCGTAACTATTGCGTGACCCTGAAGTCCAACTCATCAAAAGGTTACGGCGTAACTCCTTCCAAAGATTACGACGTAACTCTATTAGGTTAAAAGAGGTTCCACGCCGCTGATACTTACGCCGTAACTACTGCATCACTTACGACGTAACCAGGTTTATTGAAGACTATGGCATAACCGCTTATAAGGTTACGCCGTAACTAGCAGATCTAGCGCTTTTACGATGGAATAGAAGGTTACGGCGTAACTCATCTTTTTGTTACGCCGTAACCCAGACCTGGCCTATAAATACCCCACGAATTCTAGCATTTCTAATCATCCCATTCCACACACAATAATCTAAGAACGTCGGAAAATACTCAAGGAAGGTCTAGGGAAGCATACGGAGCTGTTTCCAAGGGAGAAGTCACACCATTACGATAAGCTTTAGCGTTTATTATTTCTTTTACTTTCGATTCATGTATTTCGTACTTTTGAATATTGAATTGATGTGCATGATTAATATGAGCGGCTAAGCACCCTTTGGTGCTAGCCTAGTTATGATTCCTTAATTGTTATGTTTTCGTTTACTTTTACTTCCGTACAATTATTTCTAAGTGTATGCATGCATAGTTCTTTGGTAGTCACCCCTGGTTCGGTAGTTTTGAATGGCGGTAGAGGCCTATTGCCTAAGAGATATGACCAACTAACCCTAGGTGAGCGGACTGAGACGGGAAGGGTACGATATGACCAACTGACGACCCTTTCTACTTGTGCGATTTGACCAACTGATCACCTATCGTTTGGATGAACTTAAGAATTGGGGGTGTAGTGTCTAAGTTCCTAACGGTCGGGCACTCACTATTTAGAATCTAGCATGTAGCGGTACTTAATGACTCGGATTAGGGGACCAGGAACAACAGGACTTATGACGGTGCGCCTGATTTCTCCTGTGGTGGCATCTTTGCTGATAGGTTAGGGCGAATTGACCAAATGCTGTCCTCTCGAATTTGACCCCACTTGAAGTAATTGGAAGTAGGTAGACGTAGACATAACTAGTTAGGAGGATTAACTAGGTTAGCACCACTATTCCTCTATTGATTTCCTTTATACCATTTAATTGCTTTTATATTCTGCATTCGTAGTTTAATTAATTAAAACCCTATCAAACCATTTATATTCTGTGACAATTAGACTTAGTAATTATCCGATACACATAGCTCTTGGGACGACCTCGGCTTTACCATTTACTACACTATACACGACCGGGTACACTGCCCGTTAGTGTATTAGGGTAGACCATAGGTATAGCGAGACACTATAAATATTAAGACCTGGTCAGTAAAACCTGCAACAAGTTTTTGGCGCCGCTGCCGGGGAGCTATATTAGGATTAATATAAAGTCTTTCATTTCATATTTAAACTTTTCTCACGATCATATTTCAAGTTTCAGGTACCATGGAAGCCATTAACATCGATAACCTCACTCTTGAGGAATATTTGGCTTTAACAAGAGAAGAACAAGGGCCTGGGATTGTAAGGCCAACCATTGCAGAAGATGCTCAATTCGAAATTAAACCTCAATTCATGAGGGAGTTACGTGCAAACCCCTTCTCTGGAAGCATCGCCGATGATGCCCATGAACATGTGGACAACGTCGAATACATTGTCAGCCTATTCGAAATCCCCAGAGTCTCACACGATGCTATAATGCTACGAGTATTCCCGATTTCTCTTACGGGAGCTGCAAAGAGATGGGTCGATCGATTACCTGCAGGGACTGTCAACACTTGGCCTATATTAAAAAAATATTTCATTCAGAGATATTGTCCTCCATCAAAGACGGCCAAGTAAATGGAGGAAATTCATAACTTCAAGCAAGAGGGAGATGAAACACTATACCAAGCTTGGGAAAGATACAACGAATTGTTATACAAGTTCCCTACTCACGATCTTAACAGCCAACAAAAAGTGAACGTCTTTTATAAGGGACTGAACATCTCTTCAAGACAAATGATTGATTCTCAAGGGCCGATTCCTAGTATGACACCCACCATGGCTTTGGAAACTATTCAAAAAATGGCAGACCACTCTCACAAATGGCACAACGGAGGAAGCTACCGTAGTAAAATAATGATATTGAGGGCCTTGCAGCAATAAACAACAAATTAGAAAACCTTGGAAGAGAAATGAAGAAGCTCAAGGAAAATGTGCATTCCATTCAAGTGGAACGAGATGGGGGTCATCCTTCAAAAAATTGTTCCTCCAATGAAGAAGTTAAAAGGATCGGTGAAGTGAACTACGGAAAAGAATTCCCTTTCAAAAGCTACAGTAATTACGGACCTAGGTACCGTGAAAATCCCCTGGGTTCTACACAAAAATCAACAATAATACTCCTAAACCGAGTCTTGATGAAATAATGCACCGACACATTGAAGAATCGACAAAAAAGGAAGATAGGCTCAAGGAATGGATGAACAAAGTTAAGGAGGACACCAATATGAACCTACGTGTGAAATCCAAGATCCGGACTCAACTAGAGTGTATAATAACAATGATTGAACATGCACAGCGGAATAATAAGAACACAATCAAAGTTACCAACAAGGTTTTTCAAATAGAACTAATGATCCTCTATGGATCTTTACACCCTCTCTATAGAGGTTTTTCTTGAATGTTTTTGTGTAAAAATCTTTTTCAATACAATAGACCTAAGTTCCTTTTATAGACAAGGAACACTATTCCCTTTCTTGGGAAAAGAACAAGCATGCAAATAAATAAATGCAAACACATATAGACTACGCATGCACCTAGACAAGCATGCAACTAAGCATTTGTTTTGTCCCATACACATGCCCATGCTACCTTGGGCAATACAATAATAAAGATGGGCTAATATATAAATAATACAGCGCCTGCCTTTCTTACGTGGATTCACACTATCAGCAGAATCACGATTTCTGCTTTACTACTTCAACAGAAATATAATTTCAGCAGATTCCACTCTTTACTACATCAGCAGATTCTATAGCTTCACTACTTCAGCAGATACACGGCTTCACTACTTTAGCAGAATCCATGGCTTCAGTACTTCAGTTGCTTCACTACTTCAGTAGATTCCACGGCTTCAGTACTTTAGCAGATTCCACTGCTTCAGTACTTCAGCTGCTTCACTACTTCAGCAGATTCCACGGCTTCAGTACTTCAGTAGACCTATATCTCCACTACTTCAGTAGAATAACTTCAGCATAGTTCCTACTTTTGTATGTTTATAGTACTTTAGCAGAAACTCTTCTTCAGCAGAATCCATTGTTTCTCGATCAGCAGAATCACTGTTTCACAGAATTCCCAACAATCCTCCCCTAAACTGGAATTTAAATGAGACTGATTGTAGAATCCAAGAGGATTGTATCATTTAAGTTCCAGTTTCCAGATCTTTAAAAAGTTCAGAACTAGAGGATTGTACCAACAAATGACAAAAATTTCCCAACAATCCTTCCCAACAATCTTTAACACTGCAGAACAAGAGGATTGTACTCGAACATCAGCAACAAAGAAACAAAATAATTATATCTCTATGATGACACAACTTTGAAACACCAGATCTTTGCAGCAACAAATGACAACATGTACATCAAAACCTATAAGTTTCAGACTATTCTCATCACTTCCAGGTGTGTTAACACCTGTGAGAGGTGAATCATTGAAAATAATGGGTTTGATGTCTCTTTACCAATAGCCATCACTACTGGAGTAGCCATATGTTTGAGTTCGAAAACTATGGTACACTGATAACCATCTGATTTATTGGCAAACCAGCAACCATATAAACGGATTTGATATGTCTTTACCTGTAGCCGTTTGCTCAGGACTAGCCAACCCTTTGATGGAATGCCGTCATCATCATGGTGAATTGATTACCATTTATGGATTTCCGCAGCCTTTACCACAAGCCATAATCTTGTGGGCTAGACAACTCTTGTGTCAGAAAGACATGGTGAGATGAAAACCATGAGTGGTGTAGTAATGAACCAACACCAAAACAAGCAGCAGCAGAAACCAAAGACAATTGTAGTGTCAGCAGAAACACTAAGCCTCCCCTCAGGCGTATGAGGATCCAAACAGCTGCAAAAATGGCTAGTCAAAATCCTAATACACCTGACACAGACTTTTGTTCTTGGGTACCCAGAATGAACGTTTCCTTTGAGTTTTCCAAGAATAACATGTTGAGGGCTTAACAACATTTGCCACACTAACTCCACCATGTGCCTTGGTCATATGAGATACATAAGGTGTATATGACTGAAAATAAGAACTTTTAGGTCTATAGGGCATAAGCCTAGCCTTACTGTTCCACCAACCAGTAGTCACTGGTGAAGAATATCCTCCACCAGAGGGAACTGGAAAAGGCCTATGAAGCCTGTTAGCAGAAACAGATGCATACACCTTTGGTTTACCAGTAGGAACTGGTTTACCTGCTCTCACATGTGCAGATTTGGGAACAAATGGAGGAATACTAGCAACATTAGTCCATGTGGGTCTAGAAGTCTTATGGCCAGAGGAAACACTCATCTTTTTCTCATGATAATCACAGTCTATAATAAGATGGAGTTTACTACCACACACAAAACAAGATTTCTTCTTAAATGACTTATTCATAACACAACTTTGTTTATTACATTTAAACTTATCAAAAACAGATCTAGAAGCAAAATTGTGTTTAACAGAATAAGCAACTGGCTTTGTTTTGAGCTCATCATCAGCTACTATGGACTTGGGTGTGGTCATGGGTGTGTGCTTAGGTGAGTCAGACTTCTCACTTGAATCACATGAGGCATAGTCAGTGGACTTTAGGTCTGATGACTTGTCACTTGTAGAACAAGAGACATATTCATTAGTTTTGCTACTAAGGACTGGCAAGTCACTTAACTTTTTGCTATATAAATGGTGTGATCCATCAAAGGCATCTGGAATGGACAGGTTAATAGGCATGAATTCACCTCTAATAGGTCCAGGGACAGCATGCAAATCACCTTCTTTTACAAAGTTAGCTAACCCTGCTCGAGTTGATTTACGACTATCATTCCTAGCTTCTATTCCTACATACTTCTCAAAGCCTAAACCTATAGGAGTATTAGGATTTTGACTAGCATAGATGTGACTAGCTAACTTATTTCCATTCAATAACCATTCCTTATGCCTAGCAATTTCCTCATCTAGTTTCTCTTTAAGCACTAGGTTTTCAGCAGTAGCATCAGCTTTTTCTTTCTCAGTTCTTTTCAAGTTAATATTTGCAATATCTAGATCAAGCTGTAAGAACTTTATTTTTTCTTCATAAGCTGTTTGATTCTTTTGAAACCATACCTTTTGTCGTTCTACTGTTTTTAATGCTAGTTTATGAGCTTCATTATCAATATAGCATTCATCATATTTAGGTTTCATAGAGTCATAGGCTTCTTTAAGTTCATTATATCTCTCCTTACAACTATAATCACAAGTATGTACCTGAGAGATTCCCATGAAAGCAATTGGCGGACTGGCATAACCTTCAGCATCAACTTCCTTGCTCATTTTCTTGAGATTAGCCTTTTCACCATACCTTGCTTTAAGCGCATTCCATATAAAACTTGCATCACCCATATAGCGAAACTCTGCTACATGATCTGCGGGAATAGATTTAAGCAAGATATTACAGGCCTTTGACTCTCTTTGTACAGCAATGTGTTCATCCGCAGTCGTTGGAGGACGAATAATGTAGTTACCATCACGATCACTTACAATCCTTTTTAAACTGTTGCCATTTTGGATCACCTTCCAGATATTCATATCATTATTCATGATCCAGTGTTCCATCTTCTTAGCCCATACCTCGTACTCATCATTTAACAAATAAGGAAACATACAACCATCCCTATTATTATCAAATTCTGCCATATAAAAGGTTAAGTGAATACAACAGTATCAAATTATATGAGCAGTTAAGGCACTCGAAGACTTCAGCAGATATGAAGTTGAATGAGAATGGTACCAATTCAATATACCAACGACACAAACCCACATGACGAATAATAATCCAACCAATCACACAGCACTTAAATACTACTGAGTATCACAAACCAATGCCACAATAATTATGATGTCCCACATGAACTTCAGCAGTAACAAGTAATCAACATATCATATTAAATTCAAAACCACATGTATACTCAGCTAGATTAAAACCCACGTGATGCACTATATTTCGACCAATCACGAAGAACTCTTTCAAACCTTGGACCCACGTGAGATCAGATAAGACAATTGACCTTTTCACAAATAATCCTCACGTATGCCTTCAGCAGAAACAAGTCAAATTTTACACCAATATAACAAGTGAGCAATCAGTGTCTCGTATTCACTCAAGTGGGGACCAGCGAATAAAAAACGATACACTATGCAAAGCAAACCGAGCCCCTTATCTGATGACCATGTATTCGTGGGACCAGCAGCAATTCGAGAACCAATTAAAGAACCACAAACAATATGATAATATTGAGCCAATAAATTCACTCGATATGTGAATATGTAAGAGCCTTTATCACGGACCAATCAAAATCAAGTCCACTATAACAACCATAAACCGTATCACACTAGATCGAAATCCATATGACCCACTTAGATGAAAAGCCAAACACGTTCTATCTTTAATTTGCAAATCAACTTGCTTATATATTGTGGATATTTTAGAATAGATAAAACACGACATATACGAATGAAAGACTAATCAAACCCACGTGCTTGAGATCCAATAATCGCCAATAAAAAAATAATAATAATTACCTCATAACAAAACTGCTTGTGTTGGCAACATAAAAACCGGATCCACTTTTTCACTGCTGCCTTCTTCAAATCATTCAGATCTGCTTCGTATTTTCCCAACTGCTGCTATCCACCGATTAGGGTATAAATCCTAATTACCCAAAAACCTTATCAACCCTAGATCGAGAGCCAACCTGGCTCTGATACCAATTGTGAAATCCAAGATCCGGACTCAACTAGAGTGTATAATAACAATGATTGAACATGCACAGCGGAATAATAAGAACATAATCAAAGTTACCAACAAGGTTTTTCAAATAGAACTAATGATCCTCTATGGATCTTTACACCCTCTCTATAGAGGTTTTTCTTGAATGTTTTTGTGTAAAAATCTTTTTCAATACAATAGACCTAAGTTCCTTTTATAGACAAGGAACACTATTCCCTTTCTTGGGAAAAGAACAAGCATGCAAATAAATAAATGCAAACACATATAGACTACGCATGCACCTAGACAAGCATGCAACTAAGCATTTGTTTTGTCCCATACACATGCCCATGCTACCTTGGGCAGTACAATAATAAAGATGGGCTAATATATAAATAATACAGCGCCTGCCTTTCTTACGTGGATTCACACTATCAGCAGAATCACGATTTCTGCTTTACTACTTCAGCAGAAATATAATTTCAGCAGATTCCACTCTTTACTACATCAGCAGATTCCATAGCTTCACTACTTCAGCAGATACACGGCTTCACTACTTTAGCAGAATCCATGGCTTCAGTACTTCAGCTGCTTCACTACTTCAGTAGATTCCATGGCTTCAGTACTTTAGCAGATTCCACTGCTTCAGTACTTCAGCTGCTTCACTACTTCAGCAGATTCCACGGCTTCAGTACTTCAGTAGACCTATATCTCCACTACTTCAGTAGAATAACTTCAGCATAGTTCCTACTTTTGTATGTTTATAGTACTTTAGCAGAAACTCTTCTTCAGCAGAATCCATTGTTTCTCGATCAGCAGAATCACTGTTTCACAGAATTCCCAACACTACGTAACCAAGATGCTGCAATTAAGAACCTCGAGACACAAATTGGACAATTAGCTAAGAACCTCGCAACTAGTAATGCTAAAGCCACTCCCTGCAATGCCATATTTGCACAGGATAAAGCAAAAAAGGAGCAATGCACATCCTCTATCACTAATGATCTCTCTGGGATTAACTACCTAAGAGAGGATGATAAAGCTGAAGACGACGAGTTCCTACCTAGCCAACTTCCTGAGAAGCTGCAGTACCAGGAAAGTTTTCTTCTCCCTTGTACTATTGGTAATATTAAGATTCCCACTTTAGCTGATTTAGGGGCTGGGGTTAACCTTATCTCAACTACTTTATTCGATAAAATCAAACTTACCAATTTAAAAGAAACAACTATTATGATTGAAATGGCAGACTCTTCTAAGGCTGTACCGAGGGGGATTGTGAACAATGTGCTCTTGAAAATTGGAAATTTTTTCTTCCCCACCGATTTTGTAGTTATTGACATGGGAAAGCGGGAGGCTTACAACTTGATTGTTGGAAGACCTTTTCTGGCCACCTGTAGAGCTCAAATCATGGTTTTTGAAAAACAAATTTCCTTGGGGACCGAAAAGGAACGAATAACTTTTAGTATGAACGAACATTTAAAACCAATAACTGAAATTTCTAATAATGTTCAATCAATAAACCCCACTCTACACTTTAAGCCTATTACTGATAATCGTAAAGAAAGTGTTGATCATTGTAAGCAGAAACAGGATGAAATTGTTCATAGCATTGAAGAAACTCCGAGTCCTAATAAACACTTTTGCAACTCGATGATAACCAAAGAATGCGAATCGGCATGGCCACCATTTACTCGTCCTAAAAAATGTGAAAGAAAAGTTAATGAATGGATTTACCCTCATAAGGGAGAGAAACATGATGTTGAATTAGCACTGGAAGATTGGTACAAATTAAAGCTTGGAAGCTCAAAATTGATTAAGGAACTGATCAAGCAGTATGGGTGCAACCATATCACTGACATCTTAGGCGGAACAAGATCAAACATCAGCATTACTGATAATATTATTAAAGATGATGACCATGGAGAATCATGTGATAAATGGCTTTCACATAAGTTGGGAACATTTGGGCTCAATAAATCTACAAGAAAAAAAAGGCTTGATAATTGGATGAATGTACACCAACGAGTAATGAAAGTGGGGAATGTTCAAAGACCCCCATAGGAGCCCACGGCTCTGAGTCTAACTTAAAGACTCGTTAATAAATAAAAGTGCTCTTTCGGGAGACAACCCGAATTATCCCTTTCTTTTGTTTTTATTTCCTTTGGGTTTGTGTTTTCTAACCATTTTTGCAGGAGACAATGAAGTAATTACTGCTGCAGTTGCTGATCTGAACATAGTTACGGCGTAACTCATCTTGGTGATTACGCCATAACCAACATTTTAGCAGCAAAATTCTTGACGCATTACCAATTACGGCGTAATACCATCTTAGTGGTTACGCCGTAACTATTCGCTTCTCAGCTCATACCAGGTTTTGCAAGTTACGACGTAACTCTCTTATTAGAGTTACGACGTAACTCTCCTCTGCTTTAATTCTTTCATTTTAAAACATAGTAACCTTGTATTAGTTTTTAAATGAACTTTGTGGGTGTGTTCCCTGTAAACCCTCACGAGACTTCACTCGTCCACTTGGGACACCAAGTGGTTTAAAAGGCTTGTTGCATTCGCTAAATGCAACCGTGATTCCTACGAAAGTGAGTTAGGTTTGTTTTTCATTTTATTTTTTTTCTTTTTAGAATTATGCTTGTCGGTATTGTGATTTCAGGGATTGAAGTTTGCTCATGACGCTTTAACGAAGGCACGATCCTTTCTCGTGGGCCTTCTTCTTTTTGGAGCAAATTTCAGGGAAGTTCTCGCTCTAATTCTACCTTTCTCTTCACCTTTATTTTAATGCCTAGTACAAAAGGGACTTTGTACAATTCAAGTGGGGGGACGGGAGTAGAATTATCTCTTGAACTTTATTTCGCCCTCATGTTTCTAGTTTATTTTTAAAAATTATGCCATTTTTTATATTTTGACATGTTTTTCCGAACCTAACTAGATTAGACCTTAGCCGAGCACATACAACCCTTGATATTACATGGTGAGATTAGCCTTATCTGTTTCCTATATTTTACCCCAAATCTACCAAATTATGAGTGTACCGGTAGCTTGTAAACTTTAGAACTTGGCCTTTGCATCATTTCGAGACCATATACGAGGTATGTTAAGTTAGCTCGATGTATTTGGACTTTTCAGTTTTAGAAGGCAGTATTATAGGATTATCACCCAAACAGCCTACCATTGTGAGTCTATCGATTAGTCACCTCGACTTTTCGACCCCCTTGTGAAACCCTTTTGTTGCACTCACCTTTAGTGCAAGATACCCCTAGATACACCCTTTTGAGCCATTCCTTTCATTTTGTCACCCCAATATATTGTTTCATTACACCCTTACACCTTAGCCTACCCTGTAGTCTTTATTTGTAATTGGGAAGTCATCATTTGCCTGAGTTCAAGGTTCGAGTGGAAAGGTTTGGAAATCACGCTTTCATCGACAACAATTATGAAGATCATTGAAGACCCCCCGAATTCCCTTTGTTCATCTCAAGTGGGGGGATGTTATGTTATTAGTTATGATTAAAAAAAAATCGAAAAAAAAATTAAAAAAAAATAGTTGATTCAGTTATGATTTTGTAAAGTGCAATGTTATAAGCACTATAATATGAGCTTTATTGTTTAGTATCGAGGAGGCCACCTCGGTCACATTTGAAGATTGGAGTTGGAGTAATACCAACTGAAGAAGAAAAGGTAGTGTGCCCATCACGACGTCCTCTAATGACACATCTACCTTGCATTTCATGATCTGGTCTCTAGACTTCTAAGCTTGAACTTTGGGCGGACAGTAAGTGGTGATGACTTAGTTATAGATATAGACTACATGCTTGTTTTTCATTTTACACCAGTTATACATCCCATGTCTTATCCTACCCTTTAGTCATGAAGCATGTCTAGGTGATGCAGCGAGAAATCTTTGGTGTCTTGGCCATGGATTTGTTCATGTATCATTGATTTTTTCCACTTCGCCATGACATGTTAGTAGTGACGAGTCACCCCTTAACCTTTGCCGTGTCTACCCATAGTGCCTTCGAGAATTGTTTAGCCCTTAACTCCAGAGATTTGTGTAACCGCCAAGCTTATGATAGAATACATGCTATGACTGTGCGATTGAGTGATCACCCCGAAATTGACACTTAGAATAGTTGAGAGATTTGAGTGTTTGTTCCCCTTTAGTGAGGTGTTCGGCTTTGTTTTATTCTAGCATAAGGGATTTGTAAACTCATATTTTCCAGATTTTGGGAGATATGTTTTTAGGAATCTCTCTAATAACGTCTACTTGAGGGCAAGTAGAGTTCAAGTGGGGGGATATTTGATAACATCAAATAGTCCTGAATATTAAGTGTCAATTTCCCCCGTTAATGCTCATTATTTATATCATTTATATGGATTTACGCTTGTTTTCCATTGTTTTACACTTTCAGGTAAATTGCGAGCATTGGAGCTAAAGAGACGCGGAAATGGAAATATTACTAAGGATTTATCACAGTATGCATATTTTGAAGAGGTTACGGCGTAACTCGTCTCTCACATTACGCCGTAACTATTGTGTGACCCTGAAGTCCAACTCATCAAGAGGTTACGACGTAACTCCTTCCAAAGATTACGACGTAACTCCATTAGGTCAAAAGAGGTTCCACGCCGCTGATACTTACGCCGTAACTACTGCATCACTTACGACGTAACCAGGTTTATTGAAGACTACGGCGTAACCACTTATAAGGTTACACAGTAACTAGCAGATCTAGCGCTTTTACGACAGAATAGAAGGTTACGGCGTAACTCATCTTTTTGTTACGCCGTAACCCAGACCTGGCCTATAAATACCCCACGAATTCCAGCATTTCTAATCATCCCATTCCACACACAATACTCTAAGAACATCGGAAAATACTCAAGGAAGGTCTAGGGAAGCATACGGAGCTGTTTCCAAGGGAGAAGTCACACCATTACGATAAGCTTTAGCGTTTATTATTTCTTTTACTTTCGATTCATGTATTTCGTACCTTTGAATATTGAATTGATGTGCATGATTAATATGAGCGGCTAAGCACCCTTTGGTGCTAGCCTAGTTATGATTCCTTAATTGTTATGTTTGCGTTTACCTTTACTTCCGTACAATTATTTCTAAGTGTATGCATGCATAGTTCTTTGGTAGTCACCCCTGGTTCGGTAGTTTTGAATGGCGGTAGAGGCCAATTGCCTAGGAGATATGACCAACTGACCCTAGGTGAGCGGACTGAGACGGGAAGGGTAAGATATGACCAACTGACGACCCTTTCTACTTGTGCGATTTGACCAACTGATCACCTATCGTTTGGATGAACTTAAGAATTGGGGGGTGTAGTGTTTAAGTTCCTAACGGCCGGGCACTCACTATTTAGAATCTAGCATGTAGCGGTACTTAATGACTCGGCTAAGGGGACCAGGAACAACAGGACTTATGACGGTGCGCCTGATTTCTCCTGTGGTGGCATCTTTGCTGATAGGTTAGGGCGAATTGACCAAATGTTGTCCTCTCGAATTTGACCCCACCTGAAGTAATTGGAAGTAGGTAGACGTAGACATAACTAGTTAGGAGGATTAACTAGGTTAGCACCACTATTCCTCTATTGATTTCCTTTCTACCATTTAATTGCTTTATATTCTGCATTCGTAGTTTAATTAATTAAAACCCTATCAAACCATTTATATTATGTGACAATTAGACTTAGTAATTATCCGATACACATAGCTCTTGGGACGACCTCGGCTTTACCATTTACTACACTACACACGACCGGTTACACTGCCTGTTAGTGCATTAGGGTAGACCATAGGTATAGCGAGACACTATAAATATTAAGACCTGGTCAGTAAAACCTGCATCACTAATCAACTAATATTTGGAAAAAAATTGACACGTAAAACCAAAAATTACGCTTAACATACTAATTCATCACAAAGCACAAAATTCTAACCCAAGTAACCCTAGTTAAAGCGATTAAAAAACAGAAAGTTCAACAAAACAAAACACTAACAATTGTAACACCCCTATTAATTCATCTAATTAGCAGAAACCAAACCCTAACCCAAGTAACCCTAATTAAGGCAACTGAGCAACAGAAATTTCAACCAAACAAAAACCTAACAATCGTAACACCCCTATTACAAAGTAATCTAATGTAGCCTAGAACAAAAAACGTAAATCGATGAAAATTGCCATAGCCTAAAAACCCAATGGTGCATTTGTTTCGTGTAGCGTGTGTGTGTAAACGGTGAAAGCAAGAACATATATCAGATAAGGAAAAGAGATGGCAGTCATGCAAGGGGTTGGAAGATAGAATCATCGATAAGCAGGAGGTGGAATAAGCAGGTGGTGGAGAGGAAATATTAAATAACACCGACCATGTTGAGCACGGAATATTTTAGTCCACCGACCATGCCCTAAAAATTATTAAAAAGTCCCACCGGCCTTCCGTTTTAGTTTAAAGATATAATAATGATGGAATAAACAACTTGTTCAACACATAAGTAGTATTTGAAATTGACACGGTACATTCCTATGCATTTTCATAAGCTTGTTATATAGTATACACATTTGTTAATATATTTATTTTGAAAGTTCTATATATATAGTAAAACACAAAGTCGATGACCTTATTATATTCTTTCACCACATGCTTTTCCCGCCATTTTTTTGGGATATTTGGCTTGCTCTTTGTGGTCCGGCCGAGGTAACCCAACCCAAAAGATAAGCCGCCTTTACTTAGATAAGTATACACACACATGCATAGAGACTTCCAGAACTCGGAAAGATCTCCAGAACCTACCGACACACACTGAAACTTTTTCATTCACAATATTAAACTTTATATTACCTTAGGTTTGTTATATATTTTTTGGTAAAAGATGGATTCATTCATTGATATCAGATTAGATGTTTTTAGAATAGGTGAATTTGTGTAGGTTTTTGCTTTTTGCGAATGTTTTGGCAGTATTGATTTTTGGAAGATTGAAGATGTGATTTGGCCTCTAATTCCTGAGAAATTATAAGGTATGTTGTTTGAAGATGTTTTTTTATATGTGGTAGGTTAATTTTTTTTAATGATTCTGTTAGAAAAATGGGATTGGGTTTTCGTATGATTGATCAAACCCACAAGCCAGAACAAAAAATTTGCAGCAACGATTGATTTCAACGCCTAAATCAAATTAACTATGTAAGTTTACTGACCCTAATTAAATTCTCGCTTTTGACTTTTGAGTATTCTTTGATTTTAAGAACATGTGTTGTCATATTTTGTTCGGGTTTGAGTAAGTTTGTCTATTGACATTCAACCCCCTTTCAAGTTTTGCCGCGAGTTGGTTGAAAGAATGCATTAGTGTTGGCCTCTGAACCTGTTCGAACAATCACTAGGTTGCCTTTTGTGACTTGATTTAGATGTATTAATTTCATATTTTTATTAAAAATAAATAAATAAGTAATAAAAAAAATTATGGTTTTGGCTATTACGTTTTGATTATTTGGAATGGAATTTAATGTTGTTCATTTCTGAATTAGTAGATATTTAGTTTATGCCCTCTGGGGATTTGCTTATTTAAAATGACATAAGGCAATTTTTCTTGCGTGTGTAATGATTTATGTTACATTGTTATAAGAGCGTATCTGGAATTTCTTATCAAAACTGCTTATTTCCTTTGCAGATAAAGAGTTTCGGATAAGTAATCGAGTGAATTCCAAATTGTTTATTCGTATCTTTTTATTTCACTCACAACTGATGACATAAACAATTTGGGTAAACACTCTACAAGTTGCTTATCCGTTGTATCAAAATGCAATAAGTAATTTCAATATTGGTAAACACTCTACAACTTGCTTATCCGTTGTATCAAAACGCAATAAGTAATTTCAATATTTATCCTAAAAACCCTCCTTAGTACATTAAAAAAAAAGAATAGTGTGGAATAGTCGTGAGCTTCAGTGCATGCGCATGTTATATTTTTGACATATGATGTGTGATCTATAGTGTCTCTTATTCATCTATTTTTTTAGATTTTATATTCACCATACTGTTAACATATGTCATTACATATTTGCGTGTATATGTCATAGGCTTCAAATACAATGGGAAAAGATGCAAAGGGTGGAAAGGGAAAGGCAAAAGGTTGTGGTAGTGAGGAAGGTGGTGCAACAGGCAAAGGAAAAAGTGGAAAGGCTGCTGATGGCCTTGGCACCTGTACATAAGTAAAAGATTTCTTCTTTAGAAATTTCCCATTTTTCGTGTAGTGGAAAGGCTGCTGATGGTGTTAATACAAATAAGCTGTAAAAACGTTTATTTATATTTTACGCTCTTCTAATGTTTTGTCGATGACAAACGTAAAATTATTTTAACGAAACAAATAAAATACGTAAAAGGTTTGAGCCAATAGTTTACTAACACACTTACGTTTTCACATAAAACACTAAAACAACTATAAGTGATTTTATGATTTAGTAATACATATGTACAACAACTAGTGTTTACATATTGGGTAAATATATACATAACTAGTATGTATTATAATGGGTAATATAAATGGGTATAAACTTAAGTATTTGACCCATTGATCAAATACATTGAATGTAGTTGGGTATAACCCAAAGTCCATGACCCATAACCCATTGCATGATATCATGCTTAAGTCATATATGGATATTATCCATGACCCATGGTTTTAACCCATGACCCATGGACTAGATGCATTGCAAAAGGGAGCGTCCTACGGATCCCCAGTAATACACTGGACGGATCCCTCAAGTGAGGGATCCGTGGGATCCGTAGAACAGTAGCTGTTTTTCTTCTATAAATAGTGAGTCATTTCTTCCTTTTGGCTTTCCACTCCCACATATGCTTTCCCCAAGTATTGTAACCTTTTAACAACAAATCCTAAGGATCTTTCTATGTAGTTTGTCTTTTGTTTTTGTGTGATTCTCTAGGTTCCTCTTAAAGGCGAGATCACCACCTCTTGAAGTCGAGCAAGCTCAAGTCCATGAGTTTCCATGCTTCGTCATCATCAAGACTACTGAGGTTCTCTTGTTGATACTTCTTTCTCCCTCAATAGAAGTGTTGTGTCCAAGGCATTAGTGAAGGATGCCGAAAAAGTCAAGACGAAAGCCTTAGTGAAAGGTGCTAAACATCCGTGTCATAAGCATTAGTGAAGAATGCTAAAGGAGTCAAGACGCATGCATTAGTGAAAAGTGCCAAACGTCCGTGTCAAGGGCATTAGTGAAAGATGCCTAGAGGTCAAGTCAAGTGGCATTAGTGAAGGATGCCAAGGTAGTATACTCGATGAGGTGCATCGATATACAAATAGAGATAGGTTGTATCTTTGATGGTGTTGTAATAAGGAGTTGGTCTCCTTTGGGGTTAGGTGTTGTGTAGTGTTGGGTAGTAGTTCCTCCATCGTAATGGAACTCGGTACTTAGCCTAGTACCGGATAAAGTGTAGGTGACGTTGTGATAGGTGTGGTTCTCCCTTGTGAAAGAACCCGGTGGTTAGCCTAGTACCGGAAAAAGAGTAGGCGACGTTGTGAAGGCTTCTCCGCCATAAGGAGTTGGTATCGTGTAGTGATTACGAACTCTCGAGTTGGTGACTCGGGGAGTAGAGTAGGGCAAGGAAGGTGTCCTTGTAGCCGAACCACTATAAATACTCGTGTCGTGGTTATGTGCTTCTTACTCTTTATCTTTCATTACACATTTATATATCTATCTATCAATGTCTAACATACACATCCAAATAGATTGACATAAGTCGATCTAAATATTTTAAAACAAAGTTTTAATTAGTAAAACTATTCAACCCCCCCCTTCTAGTTTTCCACAATTGGTACCAGAGCTTCGTTACCAAGTTTCTTAGAGTATGTTGTACTTTAAAAACTTGATACGATCCGTGCATGTTTGAAAACTACAAAGAATGATTTTTTTTTTCATGTTTTAAAAATCATCATATTGATTAATGTTGGACAATGATAGAACGTTCTAATATTTTACTTGTTAAGAATTCTCCATACTTGGATTTGGGCATACCAAGAAGATCATGAAGAAATTCTCTCTAAATATTTATTTTCGTAAAAAGAATATTTAGCAATGTATTCCTCATACATGGATTTGGGGATCCCAAGAAGATCACAAAGAATCTCTATATATTTCTTTCCTTAAAAAGAATATTTAGCAAAGGTATGATCTTTAATAATTTACAAGATTTTATTATTATTAAAGTCTTAGTAGTATGTTTACACTTTCTTAGTAATTACTAAAGTAGTTATCTATATTGAAATCATCATCAAGAATAGTATTCTTCCTTGATTTGTATATACTACACTACAAACCTGTAATAATGATATCTCGGCTATTCGAGAGCCTTGATCATTATTCCTCACAAAAGGACTATTGACATTTCATCTATGTCAATGAGTATCCATGTGAAATTTCTTATATTATGATAAAATGAGATTTTATGATAATTTTTGAAAAACCTCCCAAAGAATTATGACTTATTCATAAAAAGGGAACCTCGTCAAATAGGATTAGTATTAAACCGTCAAAACCCCAAACCACAAGTTATAGAGCTTAAACATCAACTCTAGGAAATTTAGAACTCCCAAACCAAAGTTATCAAGGAATGCTTAAGCTGAACTTTTGCTGTCATGCCGGATCCATGAGTTTGAACTAGCCGGATCCCTAATGCAAGGGTTCCGTGGGATCCGTGCAACAGAAGATAGCATAAGTTAGAAATGATCACTGTGGAAGTTCCACTATCACTTTCCCCTATCAAAAACCTAGTTACTTTTCACAGGAGCAAATTGATCATTTCCTTCAAGCAAAACATTCTCTTGTGTAAGTATAATCTTCACTACATTGTTAATTTTATTCCTTGATTCCTAGGATTACAATTTTCATCTTTAGAAGTTGGGTTCAAATGGGTTTGTCATAATTTGTTACCACATTATTTTCTAAGATAATCTAAATCAAAGAATTAACATTGTTAATACAAATTAAACTCATTTCTTGAATTCAATGAAGATGTTTTGAGCAAAATTGTGATCAAACCCTTTAGGCTACTATTCACAATTAACACCATATTGTGGTTTTGTTGTATAGGAACAATCATGCCTAGTAACCGCCAACAAGATTATCATGATAACGCTCACTACATCCCAATGTATCATCGAAAGGATGGACTTAGCCCGGAGGATAGGAAAGCTTTCAAGTTTCTCGAAAAGAGGCTTTTTCATGAAGGTCGTGTGGTACAACCATCATTCCTTGCTAACACCAACATCCGAGAAGTTTTTGGAACAATTGGCTTTGATTGTCTTTTAGACATAAACGAGCAAATTTTCCCGGTGTTCGTGCTTGAATTCTACAAAACAATGAGAACAGTTAGGAATGAGAACGGGACCATCTCAATTGTCTTCAACATAAATGAGCATGAGTACACCCTTTCACTTGTAGAATTTGGAAGAATACTACGTGTTCCATGTCAAGGATTTTGTATGCATTCCAATGAATGGTCTTTGGCGGAGCTACACGACATGGTAGATCATCATGAAGTCTACCACATGAGAATCCCAGAAGCAACCACGGTAAGGGATACCGTGTTCATGCAAAGGGCATCCCCATCGAGGGTCACTGGAAATTCCAAAGTGATCTATAGGGATCCATTTCAAATGGAGCTCTCCGAGATGTTCCCGTTATATAAGAAATGGGAAGTCGTGGTAATGGAAAATGTGATTTGCTTGGGAGGGAACAAAGATCACCCCAATGCGTGCCTGAGCTTCATGATCTATTTCCTTGTGACCGAGACTCGCTTCAACCTTGCATATTACATGATTAAGAGAATGGCGAGTGTGAAACGCATGGACAAGATGGTGCTCCCTTATGCAATGCTCATATCCCGTCTTGCAAAATTCATCTTTGCTTTAGATCCTTCTCCGTATTCCTTTGATCATAGCTTTTGCAACAAAGTCATGGTGCCGTTATCCGAGGGAAAGACTACAAGGTTTATGGTGGATGGCAAAAGACCTCACCCACCAACGGATTCATCTGATGAGCGAGAGAGACAAAGAGAAGGAGAAGGAATTAGCAAACCCCTTGGCAACACCGATCTCGATCCTTTGGATTACATCAATCAATTGCCGGACATCCCTAGCCCATCACAAGAATGGAAACAAACTAAAGGGATCTTCAAGTGTTTCACCAACTTCTTGAAGAAAAAGAAGTAGAGATGGTGGGATGAAGAGTGGAGGGGAGGATGAAGACGGGGAGTGATATGGAAGGAGATGGGGATGAAAGGTAAGGTCATAGGACCTTAGTTTGTGAAAACAATTTAAAACAATGGTTTGTAACATCCTAACAATACTCATGTAGAGTAGGAAGTAGTATGTAGGAATTGCCATAATTTGGCATTGAACAATTTAACTTAGGAATGAGTAGGATGAGATTTTACGACATTATGAATTCATTCAAGTAGTCGTCGTTACTCATCTTTAGCTACCTTTTAGTTCCCCCACACTTGCTATGCGTTATACTTGTTGTGTTCTTGCATTTAATCATTGTAGAAATGACTAGGAGAAGCATTTGCTAAGAGTGAAAGAGTTGCACAATTGCTGAAAGCCTTCTGATCTGCAGTAGCCGGATCCCAGAACTATAACTAGCCGGATCCCTCCAATGAGGGAACCGTGGGATCCGGGCAGACAGATACCAAATACAGATCATTATACATCGATTTTATCCCGTTGATCACATCATGTTGGCTAAACATGATTCTTTAATACCACTTAAGGCTTCCTCAAACACAGTAGGTCTCACATTCACCCGTAGCTAACTTAGGATCAAATTCAAAGTGCTTTTGATTTATCAAACTCACCAATACCCACCATATCTCCGCTCCAACGCTCACACATTGTTCCTCACATCTCAAAACACTTAGTTTGATATTTCTATCAATTTTAGTAAATTAATTTTAGTCACTATTACCTCAAAATAGGCTTAAAACTAGTTTTTCATTTTTCTTTATTTTTTAGGATTTTCTCAAATTTCTCTTGAGTCATCATCTGATTTCTAGGACTAATTGCCATCATTTTTCCATTCCCAAATCAAATGGTATCTTCCTCATGCACTTAGTTAGACTCTCAAAAGTCCACTTTCCTACCCCAAAACCATCATTAAGTATCCTCACTCCTTATGGTTGAGCATTTAAGACATCCACCACTTAAGACATCTAAGGAAAGTCAAATCCTCAAGATTCATAGGTACTAGACCTTACAAAAAGCATGATCATTTCATCACAACTCTGTCTGACAGACGGATCCCTGGTTTATAACTAGACGGATCCCTAGTGAGAGGGATCCGTGGGATCCGTGTCTACAGAAAGCCTTTAATAAGCTTTTTCTTCAAATTTAAGCCATATTTGGTAAACTAAACACTTTTAGTTACCATTTAATGATTTCCTAGAGCTGAACAACACCTTAGTTAACCTTGGTGCATGGCTAATTCCCTTAGTTGTCATGAATTTAATTCCTTAATTCAAATTCACCCTTTATAAATCAAACACTCTTGAGAGGTTAAGTCATCACTATTTTCACATTCTTAAAGAATTTAGTAGTTAGAGACTTCTATTACAACCTCACCATGACCAAAGCACTTAGCAACAACTCTTCAACCAAAGGTTCATCCAAAAGGAATGGTCATATGGTTCATGAGATTTCATCCACCGAATCATCACCCGTAAGAGATAATAGTGCTAGAATCCCACCTCAACAAACCCAATCAACAATTGCCAAGAGAACCGCAAGAATTAGCATTAGACCTTTTGGGTTAGAAAAGGGTTCATCAAGCTTTAAACCAAATGCACCTAGTTCTAGTAAAACGCCTAAGTTTTCATTCCTAGAACATAGACAACATTCCTTCACCGAACCTATCTCTCATCCAAATCTCTATTCATTAGAGCACTCACCACCGAGAACTTCCCACTCACCAACATTCTCATTAAATAGGGAACCACCTACAACACCAACTAGTCCGCCGTTGGAAACAAGGAACCACCAAGGACTTGATCATATGGAGGAATTTCCATTACCACCACCTTCGTTCTTAGTAGAACCTCATCCTACATTGCTCAATGTAACCCCACCATCATTTGTAGAGCCTCCTCAAAACATCCAATCTCCTCCGGTTCCTAATCAAGACAATAATTGCTGTAATTGTCTAATCACCCAAGGACTTGTTCAAGAAGTACGAAATGAGTTGAATTTCATTTTTAATCATCTTCTTGAAATATTGGACCAAATCAACAAGTCTACTCATCCTTAGACTCAAGCACATTGATGCTTCTTAAGTTTTTGGTCACTTATTAGTATTAGTAGAAAATATATTATATGGATAAATCATTCTCTTAGTTTTTAGAGATTTGTATATCATCTCTTATGTTTTATTGAATGATAATTTATATGCCATATTGCTTTGAGTATATGTTTGTTGCTTGAATACATATCTCACTTTGATGTTAATATTATTTGTTACATCACCATTGCTGAATTATGTTACCAGACAGCCGGATCCCTGAATTTTGCCTAGACGGATCCATCCAAGGAGGGAACCGTGGGATCCGTGCGACATAAGACATGTTTTCTACTAACTTGAGTCTTAGTTAAAGGAAATTATGCATTATATACTTGTTTTCTAACATTTGTTTTGTAGATTTTCAAAATACACATGAAGACTTTGACACACTAAGCTAGGGGAGCTTTGTGTTGAACAATACATTGCAAAACCATTTGCAATATAATCCTCATTTGGATTACATTTCATGACGTCCCTTTGCAAAGTTGCAATCATCAAGGGGGAGCATTATCGTCATTAAGACGAAACCATTTGCAAACATCATTGCAAAACATTAGCTTAGTAGTTTTTCTTACTTGACGCCTTCACAAAGGGATGGACTCGTCAAGGGGGAGTTAAGACGAGAACTCTTTCCGTCACTTGCTCTTTATATTTTTTTTCTCTTTCTTTTACATGTTTTTCTTAAAACATTGTGTTAGTTTCTTTTCGACGCTCTTTTTGTTGCGACAAAAAGGGGGAGAAGAGAGTAAAAACTCCAATTCAAACTTTTACGAATTTTAGTTTTTCCTTAAAATAATTTTATGTTTTGTCATCAACAAAAATGAGGAGATAGTTAATACAAATAAGCCGTAAAAACGTTTATTTATATTTTACAATCTTCTAATGTTTTGTCGATGACAAACGTAAAATCATTTTAACGAAACAAATAAAATACATAAAAGGTTTGAGCCAATAGTTTACTAACACACTTACGTTTTCACATAAAACACTAAAACAAGTATAAGTGATTTTATGATTTAGTAATACATATGTACAACAACTAGTGTTTACATATTGGGTAAATATATACATAACTAGTATGTATTATAATGGGTAATATAAATGGGTAGAAATTTAAGTATTTGACCCATTGACTAAATACATTGAATGTAGTTGGGTATAACCCAAAGTCCATGACCCATAACCCATTGCATGACATCATGCTTAAGTCATATATGGATATTATCCATGACCCATGGACTAGATGCATTGCATCTTGTAGATACATTGTATCTACTTGGATACCCATGATCCATAACCCATGACTCATGACCCAAAACCCATGGGCAAAAGCGGGTGTCCCACGGATCCCCAGTAATACACTGGACGAATCTATCAAGTGAGGGATCTGTGGGATCCGTGGAACAGTAGTTGTTTTTCTTCTATAAATAGTAATCCATTTCTTCCTTTTGGCTTGCCACTCCCACACATACTTTCCCCAAGTATTGTAACCTTCTAACCACAGATCCTAAGGATCTTTCTATGTAGCTTGTCTTTTGTTTTTATGTGATTCTCTAGGTTCCTCTTAAAGGCGAGATCACCACCTCTTGAAGTCGAGCAAGCTCAAGTCCATGAGTTGCAATGCTTCGTCATCATCAAGACTACTGAGGTTCTCTTGTTGATACTTCTTTCTCCCTCAATAGAAGTGTTGTATCATAGGCATTAGTGAAGGATGCCGAAAGAGTCAAGACGAAAGCCTTAGTGAAAGGTGCTAAACGTCCGTGTCATAAGCATTAGTGAAGAATTCTAAAGGAGTCAAGACGAAGGCATTAGTGAAAGGTGCTAAACGTCCGTGTCAAGGGCATTAGTGAAAGATGCCTAGAAGTCAAGTCAAGTGGCATTAGTAAAGGATGCCAAGGTAGTATACTCGATTAGGTGCATCGATATACAAATAGAGATAGGTTGTATCCAAGGATATTGATATCCTTGATGGTGTTGTAATAAGGATTTGGTCTCCTTTGGGGTTAGGTGTTGTGTAGTGTTGGGTAGTAGTTCATCCATCGTAATGGAACTCAGTACTTAGCCTAGTACCGGATAAAGGGTAGGCGACGTTGTGATAGGTGTGGTTCTCCCTTGTGAAAGAACTCGGTGGTTAGCCTAGTACCGGAAAAAGAGTAGGCGACGTTGTGAAGGCTTCTCCAGCATAAGGAGTTGGTGTCGTGTAGTGATTACGAACTCTCGAGTAGGTGACTCGAGGAGTGGAGTAGGGCAAGGAAGGTGTCCTTGTAGCCAAACCACTATAAATACTTGTGTCGTGGTTATGTGCTTCTTACTCTTTATCTTTCATTACACATTTATATATTTATCTATCAATGTCCAACATACACATCCAAATAGATTGACATAAGTTGATCTAAATATTTTAAAACAAAGTTTTAATTGGTAAAACTATTCACCACCCCTTCTAGTTTCCCCTGGAACCTGTACATAAGTAAAATATTTCATCTTTAAGAATTTCTCATTTTTCGTGTAGAAATAATGTGTCCTCTATTTTATGTAACTTATTAATTGTGTAATTTCAGTTTGATTTCAGCAAGGCACATCTTATGTGAAAAGCAAGGTTAAATTAAGGAACCATACAAGAAGGTGCAAGATGGGTGGCTTAGCAATGGAGATAGGGTCCCTCAAGATCAGTTCGCAAAGGTAACCTCTTCATTCAATGATTGCCATTCATTCTTCTCTTTGTTTTTATTGCTGATGCTAGACCTATTTGAGTAGTGGCCTTTCAGATATATTACATGATCAATAAGATTGCCTCATCACAGATAGAATGTTGGGGTTACTAGGTGTACATATAAGGTACAGGCACTGCCGGCGTACGAATAATCCCAAATGCTATTTGCATAACATGTACTAAATCTGAAATCGGGTTTGCTTTTAGTCTTTTACTATTTTACCAGGTCATATACACAGAGGGGGGGAGTAGTGTGGACCGTATCCCTTAACTAATTACCACACTTACTTGGAAAGGTTCCCAAGATGAATGAAGTGATCAAAAATTACAGATTATAAAGAGAGAAATTAATAATTATAAATTTGAAGACTAAACTAAAGTTGTGGCCCATGTAACATGAAAGGAGGCAAGAAGAGGAAACAAAATTTTTCTTGATAGTTTATGTGGTGTTTGGACATGCGTATAGGAAGTGATTATGTAATTTGAGGAATTATATTAAGATAACCGGTTGTAATAGATGATTGTAGCACATACTGTCTAGATGTACTTTTGTGTTTGAGATTGTGATAATTAAATTTTGGGACTGGAATCATACGCAACGATATATCACCTTCGTCTATTACCACGCAATTTCAGATGCAAATTCAGGATTACAGCAGATATGGTCATGATTATGAAAGCACCTCTGCTTCAGTCTGCCATATGCACGGATATATAATGAGCCAACAGATGCGCGCACCAGCAGGTAACATGTTTGCGACATTTTTCATCGGATTCAAATGTTATAATATGTTATTGCACACTTTATGTGGAAAGGTGTCCGCGTTACTTTATTGTGTGCTTTGAGATTGCAGTTGTGTATCTGCATCATTTTAGTTGTGTGATGCCTAACACTTTCAAATTTCAGCAGGTAACCGGAACGCGTATGGTGCTCGCAAAAGTGGGTTGAAAGACATACATATAGGTTGGTTCAACTATTAAGATACAAGAAAATTTTAATTTATGACAAAGTTCAACCACCAGTTGTAAAATCATTTTATGTTACCATATGATTATAGGATCATATATTTCACATGGCTGGACTTCAACAACCGCTCCTGCACCTTCAGATGTGCCGGCACCGTCACGAAAACGTTGGTGACAACCTTTTTGTTTTTATAGCTTTCATATACTTGGAGGTTGCTTGCTTTAGTTAACAGTATTGTTATACAAATATTTTCATGCGCCTTTTCATTCTCCACCTGTAGCCATTAATTGTGTATATTGTAGATAGTCGAATCCACATGTTTGCCACTTAATTTTAGAGTATCACAAACCTATTGTCCACTATGCTTAAGGTTTAAAAAACCTATTTTTGGACGTGTTATTTTTACATTGCCATCAGTAGATTCAGTCTAGACCAATTCAATTCCATTAGCTTTGTAATTATTGACTGTTTATGTCTTTAGCATTCATATATAGGTTGATCAAAGATTGTAGAAAGTGAGTTGGGTGTATTTTTCAGAACTGTACAAAAAAGAAACAGAAACGCGTTTAGGGAGCATGCATTCTGTAATGTAATGTTTCAAAAATTGGGTAAAATAGATACTTAGGATCACTCATATGCGGTTTATTTGACCAGTCACTGCCTAATGTGGTTTTGCAAGAACAACAATTGTAGTAATGCATAAAAAAGAAATAGAAACGGGTTTAGGGAGCATGCATTCTGTAACGTTTTCAAAAATCATTGGATGCAGGTGTAATTTTGTTTATAATTTTGTGAACCTCTGGTATGTTCATGTTTATAATTTGGTGGTTTTGATAAAAAAGAACTCCTACTAAAATTAAAAGGTTGCATTACACACATATTGGATCTGCACATGCATATTTTCTTAACACAAGAAGTTTATATATGTCTTTGGTAGTGGTACCATTGTTTCAACCACTTGGATACATGGTGCAACTACAGGTAGCTTCTTTATTTCTCTTGCCCATAAAATGGACTTACTACAGGTTTCAACCACTTGGATACATGGTGCAACCTGTACTTTCAACCATAAAATGGACTTACCCATAACTGTAGTTTCATTTATTTGTACTTACCTTATAATTGCCATTGTTCTAAATATTTGCCCACTTGGATACTTGGATCCATCCATTTAACTTTCATGCAATGTTTAACTAAACTTTTTGCTAGCCTTTTTTTCTAACACTACCTGATAAATGGATAAAAAATTCCATCCCTACTCATCATTGTCTTATAATTTCAGCGTAGCATTACTGCAAATATCATGGGAATGCTATTGGAGATGGACAATATGCACGTGCTTTTGATATTGGAGTCACCGGCATCTTTAATTGCAATTACGTCTTGAACCCAATTAGATGCATCATGCTTAAGGTTTAAAAAAAATGAAACAATCAAAACGTCCAAACTAGATGCATCATGCTTAAGGTTTAAAAAAATAACAAAAAACTCCGCCGCAACGTGGCGGGGGTTTCCATCTCGTTTTAAGTATGCTGAAGACATAATAAATAGAGTATTTAGTAGACAAATTTAAGTATGTGTGAAAAGAAAATAATGTGTAAAATTTATCTTTTAGGTTTTTACTTCTCGTGAAGAGTTACTAGATTGGTTGCGAAAAACTTTCTATTGGTTACGTTATCGTAATTAAAGCATCAAAGTCTAATGAAAGTGTATTTTTTTAGTGTTTTTATGATACTTGGTAATAAATTGTTATTAATTTACACTTTAGTTTTAATCTGGAGCAATTGTCGCAAAAAAGAACGAAAAACAAGCAAAAATGAAGGAAATGTGTTAATTTTTGGGGTATTAATCTGTGGCAAACATGTCATTCTATCAATTGCTAATGGTTTTCAAGTTATGTTCAGTGCAGGCTTATTACAGGGGTTAATCATGGACAAAGCATTAATGGTTTAAAGTTCCAAGAAGTTCATTTCTGCTGAAGCATTTCTCATTTATGCTGATGAGTCATTTATAGCCGTTAGAGGGGTCTTTGTGTATCTTTATCTCCTTTTAATAAGTCCCTTAATCTAGGGTTAGATATAACTGTGTGTGCAGTCATTGTCTCACATTCTCTTCTTTCTGATGATTACATTGATCTTTTCTCTTCTTTGTATTTGAATGGTTACTGTCTCACTGACATTAATCTAATCTTGTAACACTTTGGATACTATTGTTGATTTAATCTAAGCCGACTATTGAGGCTTAGGTTTGAATAAAAGTTCTATTGTTTATCTATTGTTGCTGATACTTACGAACATGGTATCAGAGCTTCAGGCTCATAATCATTATTGATTCACCATCCAAGGGTTTCTTCATAGAAACTTGGGGACATCTCTTCAGCAACAAATTGGTGGTTTGGGGTTATTGCTATTGGCATAATCACTGGTTATTGTGATTTGTTCTTTCCGCTGCATATTGCTCTGTAAGTCTAAGTCTAATCTCTTCTTCAAACAAACAGTACTTAAGTCTTTGTGGGTGCAAACGGGTAGACTAACATCTTGATCTGCCACCTCTGAGTGGTATGAATACCTGCTCTGGTTTACCCCAATCCACAGGCTTGGTGCTTGTTGTTTCTCAATTACAAAGTCTTATTTATTTCTTTATCTTTCTATCTGCTCTTGATGTTATCTCTGTCTGTGTTATTTGTCTGTCTTATTGTTTGCATTATGGTTGTTGGTGATGATAATATTGGTGGTGGTGGTTCTTCCACTGAGAAAAGCTTATCCTTTGGTGATGCTTTGTATTTACACCCCAATAACACCAATGGTACTCCCATTATCTCTATCAAACTCTCTGGAACTGAAAATTATAAAATATGGAATATGGCCATGACTTTTGCCTTAAGGAATCACAATAAGTTAGGGTTTATTGATGGTACTTGCATAAGAGATGACTCAAACCCTGGTCTTGCTAATCAATGGGATACTTGTAACTCTGTTGTGGTTACCTGGATTCTTAACTCTCTCAGTCCTGAACTATTTGCTGGTGCTATCTATGCTAAAACTGCTTATGAAATGTGGAATGATCTTAAAGATACTTATGATAAGGTTGATGGTTCAGCTATTTTTAATTTGCATAAAAATATAAACTCTCTTAGTCAAAATGGGTCTTCTCTTGCTGATTATTACAACAACCTCAACTCTTTATGGAAACAATTTGATTGTATGATTAGCTTGCCTCCCTGCACTTGTGAGGCTGCAAAACATTTTGAAAAACACAATCAGCTAATCAAATTAATGCAATTTCTTATGGGTCTTGATAACACTTATGTTCCTATCAGAAGTAACATTCTAACCAGAGATCCATTGCCTAATGTCAAATCTGCTTTCTCTGTTGTCTCTGGAGAAGAATCTCATAGAAATGTGTCATCTGGGAATAGCTCTGCTAAACCCAATGCCACTGCTTTTGCTGCAAAAACTTTTGATAGTGGAAAATTTTTTGATAACAAAAAAGGATCAATCAACAACAATTTCAATAAAGGGTCTGGTTTTAATACTGGTAACAGCTCTAATAACAGAGGACCAAACATGAATCTCAAATGTACTAACTGCAAAAAACCTGGTCACACTGTTGATAGATGTTATGATCTTGTTGGTTATCCTGCTGGATATGTTAAAAAGAACTTTAATGCTAAACCTTTCAGCAGTAACAATGTTTCCACTGATACTAATCATATCACTGATAATAGAGCTAGCAACTCTCCTGTCTCTTTTTCTAATGAACAGCTCTCCATACTTATGAGTCTTCTTAATGACAACAATGTGTCTTTTGCTAATGCCAACATGGCAGGTAAATTTTTTTCAGGAACCTTCTTTAATGGCAGTGTCAAGTTTAACATAAACTTCAAAAAAAATTTTAACAACAACACAAAAACCTTATCTGGAAACATCAGTCTTGGTTGGATTGTTAACTCTGGTGCAAATCAGCACACGACTGTATCTGCCAAATTTTTAATTAATATTGTTGACATTTCAAATCTTGGTCTAACTGTTGGACATCCCAAAGGTACTCAGGCCCTAATTACTAAAATTGGTGACTTAAAGGTCAATAATGACGTAACTCTTTTTGATGTTCTGGTTGTTCCTGAGTACAATGTCAGTCTGCTGTCTGTTCATAAGATTGCTAGAGACAATAAGATGTTTGTTGGGTTTAATGAATCTAATTGCTATATACATGATTTACATCAAAAAAGGATTGTGGGGATTGGTAAACAATGCAATGGGTTATATATGTTTGATATTGATTCTACATGTAAGATTACTTCTAATAACTGCATTTCTGTTTGTCATGTTTCTAGAAATCTCTGGCATCAAAGACTTGGTCATCCCTCTGACCAAGTCCTACATATACTTAAATCCACTCTTAAACTTGATAGTTCTTCTGAATCTGACCATCTTTGTGATACTTGAAACAAAGCTAAACAAACCAGGGAACCATTCCCTCTAAGTGAACATAAATCAACTAAAATTAGTCAACTTGTTCATCTAGATGTATGGGGACCATATAAAGTCACTAGCAGAGATGGTTACAAATATTTTTTAACTATTGTTGATGACTATTCTAGGGCAGTGTGGGTTTATATGCTTAAGGGAAAAGATGATGTTTATGTTTCCATTGTTAACTTTACTCATATGCTATCAAATCAATTTGAACACAATGTTAAGATTTTCAGAAGTGATAATGGGACAAAATTTATCAATAATAAACTTCAACACTTCTTTCATGAAAAAGGAATTTTACATCAAACCTCTTGTGTTTATACACCACAACAAAATGGTATTGCAGAAAGGAAACATAGGCATCTCCTTAATGTGGCTAGATCCCTTATGTTTCAGGGGGAATTACCTCTATATCTTTGGCCTGAATGTGTTCTAACTGCTGCTTATGTCATAAACAGGTTACCCTCTTCAGTTCTGTCTGGCAAGTCCCCCTTCTCCCTTGTGTATGGGCATGACCCTTCACTCTCTCTCCTTAGAGTCTTTGGCTGCTTATGCTATGCCACCATTCTCAACATCTTTGATAAATTTGGTAGTAGGTCTGAGAAAAGTGTCTTTATTGGTTATTCAAATGAGAAAAAAGGTTATAAACTTTTGAGCTTAGAAACAAAAAATATCTTTTATTCCAGAGATGTCAAGTTTTATGAAACTGTTTTTCCCTTCAAAATGAAAAATACTTTGTCAAAACCTTTTGTTGAAACTTATGTGCCTAAAGATTTAAATCACAAAAATTTCTTTGACTCACAAATAAGTCCCAATGATGAAGGGAGAGTGACATCCTATGATGATGGCACAGTGTTGAGTCATCCTGCTAGGGATGATGAACCTGTTGCAACGTCTATAGATGATAATACACACCCTGAGGGCACCATATCACATGAATCACATCCTGCTGATGCATCTTCTGATTCTGCTAATACTTCATCTGATTCAAATCAGAACTCTGAACAAGAAGGAGGCTTGCCAGCCACTACTGCTAGAAGGTCAACCAGAGTTTCTAAGTTGCCCAGTAATCTTAATGACTTTATTGTAGAAGGGAAAGTCAAATATGGTGTTGAAAAGGTTGTTAATTACTCTAACCTTAACAAAGATAATTACTGCTTTGCTTCTAGTCTTAATAAAAGTATTGAACCTACCTGTTATGAAGAAGCTATCCTTGATAATAATTGGGTTGATGCTATGAACTCTGAAATTGAGGCCCTAAATGAAAATCATGCTTGGGATATAACTGATCTCCCACCTAATAGAACTCCCATTGGTTACAAATGGATCTTTAAAATCAAATATAAAGCCAATGGTGAAGTTGATAGATACAAGGCTAGATTAGTTGCTTAAGGTTACAACCAAAGGGAAGGAATAGAATATGATGAAACTTTTTCCCCTGTTGTAAAAATGTCTACTGTTAGATGTCTTATTGCCTTAGCTGTGAAAAACAAATGGCCTCTTTTCCAACTTGATGTTAACAATGCTTTTTTGTAAGGATACCTTGATGAGGATGTCTATATGACCATCCCTAAGGGGTTCTGTAATGAGAATAATAAGAATAAAGTTTGTAAACTTGTCAAGTCTCTATATTGCCTCAAACAAGCTCCTAGGAAATGGAATGAAAAACTTTTTAGTGTTTTAAAGGAAAATAACTTTGTTCAATCTGTAAATGATCATTCTTTGTTCACCAAAATAGAGAATAACAAGTTTATTGCTCTGCTTGTTTATGTGGATGATATTGTCCTTACTGGAAACTGTATGATGAGATAAACCTATTCAAAGAGTTTCTAAAATCAAAATTTCATATCAAAGACTTGGGAAACTTAAAATATTTTCTTGGCATTGAGGTTTTAAAAACTGGGAATGACATATGTCTCACCCAAAGAAAATATTGTCTTGAACTCCTCAAAGAATTTGGTCTTCTTGGGTGCAAACCTGTGTCCACTCCTATGGAACCCAACTCTGTTCTTCCATACATTCCCACTACTGATGATCCATTACTTGTCAACATCACTGGTTATTGGAAGTTACTTGGGAAACTTATCTATCTCACCCATACAAGACCTGACATCTCATACTCAGTTCATTGTCTGGCACAATATATGCATTCTCCCTTGAAATCTCATCTAGAATGTGCCCTCAATGTTCTGAGATATCTAAAAGGATCTCCACGAAAAGGTCTAAGGTACAATTTCAGCAACTCTGAAAATCATCTTGAAGGATATAGTGATGCAGACTGGGCTATATGCAAGAAAACCAGGAAATCTGTCACAGGTTATTGTGTTTTCTTTAATGATTGTTTGATCTCATGGAAAAGTAAAAAACAAAACACTCTTTCAAAATCTTCCACAGAAGCAGAGTATAGATCTATGTCTACTGCTGCCTGTGAAATTATTTGGATTCAAAAAATCTTAAAAGATCTAAAAGTTGATATCAATCTCCCTGTTAATCTTTTTTGTGATAACAAATCTGCTTTACAACTCGCTGTCAATCCTGTTTTCCATGAAAGATCAAAACACTTTGAAATTGATGTTCACTTCATCAGGGGAAAACTTGCAAGAGGTGTTATAAGTGCCAAAAAGATTGGCTCTTCAAACCAAACTGCAGACATACTTACTAAAAATCTCCCTGTTTATCAGCATAAATTCTTGTGTGAAAAATTGATATTGTTTGATATGTTTGCCCATCAGATTAAGGGGGAATGTTAATTTTTGGGTATTAATCTGTGGCAAACATGTCATTCTATCAATTGCTAATGGTTTTCAAGTTATGTTCAGTGCAGGCTTATTACAGGGGTTAATCATGGACAAAGCATTAATGGTTTAAAGTTCCAAGAAGTTCATTTCTGCTGAAGCATTTCGCATTTCTGCTGATGAGTCATTTATAGCCGTTAGAGGGGTCTTTGTGTATCTTTATCTCCTATTTAATAAGTCCCTTAATCTAGGGTTAGATATAACTGTGTGTGCAGTCATTGTCTCACATTCTCTTCTTTCTGATCATTACATTGATCTTGTCTCTTCTTTGTATTTGAATGGTTACTGTCTCATTGACATTAATCTAATCTTGTAACACTTTGGATACTATTGTTGATTTAATCTAAGCCGACTATTGAGGCTTAGGTTTGAATAAAAGTTCTATTGTTTATCTATTGTTGCTGATACTTACGAACAAAATGCTACAGTCAGAGCATACGTCGTGTACAACTTTATAAGTATGCGTTGTATACAATTATACATACTAGAACGAGGTAGATTTACCTAAGTGTTAAAGAGTATACGGCGTATACTAGTTTCCATGTATACATCGTATACAACTGAAGACATGGCATAGTTCACATAAGGAGTATACGGCGTATACTCCATTCATGTGTGTATGTCGTATGCCTATATGGGCTTGGGCTTTTTCAGCTTAAACACCAAATTTGATACACAATTAGGTTACGTTTTCATAACTCTTGAAGACCAGGCAAATTTCCAAGCTTCTGTAACCATTCCAAGGCTGCAAACATCAAGGAGATCAAGACTTTACACATCATACACATTCGTTTTTCTTGTATTGATTATTATCATACTTAATACTATCTTTAATCTTTCGGATTCGACTATCGTTTGTTTATCTATTGTTATGGAAGGCTAAGTATTTTTTTGTTTGCCCAGTGATGAATCTTTCGTATTAATGACATGTTATGTTTCATTTAATTAGCATTGTTTTGGATAATTTATATGCGTGTTACAGGATTATGCCCTTGAATTCACCATGGCTATGCGTTGAGAGTAGTTTATTAGTAAGTTAAATAGTGAAAGTTAAACTACTTGAATCACTTATATATTTACCGATATCCCTTAGTGGTTAGGATATTGTTTATAGACCTAGTGACATTAAAAATAATAGACGATAGGGTTTAAATATTAGTAAACAATATACTTGCAACTTACATAGTATAAGTGCGTGGCGAAAACATAAAAACAAGGTCATATAAGTTAGTTGGGGAACATAAGGCTTAGATAATAACTAGAAATCACACAGACCCGTCGTGATAGATAATTACAGGATAAAGTGTGTATATACTAACGACCCTAATTAGACTTGTGCTATAAATGACCCACTAGAGCATTGATAATTCAGCATTGCACTTTTATTTCATGTCATTGATAGGTTAGAGGAGTATCTAGGCTAGCACATCTTTATCTTCTTGATTTTCTCTCCGTTCTCATTTAGTTGTCATTTTATTTCTCGTCATTTAAAGTATTTTCTATTTTCATAATCTTGTGGATTTCAAACACAGTTGTTGCTTTTCACTCGCTCCAGCGAACGATCCGGTCTTATTGAGTCCATACTATACAAGATCTGACACTGTCTGAGAGTGTTGATATTACTCATTTGATCCATTTATAAATTTAAAACGTGATTAGCACATATCAAGTTTTGAGGTCGCTGGTGGGAGCCGGTTGATTGAAATTTGTATGTTTAAAAGTGAATTTTAGTGTTTATATTTGTGTGTTTGTGTGATTTTTAGTTAAATTCATGTATTTGGTAATATGTTTTGTTGATATTTGCTTTTGCGGGAGTATACGGAATATAATCCTTCATAGTATACCACATATAGATCTTTTTGTCTATACGGCATATACAAGTTCTGTTTGCTATTTCTTTTTCGTTCTTTGTTTTTCGTATTTTCTTTTTCAGTACTTATTCTACTCATCCTTTATTTGTTTAGTTTCAGTTAACAGGAAACAACAAGAAACATGAGCGACATTGAAACTATGATAATGGAAGAGAACATGGTGAGGACTCGCACCAACTTTGGTGTTGAAGTGGTGAGACTTAGGATTAAAGCAAACAATGAGTTCGAAATCAAGGGTCAATTTCTCAAGAATCCGAGAGACTTTCCCTTCAGTGGTGGTGATGATGAAGATGCCAATGAGCATATCGAGAAGGTGCTTGAAATTGCTGATATGTTCCATGTACCTTAAGTGACTGAAGATTAAGTGACGCTTAGGGTTTTCCCTAAGACATTGGTAGGAGCAACAAAGAGGTGGAAATGGCTACTAATGTGTCTGTGAAACCTGTTTTCTATTTAAACGTGATTGATGTTCCTAGTAGTGGTAATGTGCAGGGTAAACATATGGAACAAGAAGATGATTTCAATATTCTCTAAATAGCAGATGACTTGTTCACCTGTGAGATACCGAGGTGTGAGACCTATGAAAAGATTCTTTAAAAATGGTCGAAAATGCATGAAAATGATGACGAGTCCCCCAAAGAAATCGTGTACGAAATGGATTAAAATTATGAAGTAAAAAAGTAGTGCATTTCTCCAGTCCTATACAGCGTATTGAACCAAGTCCATACACTGTATGGCCCTCCTGCAACTCATAATTGGAAGGGTATTGCAATAGGGGTGATTCGTTTTGTATTTTTAATACCAATTGTGATGAATCTTTTGTGAGGGTTAACTTTGAATCTAATTGTTTTTGTTCTAATTTATATGAAAGTTCTAACTATAAATGTGTCTTTGAGGATAACTTATGGGGTAAAAGCTATAAAATAGTCAATTACTTCCCGAAATTGTCGGTCTAGAACCGCTTACTTTTTTATTACCTTACTTCACCAACGAATATCAAATTTTGTTTCGACTTTACCAATATGACCTTGAAATGACTATACTACTCTTGTATTCATCACATCCACTCATCTCTCATACTCATCTCACCTTAAAACCCAGATAATACAATAAGTCACATATAAACAAGGCGTAATCTTTACCAGACACCACCATCAAATCTTAAAATGGATTATCTGGGTTTTAATTTCTAAATCTAAATTCCAATATAACACTCAATGAGGTAGCTTACAATTAAATTCAAATACTCTAATCTCATTCTACACTTCACATTTCACATCATATAAAAATAATCTAGATCTAAACATATAGTATCAAAACAACAGCAGATCTTAAACTACTACACAACACAAAACCACAAACAACTTCAAATCACACAACAACTTCTAAACACTAAAATAGTTGACCTAAAGTATCATGTTTCAATTTTGTGGAAAACTAGAAGGGGGGTTGAATAGTTTTACCGATTTTAATTTAAGTTTCAAAGAATCAGATTCGATCTTATGTGAATTCGTATGGATGGATAGATAGTATGAAACAATAAGTAAAGTAAATAATGAAAGCAATTAAAGTAAAAGGATAGAAAGTAGTGATACAAGTGATTTATAGTGGTTCGGCTACAAAGACACCTTCCTTGCCCTACTCCACTCCCCAAGTACCCCACTCGAGAGTTCAAGCACTATGTCAACAAGCTCCTTCAACTTGGCGGAGAAGCCTCACAACGTCGCTTACACTTTTTCCAGTACAAAGCTAAATACCGAGTTCTTTCATGAGGTAGAACTAAACATTTACACAATTATTACACAAAAACTATGTGAAATATGAATTACAATATCTTACTACAGAAATCTTGTAGATGGACAAATCAATCAAGGACACTTTGCTTGGATGACTTGTAGTATAGCGTGATCTCGCCTTTGTGAAGGACCTATATGAGAATCACAACAAAAGATAGAAGAACTACTAGAATGATCAAATGATCAGAGGTTAGGAGAGTGAGATAATATATGATATAATTGTAAGAAGAAAGGTGAGTAACAATGAAGAAATGGCTCACTATTTATAGGCACAAAAAGCCTTCTGTCTCACGGCTCCGGCGGATCCCTCACTTGGGGGATTCGGCCAGTGCAAAACCAGGGATCCGGCAGTCTGGGTCAGAACAGTCTGGATTTTGGGTTGCAAACCGTGTTATGGGTTATGGGTATGAGCCATGGGTCATGGACTTTGGGTCATGGGTACCCTACAAGATATAATGTATATAAACAATGAGTTATGGGTCTTAGGTCATGGGTCATGGACATTGGGTAATGGGTCATGGATAATACCAACATGATTTCATGCATGATGTCATACAATGGGTCATGGGTTATGGATTAGCTCCATGGGTATGGGTCGTGGGTCTTGGATATTACCCATCTTATTACATAAACTATTACAACAATTAAATTATTACAACATTTTATGTAAATGACCAAATGTATATACTTTGCAAAACAACATGTATTCTTATAATTTTACTTATGATAACTTTATATTTGTTATCAACAAAACACAACGAGATCTCTAAATATAAACAAACGTTTTTATGGTTTATTTGTATTAACAATCTCCCACTTTTTGTTGATGACAAAACATAGAGTTATGGTGAGTAAAACTTAAGATTAGATGTACGTTTTGAAAGTATATGTGAGTTTTACTTAATCTCCCCCTTTTTGTCGAAACAAAAAGTGAGCCGAGTAAAGAGACAAATGGTGGAAAAATTTTTATCCACAAAGCCCTAACTCCCCTTTGACGTTAGCTCCCCCTAGAATAGGGCGTCAAGTGAGAAAATATAATACCTACAAAAAAAATGTTAGTAATAACATGTAATATAATCTTGTATAAGACAAGAAACAAGATAGAAAGCCAAGGTACGTAAACACAACCTTGTAATAAAATATCAAAATGTAGTGGTATATATGCCACATACAAATGTAAAACTAAGAACAAGGGTTCTTCTTTAAAATGACCCAAAAGAAAAAAATAGAGAAAATATTATTATCATTCCTTCCATGCTTGCATAGGAGTTAATTATGGAAGTTTTGGTGAGTGATAATATTGATGCGATCAAGGATATGGTTGAGAATAAACCACATCTCGTCCCTTATTTCCATTGCAAGATCCCTAGTGGATTGACAATGTTCACAAAAGAGATAGTGAGGGAGGTGTGGGTGGTTGGTTTCCGGGTAGGTTTGATTTTTGGAGTGCGGAATAGGTGGTGGAAATGTTGGAAAATATGAATCAAAGTCCATGATGTTGGTGAATGGTTGTGGATAAGAGCCTAGATATTCTTGTAAGGTGATGGGAGGTAGAGGTAGTGATGTTTCAAGTTCCTTAAAAAATGTATTTGGAGATGTTGGAGGTGTTAAAAAGACTAGCTCTTTTGAGTTTATGTTGGAGGCTTGTTGGGTAGTTTTTGATGGTTGAGATGGAGCGGGTGGTGGACTAGACAAAGATAGTGAAATTGTTTTCGGAGTCTTAAGGAGTTCCTCTAAGGTGATTTGAGTGTCAAGTTGAGACTCGGTTGGTGAGTGTGTTGGTGAGTGTTTAGGAGATGATGAAAGTGTTATATTATAGTCATTTGGTGGAGCATGAGTAGTTGGTGATGGGCTATTTGACAATAGTTTAGCTAAGCAACAAGGTCGGATGCTAATCAGTGCGGTTTTCCTAGTTTTGGGTGGTGGTGGTATTACAGAAGGTGGTAGGATGAAGTTTCGGATTTCTTGAAAGGGGTTGTTTTCACTAGATGGTTTATCATTGTTTGAGGATCTTTTGGGTGACATGATGATGATTGTTTGTAAGTTTGAAAGTGATAGATATGCAATCATTTTGAAACCTTATTTATAGAACAAATAATGCATTGCAATGAATGCTAAAACCAAAATATGGACTATAATCTAATGATTAGATATGAATTTAAGGCAAGTGATCATGAGAGCACAAGCATTAAGTAACATATTCATTAGTGATAAAACTAAAATATTGAAAATTTGAAAGTTTCTAGCCAAAGTAAGAAAAATAAGAGAAAAATCTGGCTACTGTGACACGGTTCCCACGGTTCCAATCCTTTAGGTATCTATCATCGTAAATGTTGGGATCCGTGGAACTGGTGTTCTCAGGCAGCTGAAAGTTTTGTTTTTGGAAATAATAGTACCTAGTGTGTGCCTATATGAAAATCATGTGGAGTTGCGGTTATCTCGACGCTTTTAAAGAAGAAAAATAAACATAGAAGTGAAAAAATATGTATATATTTGCGTGAGATAACTCGAGGACTCCTTAATTCATTGTTGCTTGATTGAATGTACCCGAAAACACATATTAGTTATGTATTCCCTTTAGCATTCAAAAGACATGAAATGCAATGAAAAAGGTTTTTACTTTGTATTAACGATGAAAGAAAAAAAATGTTTGTCCTAGACGTGAGAGTGTTTTAAGGAAAATGATACTGGGAAAAATATCTTTTTAGAAAATATTTCAAAGAATTTCTTGTAAAGAAAACAGCTTGAGTTTTGAAAATAGATCCCCATATTGTTTGTGAGTTGTGTGAAATAGAGATCCTAGACTCAGAAGAGAAGGCTGATGAGTGTCTAAATACTCATCATTTTTGTACAATCTAAACTGCAAAATCATCTGAAAACACTCGAAAATGCATCAAAATGATGAAAATATCACAAATCAGTGTTTTATGTGTTTTAAATGCAAAAATATCAAAATCAGATGAAAAATGATTCAAGTTTGCAAAATTGGCAGTTTTAGTCCCTCAAGTTTCAAAAGTTGTCAAATCTAGTCCCTGGAATTCAAAAATGTGGAGTTTTATCATTCAGGGTCCCTGAAATATTCAAAGTTTGTTAAAATTGGTCCTTGAATGATTCTTTGGTCAAATGGCGGAAAAGGTCCTTAAAGTTTGAAAATTTGCAAATTTAGTCCTTGGACCTTTTAAAATGGAATTTATGCAAAAAGGGTCCTTGTACTATCAAAGTTTGTCAAGTTTGGTCCTTGTGATAAGTTTGGAAAAGTGTCATGATCAGTCCTTGAAGTTTGGATAAATTGCAATTTTAGTCCTTGTATATCATATGAAACCAAACCGGATCCTTGTTTTAATATCATGCCCAAAGTCCAAATCCAATCCAATACAGCTAGGCCCAATCCCATATTCAAGCCCAAACCCAAGCTTGAGCCTTGAGCCAGGCCAAAATACATTTTGACCCCCCCTTGACCCTTGACCCCCGTTATATTAAACCTTGGTCAAACTCGGTCAAACGCGCGCCCAAAATACCGGCACTGTTCATCTCCCTCTAATATCACTGAATCCAAAAACCAGAGGTGGTTTTCCAACTTTTTCAACACTCATTCACCTTACCTTGTCCCCTCCACCTCCACTAACACCAAAAATCTTTAACTGGCTCAAACCAACCCCATTAATATCAAAACCTGCTCATGAAGAAATTGGCGCCAAAAATCCACTTGGATGGTTATGATGTTTCTGAGAGATCCAATGGCTCAGATTGAGTGGGAAAGATTCAGAGGTCAAGAAGGAGTCATAAAAGTCTATAAAGAGGAGCTGAGATGCATTGTATGAAGATATCTAGTGTAATTTTAACTTTTAATAGTCGTTTTTATCATTTTAAGATTTTCAGTGTAATTTAAGCTTTCTTAGCTCTTTGTTTAAGCTATTTCAAGTATTTGTGAACTATTTTCAGTTTCAATATCAAGTTTTAAGTTGAAATTTCAGTTTATGCAAATTCATCTTCAAAAATCTCATGTGAATCAATTATTGTTATAAGGTGTTTTCTTGGACTGAATAAGTCACATAAGCTCCTCAAAAAGCTTAGTCAAGCTTTTAGAAACATTAAAAATCAGTTTAGTAGCAAAAATCAAAAATCACCAAAAATAGAAATTAAATAGTTGAAAAATCAAAAATCCCATGGAAGTGATGTACACAGCTGGAGCAGGGTAGATTTTGGATGGCCTTGGGTTAGAAGCTTAGTGGTAAGCTAATAGGGGTGTTAATTGGTCCTTGTTCTCAGTTTTGAGCTTGGAAGCTTTTGTAAGCCTTTTTGTTCATTTTTGCATTTCACTGTTGTAGTTGTTCATTAGCTTGAATTTATGTTTCTTAGTGATCATTAGTTATAGTTAAGTGAAATTAATCATTAATATCAGTTGGTTGTTCTTTTAGATTTGTAGTTTATAAAAATCTCACTTTGACAGTTTTAATAGCATAAGTTTAATCTCTTTGTTGTATGTTGTTATTGTTGTTGTTTAATGTTCATTTAGTCTCATTACATGATATTATAAAGTTTGAAATCAGTTTCATGGTTTAAATTTGTGATTTGCTTTGAAAAATCATCAAAACAGTCATATAAAGGATGTTTGGATTTGCTTGTTTAAACTGTAACAAGACTTGTTTGTGTTGATTGTTTATTGTGGTTCTGTGTCTCATTGGTCAATAATATCTCAAACAAAGTAAGAAAACCAATGGTCATTTGGTGAAAAGTCAAAATTCCTTTTGATCAAAACTTGTGTGTCCACTGTTGGATTTTTATGATCTATGATCATGATTTGGTGTTTATAAGTTGTTAAACTTGCTCAAGACAGTCTTATTTCACCTTAACATAACATAATCAGTGCTCAGGATCAAATCAAAGTTCATAAAAGTCAACTCATCTAGTTTTTATAAAAGTCAAAATTTTCACTTGGGTCGTTTTTGAATTAAAAAGATAATTTTATTGTGTGTTCAATAGTAAGATTTAGCTTAAAAGCTCTTGGGAAACTATAGTTCAGTTGCTAATCTAAATTAGAAAAATACTAGTTCTCTTTAAATCAGCTTTTTAAGTGCTTATTTTCCAGCTTCTTTAGAGTACCTTGTCTGCAATGGTGCCCTGTGCACAGTTGGGTGGTCCAACTTGATAAGCTCACATAGAGCTTATTAGTTGCTTAAATATTGTGATCTTTGGTTCTTTGGGTAGCCAACCTAGCCATCTTGAGGTCTCAAGTTTGGTTTTTCATTTTGAAGCTTGTTTGGTAGGGCTGCAATAAGCCTAATCATTGTCCCATTTCTGTCTTAGAAAGCAAAAAGCCAAGTGCTTATTTTTCTTTTTAGTAGCTTATCAGTGTTTGTAATTGTTCTTTTTAGCTTCATTTCAGTTCATCTAGCTTGTTTGCATCTTATTCCACTTTTGTTTCCAGTTTTCAAGCTTCTTTGAGTTTAATTCCACAAAATAAGCTAATAAGCCTACTGTTGGCTCATAAGCTTCTCAAACAGCTTATTTTTAAGTTTGTAAAATTTTTGTTTTCATAAAAGTATCTTATAATCAGTAGTTAAATAGTTTTCAAAAAGAAAATCCAGAAAAACTTCAATTTAAAATCAGTGATAGTGTTTATTTAATAGTTTTTAGCTTTTTTATTTTTCTTTTCATCTTATTAATAAGCAAATCTTGTTTTTATATTTTTCTTAGTATTCTGTCATCATATAGTATTTTTAGAAAAAGTTTCATAATTTTCTCTTTTTATTTATTAATTATTAAAATTATAAATAGTTAATAAGTATTAAATAATTAGTAATAAATAATTAAAAAGCATAAAAAATATCTTTTCAGTTTTAAAATTAGTTTTATCATATTTTAGATTTTTCCAAGTTAAAATTTCATTTTTTCAGGTTTATTTTATATTTTCTAGTATTTAAGTGTATTTTAAATAATAATTAATCAGTAATAATTAGATAAAAAGTGTGAAAAATATATTTTTAATTTTAAAATTAGTTTTATAATATTTTAGATTTTTCTGAATCATAATTTTATTTTTCTAGCCTTATTTTGTATTTTCTTCTATTTTAGAGTATTTATTAAATAGTTAAAATAGTTTTTAATTAATAATAATTAATTAAATAGTTATAAAAATAATTTTCTTTTTCTAATAATTTTCTTTTATTTTTAGGATTTCAAAAATGTCATTTTCATATTTTTAGGTCTTTTATTTCTTAGATCTCATTTTTTATTTTGTACGTATACGTAGTTTTTAAACGTACATTTTGCGTTTCTTTTATCTGATTATTGTGCTTTCCAATTCTGTATTCCATTCCATTCCAATCAATCAGTAGTGTAATTTCTCATCCAAAACCTTTACTGATCACTATCCTTAGTGATCACTCTATCATCTGAGTTAGTTTTGGCACACTATTGAGTCTCCGTGGGACTTAACGACCCGGGAATTCATTGTATTCTCTGATCTTCATTGCATTTGTGTTTTAACTGTTTTAAGTTTCTTACGGTTAGCCATTCACAAGTGGCTAGCTTGTGTGAGGTAACTTGATGGTTTAGCACAGATCAAATTTTGGCGCCGCTGCCGGGGAGGCTTTAGCGTGTGTTAAACTTTTTCCAGACCCATCCTTGCACATATACCACCATTTGTAAAAAGTTTTTTTGTAAAGTTATCAGAAAATATCAAAAAGTTCATTAGCACTTTTCCTAAAGTGTTAAAAACACCAAAAAAAATATAAAACAACAAAACAATCGGAACGTTTTCTATCTAGTATTTTCTTTGAGGTGATTCTTAAAGAGATACGATTTGGTTAAACGAGACGATACCAAAAATATTGTCCAAAAGTTTTTAAACCCTTTGCACAAATCATTACCTACGTCTTTTCAGTGGTACTTAATTTATACATAAAAATCAACCACCGCAAATCAAGGCAGTACACCTACTAACTGGGGGTGTGACCATAATAAGTTCCCGAACATCAGATTTAAAACTTGCCTTTGTGTCACTTGTGATTTGGTTTACCTTTTTCAAAGAAGCCATTTCATTTGTGATTATTGGTTAAGTTCACTTGTCGTTTTGCCTCGCATTTGTTTTGAAAATTGATTTTTATACTTAGTGCATGCGCACTCATTCTTCCAGTTCTACAAGTCCACTTTCTGAGCTTGGAAACATTCCTCGTAGACGTAGAGGACGTTCTGCTCCTTCAGCCGTGACTGAGGAACGTCTACCTCCACCACCCCCTGTCGTAATGGCAGAAGATAAGCCCATGAATGAGCTTCTCCAAGCACCCATCGAGGGTTACGGAGATGCTATTGTTGTCCCAGCCATCGTGGCTGATACTTTTGAGCTCAAAACCGGGTTGCTTAATCTAGTAACCCAAAGCCAATTCTATGGTTTTGAGCAGGATGATCCTCATGCACACATTCGATGGTTTAACAAGATTGCATCTACCATCAAATACAAGAATGTCCCACATGAAGCTATCAAGCTTCTTCTGTTCCCATTTTCTCTAGAGGGACAAGCCCGAAATTGGCTTGAGAAACAACCCCCTCGTTCCATTGAGACATGGGAAGATCTAGTCACCAAATTCGTTAACGAGTTCTATCCTCCATCTCGAACCACAAGTCTTAAGAATGAGATAATGAAATTTTCTCAGAGATTTGATGAATCATTCGGGGAGGCGTGGGATCGTTACAAAGAGTTGCTTCGCAAGTGTCCGCATCATGGTTTTACCGAATTAATGCAAATGGATACTTTCTACAATGGTCTGAATCAGACTAATCAAGACTCTTTGAATGCCTCCGCGGGAGGTAATTTCCTGAGCAAGACTACCAAAGAAGCCTTGCAAATCATTGAGAACAAATCTCAGGTCCGCCCTTTCCGAGCAAAGACATATCAGTCTCATGCTGGACCTTCTTATTCTTCATCTCCCGTGAGTACATCTAGCACCGATGCTAAGATTGACAAACTCACAGATATTGTTCAGGCTTTGGTTCTTGCTAACCAAAAGAAAGTGACCTTCACACAGACACCATCGCATGGTGAAGTGAAGAAAGTCGAGAGTTGTGTTACTTGTGGTGGTCCTCATGCATACTACAATTGTACTGCCACCGATGGTAGTCCATTTGAAGCAAATGCTCTAGCCGGTAGTTCACAGCAAGGAGGTAATCAATACCGTCCTCAAAATGAACCACACTACCGTGCTAACACTAATCAGGCACCACCCGGTTTTAACCAGAATCATAACATGCAAAACCGGAATCAGAACCAACCTAGAATGAACCAAGGTTATCAAAACCAAGGTAATTTCTATCCTGCACCAAATCAAGGTTTCCAACATCAAGGGAACCTTAATCAAAACAACTTCAATCGAGGGAATCAATTTCATGGGAATGTGAATCCTAATCAAGGAAATCTTCAAAATCAAGGCCCTAATCCTAACATTAGAGGCCAGAATTTTCCTAATCCACCTCCCGCCATTGTTCCAACCGGACCATCATCTGATGAGTTGTTGAAGCAATTCATGAAATCCCAAGATGAAATGAACAGGTTGTTGGTCAGTCAGATTGCTGATCTTAAGAAGTCTTTAAATGATCAACCCTCGGGCTCAGGAAAACTTCCGAGCAACACGATCGCTAACCCGAGGGGCGATGCAAAGGCGATCACAACCAGAAGTGGTGTTTCATATGATGGACCTGCTATTCCTACTACCTCTTCTTCTTCTTCTATCCCTAAGGTAGTGGAAAGTGAACCTAAGACACACAATGGACCTACGACTCCAATGCCTCCTCCACCAGGAGAAATGAGTCAAGTTACCAAGGATACAACAGACAAGGTGCATTTTTCAAGCCCACGAAGTACCGCACACGTCCTACCTTCGGTAGTCCAGCCTCAAGTTGTCCAGAAACCCAAGTCAAATCCAGGAGTTGTTTTTGAACCTCCTGTAGCTCCCGTTGAAAACCAGAAATCCAAATCTTCTATTCCTTACCCATCACGTTTGAATGAGCAAAAGCTCCGCGAGAAAGCCAGTCATCAAATGGACAAATTTTTCCAAATTTTCCAAGAATTACACTTTGACATAAGCTTTGCGGATGCTATCATGCTGATGCCCAAGTTTGCATCAACTCTCAAACACATGTTAAGCAACAAGGAAAAGCTGTTTGAAATGGCAAAAACTCCTCTTAACGAGAACTGCTCTGCAGTTATCCTGAAGAAGCTTCCTGAAAAGCTTGGAGATCCTGGGAAATTTCTCTTACCTTGTGTATTTCCAGGAATGGTTGAATGCTTTGCCTTAGCCGATCTTGGTGCAAGCATCAATCTGATGCCTTATTCAGTATGGAAGAAACTTTCTCTTCCGGAACTTACTCCTACATGCATGACTCTCGAGCTTGCAGATCGTTCCATATCCCGTCCTCTTGGCATTGCCGAGGACGTATTTGTGAAAGTAGGAAAGTTCCATTTTCCAGCTGACTTCGTGGTTGTTGATTTTGATGCCGATCATTGGGTTCCTCTCATTGTTGGACGAGGATTCCTGAGAACGGGCCGTGCTCTCATTGATGTATTTGAGCAAGAAATCACATTACGTGTTGGTAATGAAGCTGTCACCTTTAACCTTGATCAAACTTCGAGGTACTCCGCAAACTATGATTCTGAGTCGGTTAACCGAATAGATATCATTGATATTGCTTCTGAAGAGTACTCTCAAGAAATTCTTGGTTATTCTCATAATTCTGTGAGTGGGGATCCCACCACATCTTCTCAACCTATCATAGCCAATTCTACTCCTTCTATCACTCCGTTTGAGGGAAGCGACTTCATCTTAGATGAAATTGAAGCATACTTGGCTAGTGATTCTGTTCCATGGGAAATTGATCACGCTCCAATTGATATTGAGGGGGACATACTTCTTATTGAGAAGTTGCTCAATGATGATCCATCATCAACCCCCTACACTAGTGATTCAATTCCTGATAAGATTAATCAAAATGAGATTAATCTGGAGGGAGATATTCTTCTAAAGAAGTTGTTAAATCAAGACACTTCTCCTCCTCTCCCTCCCGTCAAGCTTCATAACAAGGAAGTCAAGTCAGTTGAGAAAACTGAAGAATTTCCTGAGGTTGAGCTTAAGGACTTACCACCTCATCTCGAGTACGCATTTCTTGAAGGTGATGATAAATTACCCGTCATTATTGCTAGAGATTTGAGTAAAGATGAAAAAGCTGCTCTCATAAAGGTCTTGAAGTCACACAAGCAAGCAATTGCTTGGAAACTCTCTGACATTAAGGGTATCAACCCTGAGTTCTGTACTCATAAAATCTTGATGGAGGATGACTTTAAACCAGCAGTTCAACATCAGAGACGAGTGAATCCAAAAATCCATGATGTTATCAAACAAGAGGTTATCAAACTTCTTGATGCAGGATTGATTTACCCGATCTCAGATAGTCCTTGGGTCAGCCCAATTCATTGTGTTCCGAAAAAGGGTGGCATTACTGTTGTCACAAATGAAGATAACGAGTTAATTCCAACTCGTCTGGTTACGGGATGGCGTGTGTGCATTGACTATCGTAAGTTGAATGATGCCACCCGTAAAGACCATTTTACTCTACCCTTCATGGACCAAATGCTTGAGAGATTAGCAGGGAATGAATACTATTGTTTCCTTGATGGTTTCTTGGGTTACTTTCAGATCCCCATTGATCCACAGGATCAAGAGAAAACCACATTCACCTGCCCATACGGAACTTTTGCCTACAAACGTATGCCTTTTGGCTTATGTAATGCTCCTGGCACGTTCCAACGATGTATGATGGCCATTTTCCACGACATGATAGGGGAAACAATGGAGGTGTTTATGGATGACTTCTCGGTCATTGGGGATTCGTTTCAAACATGTCTCTCCCATCTAGATAAAATGCTCAAAAGGTGTGAAGACACCAATCTTTGTCTAAACTGGGAGAAAATCCACTTTATGGTCAAAGAAGGCATAGTCCTTGGCCATAAAATTTCCAAAAATGGGATTGAGGTAGATAGAGCAAAAGTAGATGTTATTGCTAAATTACCTCATCCTACTACCGTCAAAGGTATTAGGAGTTTTTTAGGTCATGCCGGTTTCTATCGCAGATTCATACAAGATTTTTCTAAAATCGCCAGGCCTATGACCCATCTTCTTGAAAAGGATGCTCCTTTTATCTTCTCACCCGAGTGCATAGAAGCTTTTGAAACATTGAAGAAAAAGCTTACTGAAGCACCCATTCTCGTTGCTCCCGACTGGGATTTACCCTTTGAGCTCATGTGCGATGCAAGTGATTTTGCTATCGGTGCAGTCCTAGGGCAACGCAGAAATAAGCATTTTCAGCCTATCCACTACGCAAGTAAAACTATGACTGAAGCTCAAACTCATTACACCACCACAGAAAAAGAGCTATTAGCCGTGGTGTATGCATTTGAGAAGTTTCGGCCACACTTAATCTTGACCAAATGCGTGGTATATACGGATCATTCGGCTCTAAAATATCTCTTTGCAAAACAAGATGCAAAGCCGAGATTGCTCCGTTGGATTCTCCTCCTGCAAGAATTTGATATCATTATACGTGATAAAAAAGGAGCTGAGAATCTAGCTGCTGATCATCTGTCCAGATTAGAAAACCCTCACCAAGATGTTTTCGAGAAAAAGGAAATAAATGAAACATTTCCTCTCGAGACACTCAATGCGGTTTCTTTTCGTGGAAATTCAACCACCCCATGGTTTGCTGACTTCGCAAATTACCATGCGGGTAACTTCATTGTGAAAGGGATGTCGACCCAACAGAAGAACAAATTCTTCAAAGATGTTAAACATTATTTCTGGGACGACCCCTACTTGTTCAAAATTTGTGCGGATCAAGTCATCAGACGGTGTGTTTATGGACAGGAAGCTATTGACATTCTCACAGCTTGCCATGCTGGACCCACCGGGGGCCATCATAGTCCAAACTACACCGCCAAAAAGGTGTTTGACTCCGGGTTTTATTGGCCCACAATCTATAAGGATGCCCACGACTTTGTCAAAGCCTGTGACGCTTGTCAACGTCACGGAAATATATCTCAAAGAAATGAAATGCCACAAAATGCCATTCAAGTTTATGAGATCTTTGACATCTGGGGCATTGACTTTATGGGGCCATTTCCATCTTCTCGAGGAAACAAGTACATACTCGTGGCTGTTGACTATTTGTCAAAATGGGTTGAAGCAAAAGCTTTACCTACCAATGATGCCCGAGTTGTTGTGAAATTTTTGAAATCTCTTTTTGCCAGGTTTGGAACTCCGAGAGCGATAATCAGTGATCGTGGTACACATTTCTGCAACGATCAATTTGATCGTGTCATGCAAAAGTATGGTGTTACCCACCGTCTCTCTACTGCATACCACCCCCAAACAAGTGGGCAGGTGGAAGTTTCAAACCGTGGTATTAAAAGAATTCTAGAAAGGACAGTAGGCGAAAATCGTGCATCCTGGTCGGATAAGTTAGATGACGCACTCTGGGCCTTCCGTACAGCTTACAAAACACCCATCGGGTGTACTCCATACAAGCTAGTGTACGGAAAGGCATGTCATCTTCCGATAGAGCTTGAGCACAAGGCATACTGGGCCTTAAAGCATGCAAACTTCGATATACAAACAGCTGGTGATCACAGAAAAGTTCAAATGAATGAACTAAATGAACTTCGTGATCAAGCATACGAGAACTCTTTGATCTACAAGCAAAAAACAAAGAAGATTCATGACTCTAAAATCAAGAACCGCGTTTTCAACGTTGGTGATCGAGTCCTTCTTTTCAATTCAAGATTGAAGATTTTCTCGGGAAAGCTCAAGTCCCGTTGGTCTGGTCCATTCACCATTGCTAAGGTTTATCCTTATGGCACCATTGAGTTATCTCAACCTGATGGTCCAAATTTTAAAGTGAATGGTCATCGAGTGAAGCATTACTTTGGAGAGGACATTCCATCCATGGTTGTCCTGGATCTACAAACTTTCCCCATGAACCAATGAATGCGGGGATCGAGTCAAGCTAATGACTCGGGAATCAAAAACATTAGCACACACCATATGGGTTTTCACCCATATTTCTGTCTTCTTTCTCTGTTCTACCACCCTAGTGTGGGGGAGTTGCCCCACACTGTTGTATATAAAATCGTTTCTCTAAAAAAAAAAAAAAAAAAAAAAAAAAAAAAAAAAAACTCTTTCATAATAATGGCCGTAATATTTCCCTTTTACGTTCTTTGTTTCGGCATAACCGCCGGTACTTTGAATATTGAGGGCAATATTCATTTCTAAGTGTGGGGGGGAATTCTCACGAATTTTATCATGAAATTATCCACCCAATTCCCCCGTTTTTGGCCAAAAAATTTTTTTTTGGAGTAAGTGTTCTGCACTTACTCAACTTACGGTTATCAGTCCGCCATGTTTGATAAACAAAAGGATTGGCTAATCCAGGAGCAAACGGCTCTTGGTAAAGATATATCAAATCCGTTTACGGCTTGCAATTTGCCCAAAATTGTATGGTATTCAACTCACCATATCCTAAAAAGTGAAGAGTTGGCTAGCCCGCAAGGTTATGGCTTGTGGTAAAGGCAGTGGAAAAACCATAATTGGTAATCAGCTCACCAAAGATAATTCTGATAATTTATCTAAGAGTTGGCTAGTCCAGAGCAAACGGCTTCTGGTAAAGACAAATCAAATCCGTTTACAGCTTATGATTTGCTCAAAATCATTTGGTTATCGTTGTACCAAGGTTCTTACTTGAACTGAAACAATTGGCTACTCCAGAAGTGATGGCTTTTGGTAAAGAGTTTTTAAAATCCATTAAAGATCTAAATCATTGCTAGGGACTAGCAATATCTCAGTGTGGGGGATTGATGAGTGTCTAAATACTCATCATTTTTGTACAATCTAAACTGCAAAATCATCTGAAAACACTCGAAAATGCATCAAAATGATGAAAATATCACAAATCAGTGTTTTATGTGTTTTAAATGCAAAAATATCAAAATCAGATGAAAAATGATTCAAGTTTGCAAAATTGGCAGTTTTAGTCCCTCAAGTTTCAAAAGTTGTCAAATCTAGTCCCTGGAATTCAAAAATGTGGAGTTTTATCATTCAGGGTCCCTGAAATATTCAAAGTTTGTTAAAATTGGTCCTTGAATGATTCTTTGGTCAAATGGCGGAAAAGGTCCTTAAAGTTTGAAAATTTGCAAATTTAGTCCTTGGACCTTTTAAAATGGAATTTATGCAAAAAGGGTCCTTGTACTATCAAAGTTTGTCAAGTTTGGTCCTTGTGATAAGTTTGGAAAAGTGTCATGATCAGTCCTTGAAGTTTGGATAAATTGCAATTTTAGTCCTTGTATATCATATGAAACCAAACCGGATCCTTGTTTTAATATCATGCCCAAAGTCCAAATCCAATCCAACACAGCTAGGCCCAATCCCATATTCAAGCCCAAACCCAAGCTTGAGCCTTGAGCCAGGCCAAAATACATTTTGACCCCCCCTTGACCCTTGACCCCCGTTATATTAAACCTTGGTCAAACTCGGTCAAACGCGCGCCCAAAATACCGGCACTGTTCATCTCCCTCTAATATCACTGAATCCAAAAACCAGAGGTGGTTTTCCAACATTTAAACACTCATTCACCTTACCTTGTCCCCTCCACCTCCACTAACACCAAAAATCTTTAATTGACTCAAACCAACCCCATTAATATCAAAACCTGCTCATGAAGAAATTGGCGCCAAAAATCCACTTGGATGGTTATGATGTTTCCGAGAGATCCAATGGCTCAGATTGAGTGGGAAAGATTCAGAGGTCAAGAAGGAGTCATAAAAGTCTATAAAGAGGAGCTGAGATGCATTGTATGAAGATATCTAGTGTAATTTTAGCTTTTAATAGTCGTTTTTATCATTTTAAGATTTTCAGTGTAATTTAAGCTTTCTTAGCTCTTTGTTTAAGCTATTTCAAGTATTTGTGAACTATTTTCAGTTTCAATATCAAGTTTTAAGTTGAAATTTCAGTTTATGCAAATTCATCTTCAAAAATCTCATGTGAATCAATTGTTGTTATAAGGTGTTTTCTTGGACTGAATAAGTCACATAAGCTCCTCAGAAAGCTTAGTCAAGCTTTTAGAAACATTAAAAATCAGTTTAGTAGCAAAAATCAAAAATCACCAAAAATAGAAATTAAATAGTTGAAAAATCAAAAATCCCATGGAAGTGATGTACACAGCTGGAGCAGGGTAGATTTTGGATGGCCTTGGGTTAGAAGCTTAGTGGTAAGCTAATAGGGGTGTTAATTGGTCCTTGTTCTCAGTTTTGAGCTTGGAAGCTTTTGTAAGCCTTTTTGTTCATTTTTGCATTTCACTGTTGTAGTTGTTCATTAGCTTGAATTTATGTTTCTTAGTGATCATTAGTTATAGTTAAGTGAAATTAATCATTAATATCAGTTGGTTGTTCTTTTAGATTTGTAGTTTATAAAAATCTCACTTTGACAGTTTTAATAGCATAAGTTTAATCTCTTTGTTGTATGTTGTTATTGTTGTTGTTTAATGTTCATTTAGTCTCATTACATGATATTATAAAGTTTGAAATCAGTTTCATGGTTTAAATTTGTGATTTGCTTTGAAAAATCATCAAAACAGTCATATAAAGGGTGTTTGGATTTGCTTGTTTAAACTGTAACAAGACTTGTTTGTGTTGATTGTTTATTGTGGTTCTGTGTCTCATTGGTCAATAATATCTCAAACAAAGCAAGAAAACCAGTGGTCATTTGGTGAAAAGTCAAAATTCCTTTTGATCAAAACTTGTGTGTCCACTGTTGGATTTTTATGATCTATGATCATGATTTGGTGTTTATAAGTTGTTAAACTTGCTCAAGACAGTCTTATTTCACCTTAACATAACATAATCAGTGCTCAGGATCAAATCAAAGTTCATAAAAGTCAACTCATCTAGTTTTTATAAAAGTCAAAATTTTCACTTGGGTCGTTTTTGAATTAAAAAGATAATTTTATTGTGTGTTCAATAGTAAGATTTAGCTTAAAAGCTCTTGGGAAACTATAGTTCAGTTGCTAATCTAAATTAGAAAAATACTAGTTCTCTTTAAATCAGCTTTTTAAGTGCTTATTTTCCAGCTTCTTTAGAGTACCTTGTCTGCAATGGTGCCCTGTGCACAGTTGGGTGGTCCAACTTGATAAGCTCACATAGAGCTTATTAGTTGCTTAAATATTGTGATCTTTGGTTCTCTGGGTAGCCAACCTAGCCATCTTGAGGTCTCAAGTTTGGTTTTTCATTTTGAAGCTTGTTTGGTAGGGCTGCAATAAGCCTAATCATTGTCCCATTTCTGTCTTAGAAAGCAAAAAGCCAAGTGCTTATTTTTCTTTTTAGTAGCTTATCAGTGTTTGTAATTGTTCTTTTTAGCTTCATTTCAATTCATCTAGCTTGTTTGCATCTTATTCCACTTTTGTTTCCAGTTTTCAAGCTTCTTTGAGTTTAATTCCACAAAATAAGCTAATAAGCCTACTGTTGGCTCATAAGCTTCTCAAACAGCTTATTTTTAAGTTTTTAAAATTTGTGTTTTCATAAAAGTATCTTATAATCAGTAGTTAAATAGTTTTCAAAAAGAAAATCCAGAAAAACTTCAATTTAAAATCAGTGATAGTGTTTATTTAATAGTTTTTAGCTTTTTGATTTTTCTTTTCATCTTATTAATAAGCAAATCTTGTTTTTATATTTTTCTTAGTATTCTGTCATCATATAGTATTTTTAGAAAAAGTTTCATAATTTTCTCTTTTTATTTAGTAATTATTAAAATTATAAATAGTTAATAAGTATTAAATAATTAGTAATAAATAATTAAAAAGCATAAAAAAATATCTTTTCAGTTTTAAAATTAGTTTTATCATATTTTAGATTTTTCCAAGTTAAAATTTCATTTTTTCAGGTTTATTTTATATTTTCTAGTATTTAAGTGTATTTTAAATAATAATTAATCAGTAATAATTAGATAAAAAGTGTGAAAAATATATTTTTAATTTTAAAATTAGTTTTATAATATTTTAGATTTTTCTGAATCATAATTTTATTTTTCTAGCCTTATTTTGTATTTTCTTCTATTTTAGAGTATTTATTAAATAGTTAAAATAGTTTTTAATTAATAATAATTAATTAAATAGTTATAAAAATAATTTTCTTTTTCAAATAATTTTCTTTTATTTTTAGGATTTCAAGAATGTCATTTTCATATTTTTAGGTCTTTTATTTCTTAGATCTCATTTTTTATTTTGTACGTATACGTAGTTTTTAAACGTACATTTTGCGTTTCTTTTATCTGATTATTGTGCTTTCCAATTATGTATTCCATTCCATTCCAATCAATCAGTAGTGTAATTTCTCATCCAAAACCTTTACTGATCACTATCCTTAGTGATCACTCTATCATCTGAGTTAGTTTTGGCACACCATTGAGTCTCCGTGGGACTTAACGACCCGGGAATTCATTGTATTCTCTGATCTTCATTGCATTTGTGTTTTAACTATTTTAAGTTTCTTACGGTTAGCCATTCACAAGTGGCTAGCTTGTGTGAGGTAACTTGACGGTTTAGCACAGATCAAAGGCAAAAGTTTACGTACCTTGTAGAATGAAAGTATTTCACGACGATTTTTCCATAAGACCAAGACCTAGACGAAGCAAGTTAAATTGTTCCCGCTGCAACGGTTTGGTGATGACGTTGGCTATGTTGTCTTCGGATGACACTTTCTCAATCGAAATGTTCCCTTTTTGAACATTATCTCTTAATAAATGATGACGGATCTCTATATGCTTGGTACGAGAATGCAACATCGAATTTTTGTTAAGATCAATAGCACCTTTGTTGTCGCATAACATGGCAATGTCACTTAGTTGGATGTCGTAGTCAACTAACAGTTGTTTCATCCATAGTGCTTGTTGGCATGCTTTGCCGGCGGAGACATATTCGGCTACGGTTGTTGAGATGGCTAATGTTGTTTGCTTCTTTGAGAACCAAGATGTTAAACAACACCCCATAAAAGTGCAAACACCACTTGTACTTTTTCGGTCAACATAATCACCTTCATGGTCAAAATCACCTTCATGGTCAAAATCCGCATATACAATAGTTTCTACCCCCATCCCCTTGGGATACCATAATCCCAATTGAGTAGTACCCTTAATATATCTAAATATTCTTTTGATGGCTTCTAGGTGTGAAGTTTTAGGGTCTTCTTGAAACCTAGCACAAAGACATACACTAAACATGATATCCGGCCGACTAGCCATAAGGTAGAGAAGACTACCAATCACGCCATGGTATTTGGTGTTATCAACAGATTCATCGTCTTCATCTTTGGTGAGTTTGGTATCGGATGACATTGGTGTTCTTATTGGTTTTGACTCTTCTAATCCGAATTTCTTTAGCATTTCTTTTATGTATATGGATTGATTAAAGAAGATACCATCTTCTAGTTGTTTGATTTGTAGACCAAGAAAGAAACTTAATTCTCCTATCATACTCATTTCAAACTCATCATGCATGATTCTTGAGAAATCATCACACATGTCTTGACATGTTGATCCGAATATAATATCGTCCATGTATATTTGAACAATAATTATTTGTGACTCCTTTTTCTTTGTAAAAAGTGTATTGTCAACTAACCTCATGGTATAGTCGTTTTTGATTAAAAATGATTTGAGTCTATCATACCAAGCTTTTGGGGCTTGTTTAAGACCATATAGAGCTTTCTTTAGTTTTTACATGTGATTAGTTTTTTCGAAATCGATAAAACCAGAAGGTTGAGCTACATAAACTTCTTCATTTATAAAACCATTTAGAAAAGTACTTTTAACATCCATTTGAGAAAGCTTAAGATCATGAGCACAAGCATAGGCAAGAAGGATTCTTATAGACTCTAATCTAGCTACGGGAGCATAAGTCTCATCAAAGTCTATGCCTTCTTGTTGGTTATATCCTTGAGCAACAAGTATAGCTTTATTTCTAGACACGATACCGTTTGCATCTAATTTGTTTTTATATACCCATTTTGTTCCGATTATGGTTTAGTTTTTAGGTGGAGGGACAAGTGTCCAAACATTGTTAGAAACAAATTGATTTAATTCCTCTTGCATAGCCATTACCCAACTTTCATCTTTTATGGCTTCTTGAGTGTTTTTAGGTTCTATGGTTGATACAAAACAAAATAGACTACTTTGGTTTTGGACTTGAGATCTTAGGGTTCTTTCATTTAACTTTCCTATAACCTTTTCTATGGGATGATCTTTAGTCTCTTTAACATTGATGATTTCATTGTTTAATGGTTCATCTTCTTTATTTATATTTTCTTTGATTTCTAAGACTTCACTTTCGATTAACTCATCATCGACAAGAGGTAAGGTAGTTTTAGGTGGACTCTCGTCAAATTTTACGTTTAAAGATTCTTCAACTTTCATGGTTTCTTTATTTAGTATTGCGTATGCTTTACTATTAGGAGAATATCCTAAAAAGATACCTTCGGTTTAATTTGGATCGAATTTAGTTAAATGATCTTTAGTATTAAGTATGAAGCATTTACTACCAAAGACTCGAAAGTGTTCTAACGAATGCTTTTTGCCTCGTAATAACTCGTATGGAGTTTTTCCTAAGAATGGTCTAATTAGGACTCGGTTTAGTATATAGGTTGATGTGTCGACGGCATTGCACCAAAATTTTTGAGGAATAGATTTCTCATTAATCATGGTGTGACTCATTTCTTTTAGGGTTCTATTTTTCCTTTCAACTACCCCATTTGATTGTGGAGTGCGAGGAGCCGAGAAATTGTGGGTAATACCATTAGCATCACAAAAAGCCCCGAATTGCACTTCATTATCAAATTCCCGACCATGATCCGTTTTAATGACACAATAGGACTTCCTAGTTGTCTCTGGATTTTCTTACTTAAGATTTCAAAGTAATCATATGTTTCAGTTTTATTCTTTAAAAATTTAGTCCATGTATACCTAGAGTAATCATCCACTATAACCAAGGTGTAGAAGTTGCCTCCGTAACTTTGGATAGCGGATGGACCAAATAAATCAATAATGTAGTAATTCTAGACACTTAGTTGTAGAAACCATATTTTTAGCTTTATGACTAGCATGGACTTGTTTTCCTATGTTACAAGCATCACAAAAATGATGTTCGTATTTTAGTTTAGGTAAGTTTCTTACTAGTTCTTTGGATGATAGCGATTGAAGAAGTCGTATATTGGCGTGACCCAATCTTCGATGCCATAAGGTCGAAGTATCATCCATAGAGGTAAGACAAAGCTTGTCTTTTGGTTCATTTTCAATTTTAACGACATAGACTCCATGTTTTCTAATGCCTCTTCCTATAGTAATACTATTTTTAAAGATTTTACTATCGGTTTCGTTAAAGAGTACGTTGCACTTTTTATCACATATTTGACCTATACTTAGTAGATTAAAGTTGAGGTTTTCTACGTGACATACGTCGTTAATGGTAAGGGATTTGTGAGAGATTGTACCTTTACCGATGATTTTGCTCTTGCTATTTCCGAACACCACATTTCCTCCATTGAAGGATTCATATGTGGAGAATAATGCTTTATTACCGATCATATGCCTTGTGCACCCGCTATCCTTGATCCATTTGTCCAGATCCAAGTAAACCTTTAGGCACACCTAAGAAAATAATTAACTCAAAAGTTTGGTCCCCATTTGTTCATGGGTCCATTGGTGTTCATGGGTCTATTGGTGTTATACATTTCATTCCAAGGTGTAAAGTTTTGAAATGGAAAACCATTTTTTGTATTAGGATTCCATCCCATTTGATTGTGGTTACTTCTAGGATAAACATTGTTTGGCCTTCTTATAGTTGTGTTCGGTTTAGAAAACGATGGACCTTTGTTTTTCATGAAACTTTGACTTTGTTTTAGGGGAGGTGGTTGTTTGACATTTCTAACAGTAACATGGGTTGGTTTCTTTTTGTTAACAATAACAAAATCGGTTATAGAAGACGTGGTTGCGTTATTTCTACTGTTTACTGGTACAGACCCATGGATCCATAAATTTACACTAGTCGGTTCCTTTTTCAAGGGATCCGTCGGATCCGTGACTACAGTAGCTTGTTTTTCAATTGCTTTAACGAATTGTGTTTCCTTAATCTCGCTAGTTGACGTAATGTGTTCTTGAATACCTAGACCCTTTTGATTATTACCCGTTTTAACACTATCAAGTATTTTTCAAGAGTATTAGTACTTATTCTAGCAATCTTAGAATCAAGATGATTAACTAACGTTTGAAGTTCTACACAAAGCTTGCATTCACTATCTACTTCTTTTCCCTTTTCTGATCTCTTTAATTTATCTTTTAGTTCAAGAACTTCCTTTTCTAAAAGTTCATTTTGTTTTTCAAAATCTTGTTTTTGTTAATTACTTTGAGACTAATTTTGCAAAGCTTATCATATTCAAGATGTAAGGATTCATCATCTAACGATGAACTAGTATAATATAGAGAGTCGGAACAAACCTCGTTGGAGTCTTTTCCATGAGACAAATTTCTTCCTTCACTTCCTCACTCATTCCCCACGAGCCACTCACGAACGCCTTTTGTTTGTCACGTTTGGGACACTCACTAATGAAGTGATTTGGATCCCCGCATTTGAAAAACTTGTGTTCGTCCTTCACTTTCTTGTCGTCTTTGCTTTTCCGCAACCCTTTCTTTTCGTCATAAGGTTGCTTGACATATATTCCTTTTCTCTGAAAGAACTTCTTGAAGTCGCGTACCGCCATTGCATACTCTTCATCATCACTTTCCGAAGATGGAGTTTCTTCATCACTTGAGACTTTCTTGGCCTTTAAAGCAAGAGATTTATGTTTATCTTTCTTTTCCTTTGAGACCTCAGAGTCTTTAGCGAGAACGAGCTCATAGACTTTTAGGTTGCCTATGAGTTCATCGAGAGTGAGGATTGACAAGTCTTTGGATTCTTCGATGGTCGTCACCTTCGGTCTCCACTTTGATGGAAGCACCCTTAGAAATCTCCTGACATGATTACGACTAGAAAAAGACTTATCAAGTGCTTGTAATGAATTAATAATAGTATTAAAGCTAGAAAAAGAATTATCGATACTATCCTCATCCAATATTGAAAATTATTCATATTGTTGAACAAATAAATCAATTTTGTTTTTTTTAACTTGTTGATTTCCTTGGTGTGTTACAACCAAATAATTCTAAATTTCTTTAGCGGTTTTATGCATAGAAATTCTTTAAAATTCCTTTTTAGGTAAGGCATTGTATAAAACTATTTTTGCCTCACTATATTTGGAAAGCTTTTTCTTTTGGTCGTCGGTGAGATGATCACGAGAAATGTTTTCTTCATTGTCGGTTTTATCATCTTTTGTAGTTGCTTGAAAATCACCTTCAACAATAATATACCAAAGATCAATATATTTTAATTTCACATAAGTTTCAAATCTATTTTTCCAATAAATAAAACTATTAGTTTCAAGTAGTGGATATCGTTGCATAGATTGTCATTCTCTATAAATTTCAAAACTCATTAGGATCGAAAAGTTTTTATAATACAATTTACTTTAAAACTTTTGTAAACCTTGCTCTTGATGCCAATTGTGGAAAACTAGAAGGGAGGTTGAATAGTTTTACTGATTTTAATTTAAGTTTCAAAGAATTAGATTCAATCTTATGTGAATTCATATGGATGGATAGATAATATGAAACAATAAGTAAAGTAAATAATGAAAACATGTAAAGTAAAAGGATAGAAAGTAGCGACACAAGTGATTTATAGTGGTTCGGCTACAAGGACACCTTTGTTGCCCTACTCCACTCCCCAAGTACCCCACTCGAGAGTTCAAGGACTATGTCAACAAGCTCCTTCAACTTGGAGGAGAAGCCTCACAACGTCGCTAAAACTTTTTCCGGTACAAAGCTAAATATCGAGTTCTTCCACGAGGTAGAACTAAACATTTACACAACCATTACACAAAAACTATGTGAAAAATGAATTACAAGAGCTTGCTACAGAAATCTTGTAGATGGACAAATCAATCAACGACTCTTTGCTTGGATGACTTGTAGTATAGCGTGATCTCGCCTTTGTAAAGGACATATATGAGAATCACAACAAAAGATAGAAGAACTACTAGAATGATCAAATGATCAGAGGTTAGGAGAGTGAGATAATATATGAGAGAGTTGTAAGAAGAAGGGTGAGTAATAATGAAGAAATTACTCACTATTTATAGGCACAAAAAGCCTTTTGTCCCAAGGTTCCGACAGATCCCTCACTTGGGGAATCCGACCAGTGCTAAACCAGGGATCCGGCAGTCTGGGTCAGAACAGTCCAAATTTTGGGTTGCAAATCAGGTTATGGGTATGAGCCATGGGTCATGGGTACCCAACAAGATACAATGTATCTAGACAACGGGTTATGGGTCATGGATAATATCCAACATGATTTCATGCATGATGTCATGCAATGGGTCATGGGTTATGGATTAGCTCCATGGGTATGGGTCATGGGTCTTGGATATTACCCATCCTATTACATAAACTATTACAACAATTAAATTATTACAACACTTTATGTAAATGACCAAATGTATATACTTTGCAAAACAACATGTATTCTTATAATTTTACTTATGATAACTCTATATTTGTTATAAACAAAATATAACGGGATCGCTAAATATAAACAAATCTTTTTTCGGTTTATTTGTTTTAACAAATTTCATAAACAAAGATACAATTAGGTCTAACTAAATTATAAACACTAGTTGGATACCCGCGCACAGCGGCGGCGATAAATATAGTTATATATAAATACAGTAAATGAATTGCTAACCCAACTCTCCTCGCAATTCCCTACCCGCTTAGTGAATTCATTTCACAACACTCCAAATGTATATGTGTTAGTTGTACGTGTTTGTTTCGGTTTTCCGTATCTTTCCCGTGACATCATTATTTCCGCATATAAAAAGACCTTCACAATCTCTTACCCGTCAAACACTTTCCCAAAAGTAAATGATTTTGATAAATAAAGTTTGTATTGATTGAAATAAAGGTTAAAATTATAAAAATTTGAATCAAAATAAAATAAACCTACTAAAAATGTAAAAACTAAAAACTTATAAAAATATATCAAAATGGATGTTGAATTAAAAAGCACAAAATTTTAAAAAATATGGTGAAATTATATCATAAAAAATTAAACGAATTAAAAGATATTTAAATTTAAAAATAAAGGTGATTAATTAGTTAAGAAGTGACATGTGTCACCCTATTATTGGAGCTCCTTATTTTAGTTTGTTAAAGCTCATCCATTTTTGTTATTTTTTAGTTAGAGAAGTGACACATGTCAATCAAGCTCCTTATCTTAATTTCTTGTGGAGCCCACAACTTAACTGTAGATAATCAAAACAGTAGTAAATTGAGGCAATAGAAGAATTAAATCTTGACGAGAGTGGTCAACGGAAAATGTGTGATGGTCGACGGCAAATTTGCGGTGGTCGGCGACAGATGTACGGTGTCGAAGTGATCGACGGTAGTAGCGAAGATAGGAATGGTGCGGTGGAGTAGGAGTAGCGCTTTGAAAGTTTATTTCAGATCTGATATAGTGGAGTAGATGTTGATGTGTTATGATGAAGCCTTTTTTCACCAGTAATCCTCAAGATTGTTGATCCCAGTCAGTGGCGGAACTTGACCGTTTATTCTGAGGGGGCTGAATTTATTTCGGGGGGCCAAATCGGAGATTTGTTTATAACCTCAACTAAATTACCCTTAAAACCTATAATATTTACACTAGGTGCCGTAAATTTTGGGGGGGCCGGGACCCTCCCCTGCCCCCAAAGAGTTCCGCCCCTGATCCCAGTTGCACCGGTTATACGACTTGCACCCTCGTTTAATGCTTATCAAACGTTGTACAATTTTTCTCATAAATCTTTGAGAGCATAACAGCTTAAAATGGGTAGCGATATCTCATGTCCACAGATCTGGTTTGAATAGGTTTTGTGTTCTTATGTCCACATACCAGATACGAATAATAAATGAGATTTTTTACTTTGTTTTGTTTTGTGATTTTTGGATTTTTTTTTTCTTTCTTGATGGTGGTTTCTGGTAAAGATTGAGCCTTGTTTATATGTGACTTATTACATTATCTGTGTTTTAAGGTGAGATGATTGTGAGAGATGAGTGGATGTGATGAAGACAATGGTAATATTAGTCATTTTAGGGTCATATTGGTGAAGTTGGAGCAAAATTTGATAATTCGTTGGTGAAGTAAGGTAATAAAAAAGTAAGTGGCTATTTTATAGCTTTTACTCTAAATTATGTGCAAAAGTTTCAAAAGCTTACTTTTGATCAAGAGCAATGCGATGAGCGTAGAAAGAAAGATGACAAGAGTTGCTTCGTGATTCTAGGAAAATGACTGATAACGGATACGAGTAATCATTTACTGATGAGCTTTATTATTTGGATGATTATTTATCTATGCATTCTAACTGTGGTTTTGGAGATGCAGAGAGTGGGGCTTACGCACAACGTAAGTGCAAGATGCTAGGAATTCCTTATACTCCACCATGCAACAACATGAAGAAATTTAAAGTGATGAGGTACACCATTGGGCCCAAAGAACATTATGTTCATGTGAAGACCATGGTATACGAGGAATTTCCACCAACTGGGAGAGAATGTTGTAGGCATACGAGTTGGGTTGATGTAGGAAATGGCTGAGGTTGGCCTTGCATATTGTCTAAAGAGCAACATAGATATCAAGATGATTCAAACTTAACGACTCATGATAAAAACAAAAGTGCTTACCGGGAGACAACTCAGGCCGAGTTATTTTATGAGTCTTGTCTTTTATTTTTCAACTAACATATACGGAGTAAGTACCATGATCAAAAATACTATTGGCACATGTACTTTAGTAATTTACTGTATGTTCGTTATTACAGTTGAATAACTTGTAAGGGGGAGGCAGTCGTTGAGGGGCAGGATCCCATCTTTCACTTTTTCTCTCTTTTACATCACCATTTTTTCATCTATCTTTCAAACACTTCTCATCTTTCAGTTTCTCTCTCCTCCACATCACCATTTTTTTTTCAATTAACTTCAATATTTCATTAAAAACATAAATATTTTAAAAACATAAACATTTCATTTCCGACAAATAAACTTAAAATTACAACGACAATAAAAAAAATACAACTAAAAATAAAAATAAAATTACGACGACAAAAATTTTCAAGCCGTTGCAACGAAAATAAAATAACTTCAAATTTTCAATTAATTTTGTTTTTAAAGCAGTTGCAACTAGCACTAGTTTTTTTTTTTTTTTTTTTCCTGCACTTTCGACCGTTGAAACACGGGGTGGGAAGCCCGAATCGGGTGAAAGTTTGCCAAGTTTTGCGGTACCGCAAGGGAGGGGGCGATGCTCCCGAGCGGCACTGCAATTTTCACTTAGCCCCAAACCAATCTTGCATCGACTCCCTCCCCCTAGACATGCAACTATAAACCGGTTTTCAAAAAAACCGGACGACAAAACCGGAACCGGTTTTCAACAAAACCGGTTTTTACAAAACCGAAACCGGTTTTAGTAAACCGAACCGGTTGTACCGGTTTTAAGTTTTTCCAGCGGACCGGTTTTTTACCGGTTCTAAAACTGGGTAAAACCGGTTTTTTGAAAATACCGGTTAAAACCGATTTTTTTTTTTTGTTTGGCGAAAACCGCTAAAAACCGGTTTAAACCGGTTAAACCGGTTTTAAAAACCGGTCAACGCAAAGTCAAACGAGCCGTTGGATTTGAATACCGGCGAAAACCGGTTAAAACCGGTTTTGAACGGTTTTCGCCGGTTTTTAAAACCGGTCAGCTGGAAAACGTGCACTGTAGCACAGTAGACGTTGGGACATGTTTGTTACCGTTTTTCTTGTCTTTTTTTTTTTTATTTTTTGAGTATTTTGAAGCTAGAACTTGTAGTATAAATATGTGTTTTGGGTTGAGGCTTAAAACACATCAAATCTCTCTTTAATCTCTCTATTATCTCTAATTTCTTTATAATGGAAAACACACAATCACAACAAGCTTCCACTAATCCTCCCTCCGTTGAGTCTTCCCGGTCACGAAAACATTACACACAAGATGATGTTCATCATGTTAAACCAACTTCACGAAATCCCGAGGTTTTTAATCATATGGATTTGTGTGTTATGAAGGATGGGACGGAAAAGGCGCGTTGCAAAAAATGTTTGAGCTTTTATGCTTCCGGGGCTAACACTACACTAAAGGGTCATATAGCCAAATGTTCCGCGGTACCTCAAAATGCCGACGGTACTATTGGTGAGGATGGTCAAATTTGTGTATATGATAATGATGCGCTTCAAAGAGATTTTGCGGGGTGGGTCATTCAATATACTTATCCATTCAACCTCTTCGACAACGCCAAGCTTATGGCCATCATCAAAAAGAGGCTACACTCGCGGTATAAACAAGTAAGTCGTACTAAACTTAGAAGTGATGCTTTTAAATTATGGGAAACGGCTAAAAATGACAACGTACTACTTTAGATGCTTTTAATGAATTACTTGTTGAAAAAAATCGTTCTACTTCGATAGATGACCAAGATTGGCAACGACTACATGCTTTAACTATTTTTTTACAAGTTTTTAAAGAGGCAACAATTATAGTATCGGGTGTTTATTACCCAACTAGCCCATTAGTTTTAAATCAAGTTTATGCTATGACGGAAAAATTAGACGAATTAAAAGACTCACCTACTCAAATGTTTAGAAAAATGGTTAAAGTTATAAAAAAGAGATTTATAAAATATTTTGCTAGTTTACCTTTGGTTTATACTTGTTCCGCCGCACTTAATCCATGTTTAAATGTTGGAGGCGTAGAACTTTTAATAAGAAGAATAATGGAAAATTTAGAATTATCTTTTGGGTTGGACGGTGAAGATCCCAACTATATAGAATCTCAAGTTTTTAAATTTAATGATTATTTTAAAAAATTGTTTGAAATTTATGCAACAAAATATGGTCAACAACCAAACCCAATTCTCGACCCAATGCGGGCCGGTTCGTCACGAATGACAAGGGACATTAACATAAACCTTTATAATACTTTACGTGAAGACGCTACAAAGCGTCAACGATCATCGGCCCCGACAAGCGAGTTGGGACAATATATGGCTACAAACTTTTTAACAACTTTAAGTCCCGATGAGTTTGCAAACTTTGACATTTTGGCTTGGTGGAAAGAAAGGGAAATCCAATTTCCAATTTTAGCCGCTATGGCTCGTGACTTATTAGCGGTCCAAGCTTCGACGGTAGCTTCCGAATCGGCCTTTTCTCATTGTGGTCGAATTATATCGGATAAAAGGACAAAACTTAGCCCCGAATCCGTGGAAGTATGTGTATGTTTGAAAGATTATATGGACGGAGTAGATAGGGTACAACATCAAACATCGTTGGAAGGTTCGATTGAAGAAGTTGAAGAAACTATAGCACAAGAAGAAGATGACATGGGGATATCACATCCGACTACCGAATTAGATGAAGGTGAATTTGAACCATTTGATGTTGAAGAGTTAGATGTAGAAGAATTTTTGGATGATTTAATTTCTTGAGTATACACGGGTGATGGCAATGCCGAAGCTCGATATACTTGAGTATACTAATATGTTTTTGGGTGATGGCCATGCCGAAGCTCGAAATGTATTAGTATTTATTTATTTTTAGTTCTATAATTGTATTGTTTAAATAAAAGTTATGATTGTATTCGAAATGTATTAGTATTTTATAGTTTTAGTTGTATGATTGTATTGTTTAAATAAAAGTTATGATTGTATTCGAAATGTATTAAATGTTTTAAATTCCGAAAAAAAACCGAACCGGTAAAATACCGATAAAAAACGGATCCGAACATTTAAAACCGAAAAAACCGAACCGGTAAAAAACCGATAAAAAACCGATTCCGAACATTTGAAACCGAAAAAACCGATTCCGAACATTTAAAACCGAAAAAAACCGATTCCGGAAAAACCGAAAAAACCGAAACTGATATTTGGCAAAACCGGTTTTTTAAAAACCGGTTTTCCAAAAACCGAAAACCGGTAAAAACCGGTTTTTGTGCACCTCTACTCCCCCCTAATCGAATTATAAATATGGATTTATAAGGTCATATATTTGTGCACTTGGGCTCTCATGCAGAGTAGTGAATGGGCTTCATTTACATAAGCACCATCCTCATTTTGGGCCTTTCTTACGGATTTTATATCCTTTTGCTGTCATGGCGAGTAAACTAGTCATGCAAGAATCAGTTTTTCGATGATGAACGTGAACACGCTTGATTTTATTCCTTTATATGTTAGTTCTAAATTTTATCTAGTAGAATTTTTTTAATTTTTCTAACTTCAAATAATACAAGTTTGAGCCTATACTCACACAAATTCAAATTAGGTAATTTGCCATATGTATATGAAGCTGTCTTAGTCATTTCTAACTTCTAAATTTTATCTTTCAGATTCCCTTTAATCTTTTAGTTGACTAATTTAATTTACATGTATGAGCTTATCATCACACAAACTCAAATTATGTTCATTTGTCATTTGTGAGGTTGACTTAGTCACTTCAGTTTTGTTTGCATCAAGCATGATTCGAACTTGACACCTCTTAGTACTTTGGTGATGACAATCTTAAGTTCTTTGCCTACCCGGACACCCTCGCTGTTGATCTATTACTATGTTAACTTGGATATGAATTTTGTGACATGTGAGCCTGAGAACATTCAAACGAACTCTGGGTGTTTTAAAAGAATTAAACGTGTTGACGTGGCATCTGTAGTTACATAATAGATTAGATGTCTCAAGTCTGGTAGTAGGCTTTGGGCTACATTTAATGTTATGTCTAAATGTCTAATGCTGAATAAGAGCATCAGGTGTCATAACAAACCTCAACTTCGTCGTCGTGCTACTTCAGCGCCACATCAGCATCCCATTTTTTCACAACTAACCACAACAAACCTCATCCCCACTCATAACAAACCTCAACCTCTTCATTTGGGCCCACCACTACCACTTTATTTTTTTTATTCAATTTTCATATAAACTAAATTTATTTCATTAATAATTAAAATACATTAACAACACAATAATAATAAGAAAAAAAAATACGATACGTAAAAAAAATGATACGAGGAAAAAAAATACAACAGATACTAATAATAAGAAACCTAAACATTTTACTAGTCATTTTTTATAAAAGTTATAAATAACATTTTTTATAAAATTAAAAAATAAAATAAAAACAACAATTAAAACTTATACAACGATATATGAAAACATACCACATTTTTACCACCCCAATATTAGTCCAACCCAACCCAAAAGAAGAAAAAAAAAAAAAAAAAAAAAAAAAAAAAAAAAAAAAAAAAAAAAACTGGGTCTTCTTCATCTTTTCTGCACACACACACACTAACACACACACATATTTAACACATACGCATATTAACACATATATTGAAACGGTATTATATCACTTTTGTCAGAACTCCACACTCGTCGTCACCACGATTTCAAACCCAACGACGCCCCACGGCGAGCCACCCCGGTGTGGCGGCTGGGCACGGCGAGCCTCCAGCTCAGCGACGGCGAGGGACGATTTCGTCCACACCGGATGCTCTAATGAAAAACAACTTACGAGTTTTATCAATCTAACAATATTATATCGGAGCGGGTCTGATCCTCGTACACAGGTGGCTAAGTTGAGCCACCTTTTCAATGTCACCCTGTTAAGCCTTAGACACCACCATTTATCCTTTACCAAAAGCAGAAAAATAGCAATTTTCGGCCAAAACCCTACCCATATATTGTTTTGGCCATAATTTTTTAACCGTTTGGGCGTAATTGAAGTCGTCAGCGTGATTGAATTCGTTTTTCAATCTGTACAAAACCCAACTTGGATCACCTCCGTCGGCCGCCAGAAGCCAACTGCTGCAAAAAAAAAATAATAAATAAAAAATAAAAATAAAAAGGAAACTATTTATCTCCGCTTTGCTTTTGATAATTGTTTTTTTTTTCTTTTTGTTTTTTGTTTTTTTGTTTGTTTTTGTTGTTGCTTGAAGATTGCTTCCGCTTGTTATTGGATATCTTTATTAAAAGAAAAGAGTGTAAGATGTTGTGCTATTGGCCAATGACTATCTTTGCTTTTGTTGCTTGTTTTCACTTTTGCTTGCAGCTTGCGTTTAAAGTTGTTTTCAAATGTTTTCACAACAAAATAATTATATCTTTAATGTTTTGAAGATTTTAATCCAGTTCGAGCTTTTACAATTTCGCCGCTCTGACTATAGAGCAGTGTTAAACAATAGATTAGATGGCCTAAACTTGGTTGTAGGTTTTTGGCTTACTAGTTGTTTTGTTTTTTTTTTTGTTTTTTTTTTTTTTATTTTTAAATGTAGTAAATAATTGCTCAATAATGAAAAGCAACATGCGAGGCTTTATCGATTTAACATCTGTAACGTATATAAAATGCATGCAGAGAAACGTACACAACAAGAAACATGTTTCAGGATTCTGTCTATTGACCTCATGCGCATGAATCACGTTTTAGTTTTGTACCAGAATACATTCATGCAACACATTTTAAGTTACATGCATATGCTTACACGCTCTTTTGTTTTCATTATTATTTTTTGTTTATTCTGTTTGTAGATGCTTTTCAAATTTATGGTTATAGGTATCGTTCTCTTTTTAATTATATTTCTCATTTAATCTTACCACTATCCTTCTAAAAATTAAAAAAATCGCGTCATTTACAATATCTTGCAACATAAAATATTAATATAGACCGCAAGTGACTAAAAAGGTGTCAGTAGACACGACGTGCGAGCATTTCATTTTGGGCGTCAATTGTTCACCGTTGAATGACCATGTATGCATGGGTCGTGCTTTGAGGTTTTCTCATTGATAATTCTTGACCGTTGGTCTTTATTTATTAGCAACTCGCGGTTTTTTTGTCAACATAGTCTTTTAGTCACGAAAGGCCATCTTAATTTGCTGTATAGTAGTACCAGGTTGGCATTTAATAACAAACACGTCTTACCAAGTCCAACGAGGCTTTGATTAATTTGACCATCAAATAGAAACTTACTACAATGTTTAAAACTCGGTCTTTCATATTGGGAAGTGCTAGCCGAGATAGCTTCAAGATTTCTTGGTCTAAACAGTAATTACTATTTAGATTTTACTAATGATAGTTCTACATTAATATAACTATCATTAGGGTTTTGCTAATGGAACTTTTACATACTATAGTTAAGACTAAAGAGGCTATATTTGAGTGCATATATGTTTGTAATAATTGAGCTCATCAAATTACAATCGAGTTGTTGGTTGTGTTTTCAATTTTCTTATGGGGATTGTATCCATTTCTCAGAATTGTAATCCAATCATAATCATTTCATAAGTGGTTATGTAATGAAAACTCCCTCTTAATTGTTAATCATAGTCTTTTGAGGCATCACTAACAAACTAGCTACTATAGCTTTTTGTTTACAATTTTAAGGTGAAGTTCACCTGAGATAATTAGAAAACTTAAGACTATGAAAATTACATGTAATTAGATTTTAAAACAAATGCGAATATTTTTTGTGTGGAATTTCATTCAATTGCCGTAGGTTTTACAGAACTTTAATCACGTGTGATTCGAATAAACATGAACCAACTGGCTCAAACTTTGAACTTTATGATCACTAAAAGTAACTCAAACTCTGAGCTAAGTTAAATTCAAGGTTTGGGTGGTGGTCGGTAAAGAAGTACTGTAACTCGAAGTTGTGCTCCTTGTTACCTTTTCAGATATGATAACGAACTAGCTGTATCTAGCTATAATTGTAGATGTACAAAATAAAGTTGCTTCATTCGAACATTGAGAGTTTTTACCCAACTGATTGTTCTTAGAAAATATATCTACCATTATATTGTGTTATAGAAATAATCGCAATTGTGTGGTAATCCTTCCAACATTTCTTTTCGCTTTTAAATCTACTGAATTTGGTTTCAGTTTTCATGATCGAAGACAAGAGAAAGAACATATTTACTTTTTGTTGTACTTTTTTTTGCTTTGATCATACTACCCATTTCCTTTACAAACGTATATATCATCTGATAATTAGGGGTGTCCATGGTACTGGAATCGGACCGAACGGGAATTGAAAAAATCGAGAACCGAAAATAAGAAAAATGTGGAACCGAGAACCGTCATAAGTTCTTCAGTTTTGTTCCAGTACGGTGCTCAGTTCCGGTATGGGAATTTTCGGTAATTCCCAATGAGAACCAAAGTATTTATTTATTTATTTTTTTTTTCATTGTCGATCATTCATAAAAGACATGCTATATCAATATCAACACACACAAAAATGTCTTCAACAATGCAAATCGTTTCAATAATTCCATTTGTTTAAAATAACATAGTTAAAACACAAAATGTCAAATTATAAGTTTATAATTGTTCAAAAGTATTAAGAACACGCATTTGTGTTCCAAACCTCCAAAAATAGTTAATGCTCCATCACTATTTTTCTTTTACAAATTCATACTCCTTCTTTCATTTCTTTAACAAGCTTGTCATAATTCAAAAATCTTCAATTTCATTCACATTTATTTCATTCTCTCTCTTCATGTCTAATCTCGCGTGCAAAGCAATCCCTCCACAAGTTGACTTAACAATGAAGTTCTATAAGGGTTCAAAACGCGTCTATCGGTACTTTCATGCTAGATGAATGATGGTGATGATGATATTTGAATCTTTGAATGATATTAGTAATTGCAAAACATTAAAACTGATAGCTTGGTGTTATTTGAAATTGATTGAAGGTTAAGGGTTTTGGGCTTTTGTTACAACTTACCAATGGCCAAGAACTTTTTTTCCCCCAAAGGCTGCATGTACACGATGTCCCAAACAAAACTCTATAAAATTTCAGATTTTAAAAGAGTCAGTTCTTTCGAGAAAGTACCGAAGCCAGACGGGTCCGACCCGAACCGTCTTGTGAACCGAAAATTTGGAATTTTAAAAACCAAAAATCGGATCATGATTCTAATATACAATTCAATTCCGGTATGATATCGATACGGTTCCTCGATTTTTTTTACACCCCTACTAATAATTGATATATTTACTACATTCCAACTTAAAGCATTACTTTATTTTCTTTTAAACACATTTGAAAAAAGATAGATGACCATTTTTTACCAATACGGTTAGATTATGGCAAGAAAACGAAAATCACATCCAATAGAACAATAGGTTCATCCATACATTCGTTACGAAACATATTTAAAAAAAAAAAAAGGATGTGACGCCAACCATCTAATATAATTTTTTTTAAAAGGTACTCAAAATTTGTTGGTGATTTCATCCCTGTCAATATTTGATGCTTTCTTTTTTCCAATGTCATCACCCTCATCTCATATTTCATCATTTAAGAGCTTCAACAAATTTATACTATATAATAATGTATTTAGGACTTCCTATAAAAGCAAGTCTTAAAAATATAAGCCTATAAATGTTACTATAATTAGTAATTCATATAATTAAAAAAAGAAGCACAATGTACAACACTTTAATACATATAATTTTCAAACGTACAGGACAAAGAGCATAGCGTACACCACTTTAATGCACATATTAAAAAAAACACCATATTAATGTTATTTAATATAGTCAATTAATTAATTGATCAATAAATACATTTAATACAGTTATTAAAACACCCCTAACATAATAAATACAAATTATCAAGCATATTGTACAAACAAATTAAACACAATTCCTACATTAAATGTCACTAATACAAATAATATTGAAGCCCGAACGGGCAACAACCCAAATGGGCTTGAGCCCGAACAGGTACAGGCCAAACAGGCTCGAGCCCGAACGGGCACGGGCTAAACGAAAATTTTGAAATCCGTAAAGTTATTGTCAAAAAGAAGATAATAAACTAAAATACATGATTCATTTAAAAAATTTTATTTTAGGATACCTGCCGCCGCAACGTGCGGGTACCATGAATTAAATGTCACAAATACAAATAATAAAACACATTATACAAATATTAAAGCTCGAACGGGCAACGGGCAAAATGGGCTTGAGCCCGAACATGCACGGGCCAAACGGGCTCGAGCCCGAACTGGCACGGGCTAAATGAAATTCTTGATATCCGTAAATTTATTGTCAAAAAAAAACATAATAAACTAAAATACATGATTTATCGAAAAATTTTATTTCAGGGTACCCGCCGCCGCAACGTGCAGGTACCCTGCTATGTTCATTTAATTGTTTACAATATTAATTTCAAAGAGTATGTTTAAGACTTCATTATACTTCATATACAAAATAATGGTATTCACATAGCTCATTAATTCTTCTTTAGCATACTTTTAATGTAATAAGATAATTGTAGGAACTAGACTATTTTTATCGTTCTACAATTTTGATCTCTATGAAGTGTTGGAGAAGATTTTAAAGCAAATACATATTTAAATTTGAAAGAAAATGTCATTGTATGGCTAATATTTCTAAACACGCTAAATAATGGTAAATAAAAGACAGAACATTGACCTTTTCATATCCATTTGAATGAACTAACACATTTAACAATATAGCTATTATCACTTAATCTTTTATTAGATTGTTTATTTAAACACTTTACATGTATCCACTCAATGAGAGGAACATTTTCGTGTGCGCAACAACGCATGTTGACTTGCTTTCCTCACGCTAGTTATTGAGTCAACAAGTTCTCGCCAATTGGATGCTTCATAACATCCCTAGACTTATAATACACACTAGCAGTGTATCCTTACGTTACGGCAACGGGTAGCCTAACAAAATAAGAGCGACGAGCTGATTAACTTGAGCAAAATAAGAACATGATCTCAGACTAGCCTGATTAATCCGGTTTTATCGGTTTCGACGGTCCTATCAGGTTCGTTTTCGAACGGATTTTACTGGCTAGCCGAAATAGTAGTGACTACAATTCCCGATTAAAATGGTTGAACCCGATGGTCCTTTTTTTTTTTTTTTTATAAAACCATATACGTACAATCAAATTATTTTCATATAATTATGAAGCTTTATGTATTTTATTAGTTTGTACAATATGTATAATACATGTATTTGACATTTGTCATTGTATGAGTGTTTTAAAATAACATTTATTAAATATTTATTGTAGAGTTGTTGCAAGTATACAAATTTAAAACACTTTATTTTTTAGATGTAACTTCATTTTTTATTATTAGTATTGTGTTGCTTAAAACTTTAAGCCTTTTTAAACACTTAAAGGTGGCATAGTGGCAAAAGGGCTTGCGACTATCACTTTAAATGCGTGAGATCTCAAGTTCAATTACTACTAGGTACAAACAACCTTGAAGTGGTCAGGTCAATCTCCTGAAAAGGGGGAGCTTTACCTGATTTGAGTATGTGTAACGGTGGGTTCAAATCCTTATAGATTAGTCGGTTAAAAGGTGGGAAACTATAGTTTAAAAAATTTTAAAAATTAAAAAATCAAGTCTATCATTTTAGGAATGTCCTTAATAAATTAAATTAGTATATACATATATATATAGATATATACCTATAAATATATGGTTAGACCCACACACATGCATACGTATATACAAGACCGTGCGACTCAAACCGTCGACACGCTACAACGTTTTGCCTTTGTAATGACGCGTATCGTCGTGAAAAACTCAAATAGTCGTCGACATAACGTCGTGGCCATGCCTCGTTGCAAAATATTTTTGGCGACGACCATCAACACGTTTTACTGCACAAATTTTTCATTTGACACTTTAATTTCAAAAACCCTGAAATATTTGATTTTAAAAAAGTAAAAACAAAGCTCACGAAAAGTAGGAAACGCCTAATCTCTTCCTCAATCCTCCCCAACTGAGTTTGAACACGTCTACGCACTTCTGTGTCTCCTCTTCTTTTGCTTTAAAACTTGATTCCATGTGCTAGAACTTATTTGACTGATAAATCTATTGTTTTGATCCATATGAATAAAATATTGAGCCGACAATGCCACTCATTTAAGCTCACCGTCTTCACACATCAATCACCATCGTCACACACCATGTGTAAGTTTTGTAGTAAGCGGTGAGGTGAGAGAGAGTGCAATTGTGAGATGTTGGAATCACTCCTAAACCTTATTCAAGTGTTAGTGATTCATATGTAATAGTTAGCTTAATATGGCCTTTATGTTAGTAATTATGCTTAAGATTATGTAGAAGGCCCATAAGCCTTGGCCCAAGTCCAATAAGGAAATGAAGGGACTAGGAGTGTTGCCCTAGCTCCCTCTCCTATAAATACCTTGTAATAACCCTCACTTGAGGGTTGGTTGTTCTCTTTCACATAATACACCTACGCATAACCTTTCTTCATATCATATTCGTGTGTGTTTGTGTGTAAGGTGTTCATCCGCCTCTTCTTTATCTATACTTCTTTATCATTGATGCTTGTGTTACTAATATGGTGACCTAACAGTGGTATCATTCGCCAAATAGTTGGGTGAAAAGCTTTTGTTTTTGAAGTTTTTGGTTTTACGCGTAAGTCTCGTTTCACAAACTTTGTCACGCTTAAAAACTCATTTTTTACACTTTTCAATCCAAGATTCTTGTACTTTCAAGGTTTTTAGGTGTTAAAATATCTGTTTTTGGCAAAAAGTTTCAAACTTTACGAGTAATTCCTTGTTTTTAAGCTTGGTTTTAAAAGCGTGTTCAGTTCTACGCATAACGTGTAAACAAGTTTTGGATCATCAAGTTTCACACTTTTGTGTTATTTTGGTGATATTGAAGCTGTTTCATCACAAAAATCTGGTTTAGAAACATCTTTGGGCATAATTCAGTTTTGGTGAATTTCTACGCGTAAGAAAACCCTAATCTTACGCGTAAGAAATCCGTGGTTTGATCTTCAGTTTTCGTGGCTTACTCAGTGTTTTCTTGCTTGGAAAAGCCTGAAAACACTTCGACTTTGGATATCTTTTACACTGAGATAGTGTAAAGGATTTTTTTGGGCAAAACCCTAATTTTACGCATAAGCTTAGACTTACGCGTAGAACACTTTACAGTTAAGTATTTTTCTTACGCCTAAGCCTTGTCTTAGGCATAAGCTAAATCTTACGCATAAGTTTTTCTACACCTAACTTTCTGTTTACGCATAACTTTAGTGTTTCTCAATTCTTACGCGTAAGCTAATCCTACGCGTAAATATTGCTTTTACGCGTAAGTTTGGTGTTTTTACGCCTAAGTATTACTTTGCCTAAACTTGGTTTCTACGCCTAAGGATACTTCATCAACAAGTTTCATTCGACTACAAAGATCCATCAACACAAGTTTCATTTGAGTAAAATTTAATTTTCAGGGGAGACTAAACGGTCAATTTTTAAGCGAGATTCAAATTTTGGTTTAACTGTGAAAATTTTGGTCAAAAATTCAAATTTTTGGGCCCAAATTCAATTTTTTCGGGTAAAATTTGGCGTCAAAATTGTCATAACTCAAAATTTTCTTTCAACCTTAGAATTGTATTTTATAGTGAATTTCAAATTTTGAGAGTCAAAATTTTTCAAAATTATTTTTGGAGGGAAATTTTAAAAATCACTATATCGCCCTTTCAAGTATTGTTGGATCGATATACTTTAATCAAACTAACTTTAACTAGCTTGTTAAGGTTTAATAACCTCGGATAAATCCTAAGTTATTAACAAAGAAACACTGAGCAATCTTTATCAAGTACGCGGAATTTACTTAACAAAGCTAAGAAGAATAACTTTTATTATAAACTCTAAATCTGCTTATTATGCAGATACTCTAAACAACTCTAAGATTATCGAACCTCTCTAAAACACTAAATAACTTGTGAATTCGTAAACTTTAAAACTCATAAACTCATACCTCTAATGCCAATCTAGGAGTCCTTTTATAGACTCAAGGATATCCTAGTCGGTTTACAATTTGTATCCTTGTACGACAAGTAATCTAAACATAGAATATTCTAGAGTTACAATACTTTCCATAAACGAATATAACAGTTCTTTTGTTCTTTCAGTACTTTGACTTCATAGTGCAGTACTTTGACTTTGTCTTTAGCAGTACTTTGACTCTTTGACTTTTTCCAGTGTTTTGCAGCTTACAGTACTTTCATATCTTCAGTACTTTCATATCTTCAGCACTTTCATATCCCAACAATCCTCCCCTAACTTGAATTCTACTTGCTTGACTTCAAGTTCCCTTGTAAATTTATTTTTAACAGCTTCATCTTTAAGGACAGATTATTTCTTAATCTTTGGATTGTATCTCTGTAGAGTCTGCGCTTGTCAAAGTATCTCTAGAATTATTCTTTCACAGCAGCATCCAGCAAGCTCCATCTTTTCAGCAACACAACAACATATGACAATTTGTACATTAATTCAGTGAAAGTTGCATACTATTCTCATCACTTCCAGGTGTGTTAACTCCTGTGAGAGGTGAATCATTGAAAACTTAATGGATTTAGATCTCTTTACCAAAGCCATTATCTCTGGAGTAGCCAAATGTTTTGGTGTGTAAGACCATGGTACATTGATAACCATATGATTTTTAGCAAATCATCAACTATCAACAGATTTGTTTTGTCTTTACCAAAAGCTGTACCCTTCTGGACTAGTTAGTTCTTCTATCTAATGGTGAACTAATTACCAATAATGGTTTTTCCACAGCCTTTACCACAAGCCATTTTCTTGTGGGCTAGCCAACTCTTCACATTACTGATATGGTGAGTTGATTACCATCCAACTTATTAGCAAGTTGTCAACTAAAAACGGATTTGATATATCTTTACCAGAGCCATTTGATCATGTATTAGTCAATCCTTTTGTAACCATGGTGGATTGATGACCTATTGTTACCATCTCAAAAATCCATTTATTCAACCTTTATTTCAAAATATTTGTTACTTAACAAAAGTTTTCTTCAAAAATCACTAAACTGGTTTAAAAACTGCAAGCAGTACTTTGATTAAAGTACTGTTTGATCAGCAGTACTTTGAATAAAGTACTGATTTATCAAAAATAATTTATTCAATTAAGTCTCATACCAGTTTTTCATCATCTTCAGCAATGGTAGTCCAGTTGGTAACCATGCAAGCAGTTTCATTATCCTCTTCTACTTCCATTCCATGCTCTAGCATTCTTCTCATGAGCTCGACTGTGAGAGGGTACCTTCTTTCTGCAAACATGTGTATCATTGTTCCATTTTCCAGCTCTAAAACATGAACTCCAGACTCTTCAAAGAATCTCCAGCAAACAATTTCCCAATTTTCTTGATTCTTCCAAATATCATCAGTGCTCTCTTCTTCAGTTTCCCATCCAGTTATGAGATCACCATGTAAAACTAAACCAATCCCTTCTAATGGATTATGTTCAAAGTAAGCTTTCACCACATGATATAAATAGAATAAATCTACTCTATCTATAATGTGCAATAAGTCCCATAGCCTTTTGAAAACTTTGAAACTTTCATCTTCTTTATGAAAAATCATATAATCTCCATCTTTGGATTTCACAACTTCAAAAGCACTAATCTGTGATCTGTTCATCTTCATGTCAGCATCTTCTTTTGAATATTCAAAATCTACCACTCTGAGATAATTCCTTAGTTCATCCTTAGTTTCAGATCTTAATTCAACTTTTTCTTTCTTTGAGAACTGAACATCTGTAACTTCAATTTTCCTTTTTCTTTTCAAACTCTTCTTTCTCTCTGCTTCAGTCCAAGTAGCTTCTTCTCTAAAATCTTTGATGCCTGCAACATCCTTCTTATAATCCTCCCTAGCAGCATCATACAATCTTTTCATCTCAAAATAATTAAACTTCTGCAATCCTTTATACCCTTGACTTTTAAGATAAGCCATCATAGCATTTCTGTCTTTAGCTTTATTAAGTCTTCTTGGAATAAATCTAATAGGAGTAGGTGACTGTAATGGTTCAGCAGCAGCTTCAGCATCTAATTCATCTTGTAACTTCTTAGCTGCTTCTCTACTCTTAGCTTCTTGAGCTTCCTGAGCTTCTCTATCTTTAGCATTTAACTCTTCTTGATACTTTCTAGCTGCAGCTTCATTCCTAGCAACTTCAATTTCTCTAAGTTCTGCAAAAGTTAGCTTTTTCTTCTTAGTTTCAACCAGAACACCCTTTCCTTTATCTTTAGGATCAATTGCAGGTTGAGAACTTCTTTGTTGTTCTTCTTCTTGTACTTCTCGAATAGTAACACCACCTCTTGGTTGTGATAAATCTCCTAAAATTGTAGCAATGAACTCATCATCACTTGCAGAATGAATAGGTTTGAGAATAGTCTCCTCTTCTTGTATAACTGTTGTAGAAGGACCAGCTTCCTCTTCAAAATCTAACACTCTTGGAGTTATTACCTCTTGTCTAAAGGTACTTCGAAAAGCAGTACTTTGTTGTTCAGTACCTTGATCATCAGCAGTACTTTGAACTTGAACTTGCTCCTCAGTATCTTGAATGATCTTTTCTTCAGACTTTTTAGAACTTTCAGGTTCATTCTATTTAACCATATCTTCTTTCAAGTTCTGTTCTTCTAAATTCCTCCCCAAGTTGACAGAAGATGGTTTATGAACCCTGTGGTGTTTACTTGTCTTAGACTGCCTTTGTGCTTTCTTCTTTGATTTGACCCAGATACGAAATTCTTTAACCAAAGGCCAGACAAAAGTTTTTAGCCTTCTAAATTTTAACTTCAATTTCTTTATCTGCTTGGCTTGAGCCTTAGTAGTCTTTTGCAACTTAACCAACTCCCTTGTTAAAACATAATTGTCCAATGTCATTTCTTCAGGGGGTATAGTATGTGAATCATCTCCTTTAATTGATGAATGTTCCTCTGATTGAGAAGCAGGAACAAATTGTTGTGGAGATGGAGAAGGTGATCCTGCAATTTCTTCTTGAACTTCAGTACTTGGGGAAACAGTACCCTGTGGAGATGCAGTACCTTCAGGTGCAGTACTTGCAGATGCAGTACCTTCACTTGCTGCATCATCTTCAACATCAGCTCTAACAGCCTGAACAACTTCCATCATAGAAGTAGTTAATGGCGTATCTGGACCTCTGAATAGATCACTTCTTCTAGCCATAAAAGTAAAAATCTTTGCTTGTTGTACAATAACAGGAAGTAAATCAGTAGGCTTCTGTACATCAGCAAGTTGTTTGTTCAAGAAAACTTGTATAAACCTGGGATACATTAACCATTTGGATCCATGATTGATGTGAGAAAGCATGCCATCGAGAATCAGCCTTGAAAAATTAAAAACACGATCTGTAGCCAATCCCACCATAGCAGATGCTATATTTGACCCAAACTGCTCCCAAGAAGTACTTTTAGCACTAATACAATGTAACAACACATGTATTAAAAACTTCCATTGAGGACAAAATAGTTGTTTCCTGAATGTTTGTTCTGTTAAAGAACCTTCATAACCAATATGCCCAAAAGTTTCCCAAATCAACTTCTTAGCAAAACGAATAGCACCATCGTCATCATTAAACAACAAATCTTCTCTAATAGATGCTTCAGTAATCTTCACAGTTCTTCCAACAACTGTAGCCCTAATATAAAATTCTTCATTCTCCATATTATCCCTTGCAGTAGCCCAAAATTCTTGAATCCAAGGTTCAATAATATCCGGCTCCACTAAAAGAGCATAACTGATTGGCGACCCAGTGAGATAATCAATAATATCATGAAACGCCTCATTATCTTCAGTCTTGTCTAAATTGGCCACCATATTGTGCTTTGAAACAGTAGGTCGATTCGCAATTGATGATTATGTAAGCACAATAAGAATTGGAATCGAATAAGAATGAGAGAAATATGGAAACGATGCTAAGGTATTAATATAAGAGGGAAAATCGGAAAGTAGTTATTTATAGGTGAGATTTGAAAAATCACTGCTCAAAATAAAATTACCGTTAGCATTTATTACCCCTCAATATAACCGTTGGAACAGTACTTTAATAAGACAAACAGTACTTTCCACGTATGCAGTACTTTCCAAGAAGTACTTTCCAAGCAGTACTTTCAGGAAAAACAGTACTTTTCCAAATTCTTCTGTATAAACTAAGTATATACAAATATCCTCCCCTCAAACAATGCATAGGACTATACTAAAACCTTATAGTCCTCCCCTTAAATGTAGCTCAGTAGTTAATCATGCCAATACTCACCACCAAGTGATTGAATCTTGAAACATCAAAGCCTTTGGTGAGTAAGTCAGCTACATTGTCATCTGTTTGAACCTTAACAACATTAATGAGCCTGTGCTCATAACAATCTCTGATGAAGTGATGCCTAATCTGAATGTGCTTGTTCTTGCAATGATAAACTGGATTCTTCACAATACAGATAGTACTCTCATTATCAATATTGATAGGAGTATTCTTAAAATTGAACCCATAGTCCAAGAGTTGATTCTGCATCTACAAAACTTGTCCACAACAGCTTGCAGCAGCTACATATTCAACTTCAGTAGAGGATGTTGCTGCAATTGTTTGTTTCTTACATTGCCAGGACACTAACCTTCTTCCAAGATATTGGCATCCTCCAGTGGTGGATCTTCTATCATAATTATCACCTGCATAATCACTATCTGAAAAAGCTTCTAAGTGAAAAGGTGACTCTTTTGGATACCATAACCCTAACTTAGGTTGTTGTTTCAAATAACAGAAAATTCTCTTCACTGCATTCATGTGAGAGATCTTTGGGGATACTTGATATCTTGCACATAAACAAACTGCAAACATGATATCAGGCCTTGATGCAGTAAGATACATAAGAGAGCCAATCATAGATCTGTATAACTTGACTTCAACAGGTTGTCCATCTTCATCTTTGCCCAATGAATTGATAGATTTAATAGGTGTAGTAACAGTCTTCATATCATCAAAATTGAACTTTTTAAGTATGTCTGTTACATACTTGTCTTGACTGATAAAAATTCCTTCCTTTGACTGCTTAACCTGAAGTCCCAAAAAGAAAGTTAACTCTCCCATTGAACTCATTTGAAATTCTTTCTGCATCAGCTGCTCAAACTCCTTAACCATGGACTGTTTGGTAGCCCCAAAGATGATATCATCAACATAGACTTGAACTAACATGATATCTTTCTTGTCTCTCTTGATAAACAAAGTCTTGTCAATAGCTCCCCTCCTGTATCCATGTTGTAATAAGAATGTAGAGAGCCTCTCATACCAAGCTCTAGGTGCCTGATGAAGGCCATAAAGAGCCTTAACCACCTTGTAGACTTTGTTTGGGTGTTTAGGATCTTCAAAACCTGGAGGTTGTTTAACATACACCTCTTCTGTAATAGTGCCATAGAGAAAGGCACTCTTGACATCCATTTGGTAAACCTGAAAACCCATGTATGAAGCAAAAGCAAGAAATATTCTAATTGCTTCTATTCGTGCGACAGGAGCAAACACTTCATCATAATCTACTCCTTCTTCTTGTCTGTAGCCTTGAGCTACTAACCTTTCCTTGTTTTTGATAACATTGCCTCTTTCATCTCTTTTCACTCTGAAGACCCATCTGGTTCCAATAACTCTCTTCCCATCTGGAAGATCACATAAAATCCAAACTTCTTGAAGTTTAAATTGAAGAAGTTCTTCCTGCATAGCTTCAACCCAACTCTCTTTAGTCAATGCTTGAGCAATATTCTTGGGTTCCTCTTGAGAGATGAAACAAGTAAATAGGCAGGTTTGATGGTCCTTATGATTCAGCCTGTTTTGTTTGTAGACAAAGCTAAGCAAAGCATTATGAGGTTTAGAAAAACTCTTAGCTGTGTGTCTAGTCATTACTCCAGAAGTAGAAGGACCAATGATTTGATCAGAAGGATGATTCTTATGAATCCTTAAAATTGGAGACTGTGGAACTCCATACGTATCATCCAAGTTAGTTAAATCAACATCTTCATTGGAATCTGAGAAAATACCTTCATCTGCAAACTCATCATCAGTTTCCTCTAATCCAGGCATGGTAGGATCATCCAAATCATCTAAAGTACTGTTAACTGGTGCAGCAGTACTTTGTTCGAAAGTACTGTCAAAAGTACTGTGAGATTACTCTGCAGTCTTGTTCTTCTTCTTTGCCTCTTCATAAGCTCTCATTTGTTCATCAGTGTAAGAATGTGCTAATACATCTTGAAGAAGCATCTGATTAAGTTCCTCTTGAATAGATTGATCCTCAGCAGATAATGAGGATTGTGGTGCAACAGTACTTTGTTTTGAAGTATCAGTACTTTGCTTGGGAACATCAGTACTTTGTTTTGGATTAACAGGATCTTCATCAGGAACATCATCCGGTCTAATATGAACTCCATGAACAACATATTGTCAATCTTCTCCATTGTGCACATGTTGATTTTCTTCTCTAACAGGTACATAATTCATTGAAGGAGTTAAAACCTCAAGATCAAACATCCAATCAAGACCTTTACCTTTCTCATTGTCTTGATCTTCTAAAAACTCAATATGAAGACAATATTGAATCTTCTTAGTAACTCTGTTGTATACTATAAAGCCTTTACTGTTAGTGCAATAACCCAATAAGTATCCTTCTTCAGACTTGCCATCAAACTTCCCCAGATTATCAATGGTGTTTAAAATAGTGAGAGGGCATCCAAAAGGCTTCATAAAACGAATGTTGGGTTTATTGCCCATCAGCAATTCATAGGGTGTCTTCATCTGTGGTTTGGTGACTGAGACTCTGTTAAGTACATAGCACGCAGTACTTACAGCTTCTGCCCAGAATTGAATAGGTAGATGGGAATCTGCTAGCATTGTTCTTGCTGCTTCAATCAAAGTCCTATTCTTCCTCTCTGCAACACCATTTTGATGTGGTGTTCTTGCAATACTAAACTCCCTCTTTATGCCTTTGTTTGCACAAAATTCATCCATAAGCTTGTTCTTGAATTCAGTTCCATTATCACATTTAATACCTCTAACCTTGAGTCTCAATTGGTTTTCAAGAGCTATTATAAGTGTCTGAATAGCATCAAAAGTATCATCCTTAAAACCCAAAAAGAAAACCCAATTGAATCTACTGCAATCATCTGTAACAACCAAACAGTACTTTTTCTTGTTTAAACTTGCCAAAGAGACAGGTCCAAACAAATTCATATGTAACAACTCCAATGGTTCTCTAATAGTTCTCTCCTCAATCTTCTTACAGGAAGCTTTGTGTTGTTTACCCTTCTTGCATGCCAAGCATGATTGATCATTCTTGTAAGTCTTTGAAGGTAAGCCTCTAACTAGATTGCTTTTGACCAGTTTGTTGATATTCTTGAAATTAACATGGCCCAATCTTCTATGCCATTGATGTGCCTCTTCAGATGTTGCTTTAGCCACCAAACATGTGGCTTTTCCATAAGAATGTAGACTCTTCATGTCTAAACTATACACATCATTTGTCCTTGGTACTCTAAGGACTACCAAGTCATTATCAATAGGCTTAAAGTCAGAGGAAAGGATGAGACATTCTGTGTCAGTGAATAACACAAGATGCTTTTTATCACAAATTTGAGAGACTGATAACAAGTTGAACTTAAGCTCCTTCACATATCTAACATTCTCAAAGTCTATAAGCCCTGATTTGATAGTTCCTTTTCCAGTAATCTTTCCTCCATTGGGATCATTCCCAAATGCAACTCTTCCTCCACTAATATTTCTAAAATCAGACAGGATCTCTTTGTCTCCTGTCATGCTTCCAGAGCAACCACTATCCACAATTAGATGATCTTTAAGCTCCTCTTCTGGGTTGCCCTGCACATAAAGAAAAGAGTTAGTGATTTTTAGGAACCCAAGCCATTACTGACTTGTGTTCCCCTTGTGGAGTTACAAACTCAAATTCTTTGAGTATGTAATTCCCACTATCTTTCAAATGATGATCCAGAATTATCTTTTGATCTTTAGCATGTGGATTTTCAAAACTTTTTGATTTTTCAACATAAATCTCTTTTACAAGATTATTAGCTTTTTCTTGTATCACAAAAACATCAGATTCACTTTTTGTTGAAAGTACTGTGTGTCCCTCAGCAGTACCTTCCCTCTTAACCCATTCTGGTTTAACACGTGGTTCCTGTGATCTAGATCCCCTATGTGAATTGTAATACCTTCTAGGTTGATAGTGAGATCTCCTAGGATTCCTATTCCAAGTAGTATGATCAGTACCTTGTTTTGGCTGAGCAGTACTTTGGAAAGTACTGTGAGATACTGAAGGTTTTGAAAAAGCTCTTCTTGGATGTGGGTATCTATGATCTGGTGTGAAGTTTCTGTGATTAACTCTATTTGAATTATTCCAAACTGGTTTGTGCTCTCTAGGTTTGTGGTTGGCAGATCTGTTCTTTGGAAATTTTCTAAGGTACTCTGAGTGATGTTCACAATCCTTGATTAAATGAGTAGGACTAAAACACACAAAACACAGTTTTTGACCCATACTTCCAAAGTGATTTCTTCTATGTCTATGCCCAAAATTATTTTGCCTTCTTGGTGAATGATGAAACCTGTTTTGACCAAAGTTATCCCAAAAAGGTTTAGCAGTACTGTTTTGAAAAGGTTTTGCTGAAGGTGCTGCTTGTGGAGCAGTACTTTGATTTGAAGGTACTGCTTGATTTTGAACATTATTTTCAACAGCTTCTTTGGGTTTTTCAGACCTAGATTGAGCTACAAGCTTCTTCCTAAACTCTAGACTATCTACTCCAAAACGAGAAACATCAGGCCTAGAGGGTTGATGAATGCCAGTGGGATGAGGAACAGCATGATAACCATTATCTTTCTTATACTCAGGAGGTGGTTCACTTATTGAGCCCTCATTACTAGATGTATCTACATAGTTAATGAGTTCATCATCACTAGTGGTTATGTCCTCAAAATCACCTACATCCTGATCAGTAGGTTGGTTTTCTTCTATGTTATCAAAGTTCATACCAAAACCTAAGCCAGTTCTAATGTATGCTCTTCTTTGTTTTTCAACATAAGTAACATGTGACAGACCAGACTCTCCCCAAGCAGCAAACTTAGCTAACAAATCATCTCTTTCCTTAGTCAATTTCTCAATTTCAGCAATTTTACAGTTTAATTTCCATTCACTAAGTTTTAACTGGTAATCCTGTTGTTCATATTTTTCAGCCCAAGCTACTTCATTAGTTTCATGTGCTAGAATTTTGGCTTCCATAGATTCTAAGGTTATTTGATAACCAGCTACCTCAGACCTAGCCCTAACATAATTATTTCTTTCAATTACATAACTGTTAAGTAATTTTTGATAAAAATCATAACAGTTTGAGCATACCTCAGAGATAGGAGACTGAGTTGGTGAAGTAGCCACCATTGCAAGAAGAACAGGATCATCTTCACTTTCTTTGCTCCAATCAAATCCTCCAAAGCCATCATCAGATTCCAAAGCAACATGTTCAGATTCTTCATCAAAAGTAGTGCTCCAGTCCAATGCTTCCACTGTTTCTTCAACTACATCTTCCACTACTACCATACAGTAAGTCACTGGTTCATCATCAAACTCTTCACTCCAGTCAACTTCTGATAACTTCTCTTGAGCAACCAAAGCCTTTGTTTTAGTAATTGGAATTTTTTGAGCTCAAGTTTTGGATTCTCAGATGTTCTGTTTGCTTGATACTTAGCAAATCTGCATTCCCTTGCAAAGTGACCAGTCTTTTGACAATTGAAGCATTCAATTTTGTATTTGTCAAAACTTATTCCTTGTTTCAGTTTGAAATCAATGCTTTTGCCTGTCTTCTTCATGTACTTTTTGATCCTTGCAATGATCATAGCAACTTGCCACCTGATATCAATTTCTTCAAGTGCATCTTCTTCAATCTGTGCTAGATCTTCTTCATAAGTGACAGGTAAACTGGCTTGTTGTGCAAAGAAGGAGCACACAACTTCATCTGAGTGCATAGTGGTAGGTGGTGGGGCCTGCTGAGCATATGAAGGGGGGTTATAAACAGCAGTACTTTGAGAAACAGTACTTTGAGGAGAAGCAGTACTTTTGACGGAAGTACTGCCCTTCTTTTCAGATGATAGAAAAGCTATACTGTGAGACTTGGAATTTGTTTGACCATTCATCTCATGCTCATACACCTTCAGTTGATGATAGAGATCATCAAAGTCCATGACATCCAAACCTTGTTGTCCTCTGATCATTGTAGCAATCACATTCCATGTAGATGGCAAACTCCTTAGAAACTTCAAATTAGCATCCTCAACTGATACTTCTGCCTTGTATAACTCCAACATGTTGAGGAGATTTTGAAACCTGTCATATGCAGCATCAAGACTTTCTCTTTCACCTACTGTGAAAGTTTCAAACTGTTGCTTCAGCAAATTTCTGTGCATCTTCTTAGAGGCTTCATTCCCTCTAAATCTGGTCTTGAGAGCAGCCCAGAGCTGCTTAGCATCTTTAGCATCATGAAATTTGAGAAGATGACCGTCTGGAATGGCAGATAAGAGAATGTTTAGTGCCTTTTCTTGATTCCTTAGGGTTGCTGCTGGTAAGACTGCCTTCGGTGCTTTGGGTTGTCCAGGAATATCAATGGGTTCTGGAACTACTTCATTCCCATTCACTATTACATTCCATAGAGCATGGTCTGTAATGGCAATATACTGCCTCATCTTCATGCACCATAGATCATATTCTCCCTTCTTGATTATTGGAATTCTAAGTGAGGTGATTGAGGGTGGTGGAACAGCTTCAGTCGACACCTTGAATATTGTTGAAGTAGGGTTTCTTCCTAGTCAGAGTTTCCACACAAGCTCTGATACCACTTGTTGGATCGATATACTTTAATCAAACTAACTTTAACTAGCTTGTTAAGGTTTAATAACCTCGGATAAATCCTAAGTTATTAACAAAGAAACACTGAGCAATCTTTATCAAGTACGCGGAATTTACTTAACAAAGCTAAGAAGAATAACTTTTATTATAAACTCTAAATCTGCTTATTATGCAGATACTCTAAACAACTCTAAGATTATCGAACCTCTCTAAAACACTAAATAACTTGTGAATTCGTAAACTTTAAAACTCATAAACTCATACCTCTAATGCCAATCTAGGAGTCCTTTTATAGACTCAAGGATATCCTAGTCGGTTTACAATTTGTATCCTTGTACGACAAGTAATCTAAACATAGAATATTCTAGAGTTACAATACTTTCCATAAACGAATATAACAGTTCTTTTGTTCTTTCAGTACTTTGACTTCATAGTGCAGTACTTTGACTTTGTCTTTAGCAGTACTTTGACTCTTTGACTTTTTCCAGTGTTTTGCAGCTTACAGTACTTTCATATCTTCAGTACTTTCATATCTTCAACACTTTCATATCCCAACAAGTATGCTGACTTCACAAATCTCCTCACCTTCCATCAAACCTTCATCATCAAACCTTTCTACTGATGATTATGAAGATGCAAAAGCTTATGAGGAATTGATCGAAGGATGGATGGTTTTGTTTGAAAAATACTCAGAATTTATCAATTTAAAGAGGCAGACTTCATCCCGAAATCCAGCAGTCGTGCAACGTGAAAGAGTTGATGTACATGAAAGGAATGCTCAAATGGACGTTGAGAATGTTGTGATTACTGCAACTGTCGGTAATGCGGACAATGAGGTTGTTGCATTGGAAAAGCAGGATGCCAGCAGCAGATTTAGAGAAGATATCATACTTAACTACGACACCGAGCCCAACTGTGACGATGAACAAATGGTTGAGGAAGATATCTTACCCACCTATGACATTGACACAGAACATATGGTCGAGGTACTGATAACGCTACACGCGTCGTTCGGGGTCAAAGGAACTTCCTTTTCGTCGAGCAAGTTTTTCAACACCCTAGGCAGTGAACCTAATCGTTGTAGTGTAGTATTAGGGTAAGCCACGTGTATTGATATCGTTCTATAGGGGAATAGGAATGCTAGTGAGAAGTTACTACGCTAAGGTTGGGGTTGAGGAAGATTATTTTTTATCTTTTTATATTTTTTAAGGAAAGGAAAGGTACGAATCTCGGGGTTTGAATTTGGGGGGTTCGTATTTCTACCGATTACTCTACTTATCTAATTATCTAATCTAAGGTGTATGTAGTCTATGTCTAATTAATGTGTGCTCGTATGATAGTTTAAAGATGTGTTTACTTAGGTTTTACTACTCCTTAATTATCTCCTATTGGTGGTTGAATTGTCACGTCCTTATTCCTAGTTGCGTTGTGTGTCTAAGGTTGTAGGGTATGCGTTTCTCCCTAACTCTTTGAACTTAACAAAGGGTCTCGTCTACAAAACCCACTAGGGATAATAAACTCTTACTCTAAGGCACTCTTTGGATGGTTTAGCTTACAACTACTCAAGGAGTCATATTCTAAGGTTCAAAAAGATTTAATCAAGCATTAAGTACACAACGAATGACCTATCGCATTACTAGATTATTAATCAACTAAGATAAGAGACAACCAATCAATATTCAATAATTAAGTTTCATATTCCCTAAGCAAACACACAAGTAAATTAGCCGGACATGGAAAACATGCAAGCATACACACAAATAATCAAAGACATAATTGTATTAATGAAGTAAAACACTTATCTTGGTGTAAGATAGGGTTTTGAACCCTAAAATACTGTACAAGACAGGCTTGGTTCGGTTTAGGTTTTTACTCCAAAAGACTACACACTAAATACTGAAAAATTCGGATTCTATATATAATATTACATCTGCGACGGCGTCACCTTATGTTTTGTGACGCCGTCGTGTCGCCGTCATTAGGGTTTCGTCTTGGCCACGTTAGACTTGCGACGACGTCACCTTATGCTTGTGACACCGTCCTCTTCAGCTTCTGACGCCGTCTGGATTACATCTAGGCCGTCTGAGTTGCGACGACCTACTCTTTTATAACTTGACGTCGTCACTTGAAAATGGGAGTTTTGGATTCTGTCCTGTCACAAAGATCCTCCGACGGCGTCGCAATTAACACCTGACACCGTCACCTTATGTTTTCAGCATCTTTGAGTGTCTCGATACTTTGGCCATTTTCTTCGTATAATCGCGCCTTTTCGTCCAAATAAGTGCCATTCCAGCATTTTGCCTTCAAGAGACCTAAAAAGTGAAAAGGAACGATATTAAGCAATAACGGATACAAAAGTGATCAAATAAGGGCTTAAACGTCCCCTCAAAAAGGTACCTTTTAAAACCTTATCAAATATCCCTACACTTGGTATTTGCTTGTCCTCAAGCAAATGTGCTTTTAGCCAATTAATTTATAAGTTAGGGGTCATGAAGCATTCGTTCAAAACGGTCCACAACACATATAAGCCCCGCAAAAGTCATAACAAGCACGGAAATCACATACTAGCACCTCACATGGGGTGTTTGGATACTCACATCTCTCTCGGGTGTATATGAAATATAACAAATTGGAAATGGAAGATAAACGCTCATTAACCGGTCCTAGTACATAGATTACCATAGGCTTGAGAATAGATCAAACCTCCATTGCTTTGGCGTAAGCACCTAGGAAAGACTATCAAAGAGGTCTTTAAAGGGTTGTAATGTTAGGCTTACGGTAGGGAAACAAAGGGTTTGGTGGGATAGGCTATATAGTGGTGGTAGGTCAAAAATCTCTTATGTTACAAGCATACGAAGAATGGCGTTGCTAAGCCAAGACTCGACACTCTAAACTCTAGCTTACAACTACTCAAGGAGTCATATTCTAAGGTTCAAAAAGATTTAATCAAGCATTAAGTACACAACGAATGACCTATCGCATTACTAGATTATTAATCAACTAAGATAAGAGACAACCAATCAATATTCAATAATTAAGTTTCATATTCCCTAAGCAAACACACAAGTAAATTAGCCGGACATGGAAAACATGCAAGCATACACACAAATAATCAAAGACATAATTGTATTAATGAAGTAAAACACTTATCTTGGTGTAAGATAGGGTTTTGAACCCTAAAATACTGTACAAGACAGGCTTGGTTCGGTTTAGGTTTTTACTCCAAAAGACTACACACTAAATACTGAAAAATTCGGATTCTATATATAATATTACATCTGCGACGGCGTCACCTTATGTTTTGTGACGCCGTCGTGTCGCCGTCATTAGGGTTTCGTCTTGGCCACGTTAGACTTGCGACGACGTCACCTTATGCTTGTGACACCGTCCTCTTCAGCTTCTGACGCCGTCTGGATTACATCTAGGCCGTCTGAGTTGCGACGACCTACTCTTTTATAACTTGACGTCGTCACTTGAAAATGGGAGTTTTGGATTCTGTCCTGTCACAAAGATCCTCCGACGGCGTCGCAATTAACACCTGACACCGTCACCTTATGTTTTCAGCATCTTTGAGTGTCTCGATACTTTGGCCATTTTCTTCGTATAATCGCGCCTTTTCGTCCAAATAAGTGCCATTCCAGCATTTTGCCTTCAAGAGACCTAAAAAGTGAAAAGGAACGATATTAAGCAATAACGGATACAAAAGTGATCAAATAAGGGCTTAAACGTCCCCTCAAAAAGGTACCTTTTAAAACCTTATCAAATATCCCTACACTTGGTATTTGCTTGTCCTCAAGCAAATGTGCTTTTAGCCAATTAATTTATAAGTTAGGGGTCATGAAGCATTCGTTCAAAACGGTCCACAACACATATAAGCCCCGCAAAAGTCATAACAAGCACTGAAATAAACAAACATAAATTTAAAGGATAGATGATGGTAGCCCGTATGTTTTTTTTTTTTTTTTTTTTTTTTTTTTTTTTTTTTTTTTGTTTTTGTTTTGTTTTGTTTTTTTTTGTTGTTTTTTTTTTCACTCTATTTTTTTTTTTCTTTTTTCTTTCTCTATTTTTTTAATCATACACTTTTACTCTACCATCCTCTACAGTAACATCAAAATAATAGGGATTTATAGGCACATCCCTACACTTGAGTTTTTATTACTCTAACACTAATTTGACCCGAATTAAAAAGATCAAAACACTTGGGGTACATTATTACGCAAACAAAGGAAATTTGAATTAACGTTCCCTTCCCGTCATTTCATAAACTTTAACTTTTCCCATGAATCCCAATCGTCCCAAAACTGTATACAAAGGATATGACTCGACTTAGCAACTCATGCAAGCAACTAGATAATTGAACTAAAGGTTTAGGGTGATAACAATAATGCACTAAAAGTGAGTGCATACAGGGTAGGCTAAGGCGATTTGGGTGTATATTTGGGGGTGGGGTGTAAACAATGCTCTTCATTGATATTCCGGAAAAACCGAAACATCACGAGAACCGCGAAAAGGATAGGCTCTGAGGGGTTAACTAGTGGTATCGTGTACTAAAGATGAGTACAACGCAAAGGGTGTGGGGGAATTACTCAACCGATGTGGAAGAAGTAATTATATTACGGGTATCAAACAAGGGTTATCCTAATGCCTCTTATCATTTAGTTATTCCTAACTACACAAGTGTAGTCTTACTTGCGATCTCGGAATGCATCACAAAACAAGTTCTAGAATCTAATATACTACCGGTTCACACTCTAAGCATTGAAGATGAATGCTTTTAATTCCTACTAATCTAAGGGCGATCCTCACATTTTGGGTGGAATTTAGGTGGTAAAGGGTTTTTGTGTTAGTCATATAACTTCCTATCCGTAAGACGCTTTTGTTAAGACTAATGGCCCACTCCTATATGTCATAGAAAATTTCAAATTTGGTGCCAAAATTACCCTAACCGACATTTTCTCATGGTTTATTACACAAATACAATTGGACAAAGCAAATAATCAAGGATAAGCATAGTTTCAAAGTTCCCGTTTTATTTTCCCTCCCTACACTTAAACTGAACATTGTCCCCAATGTTCCCCGAAAGTATCAAAGTTATGATAATTGGAAGGTAATTAAAAACGAAAGAAACTAGTACTCCCCTGATTAGCTCGGTAGGATCCGTGTGTGAAGTGGTGGTTAAATCCTTTCCAAGAAGAATTTATGCGTGAAAAGCTCCTTCCAATCTTATGTAACTTCTTCTTGATAAAGTAAACCTGTACACTTGAAGAAAACAAACGAAACCTTCACGTAAAATCGGCGGTAATAATATATATAAGACTCGATTTAAACTAGGATATAATGCTTGTGGAATGGATGTTTACAAAATTTCTGGAAAATTAAGACCTGGAAAATTCCAAAAAATTTTAAGTAGCTCAGAAAACGAGAAAAAAGTAATCTGTTGTTTTTACTCCTTCCTGACGCCGTCAGGTTATCCTGACAAAAACTGGTCTGCGATTTTCTGGAAAAAATTCTGGAAAATTTATATCTTTAGAATCAGGAAAAATTTCTGCATAACATCCATTATGACTAGATACAAGCATTTGACTCGAACAAACACACAAATATATCTTTTAATGAATTGTTATTCTCATGTTTACGTTTCCTTGAAAACGTGTGTAATCCTCCCTACACTTATCCCTTATGTAAAATACCTTTATATGCAATTAAGACGAGGTTAAAAACAAAATAAAGCATTCTTACAAAATTAAACATGAGAATAAACAATCAATAAAAGAAATATGACACTAACAAGCAAACAATTAAGCATGGGTTGCCTCCCACGAAGCGCTTTTCTTTATTTAAGAGTCTTGTAGCTAGACTCGTAGTCGTGCTCCTACGTTACTTCATTACCGCCACCTTGACGGTCTCTAATGGGGGATTACATGTTGTAGAAGTGCCCTATGATGCACCTCTCTAAGAGTTCGTCCTCTCCCACTTGGTCCTATATTCCGGTCCTCAGTTCAAGCAATTCTTATAGAATCCGAAAATCTTAGCCATAACATAATCTACTCCTTTTTCCCTATCCTCATCATTCCTATAATAGACCGACAGTTTAAGTTCCTTTTCATCATTAGAGAGTGATGAAAACTTCTCAATCTTAAACGGCATTTGGTAAGCTATGTCATCGGTCTCATCCTTGAATTGCACTACTCCTAACGTGAGATCATAGGTCATCCCGGTGCTTTCTATGAAAGGTTTTCCTAGAATAACATGGGACAAGCTAGGGTCTATGGCCATGCTAATATCATCCACAATTATGAAGTCCGTAGAAAATGTGAAACTACCTACATAAACGGGCAATCCCTTAACTCTACCAAGAAAATTTCACTTAACCCTAGGATTATCGGGGTCTTGCCTAGTTGGAATAGGCTTCTTCATTACCCAATTGTAGTAGGTGCTAGTCATTATGTTGATTGGGGATTTGCGATCAATGTAGGCCTTTGCCACAAAAAGGTGTCCTATGAAACATGGTATGTTAAGATTCCAAGGGTTCCCAAACTTGATTCGAGGGCTTTTCCTAACATACATGTGACGGAGGTCACGCACTAAGTGAGGGTGGCGAGATAGTTCTTCTTCCGTAGGAAACTTATTGAAATAGTCATTGTCTACTTCATCTACTTCCTCGGTTGTTTCATTATTCTCAAGTGTATGGTCCTCTTCGTCATTTGTTCCATTAGGTTTAACTAAGGCGATGGTATTGACGAATTGAATGTGTTTAGCTAGCTTACTTGGGTCCTTAATCTCTACACCGTAAGGCTCGGGAGTTGAGATAGCATTAACCTTCCTATCACTATTGGTTATGGCTTTCAAAAGGTTGTCTATCTTCCTATCCATTTCGGCTTGTTGTTGGTTAAAGCGGGCCGAGAGCTTAGCTATTTGGGATTCTTGGGATGCAACAAGGTTTTGCAACATCCCTTCGATGTTTTGTTGGTTAGGACCGTTAGGTGGGGGCCATGAAAAATCATTGGAAGTGAATTCCTTGGTTTGTCCCCAGTAGAAGTTGGGCTTGCCTTTCCATGCCTCTCAGGTTTCATTGAAATTCCTAGGTCCGGGTATTGTAGGGAATCTTCCTCTTGTTCCATTAATACGCGAGGATGCGTAGTTAACGGAAGCATGTTCGGGGGATCGGGTGCTAGTGCGCGTGTTATGAGGATCACAAAACGGCTCATACGAGGAAGAAACTTTGTTCACATGGTGTGAAGACTTAGGATTTTCGTAGGAACTCATTAGGAATTTTACTTGATCTTCAAGTTCAATCATCCTACGGTCAGAAGGTTGTGAATCGATGGGAGGCAAGGAGATTTCCTTAATGGTTTTGGGCAGCTCACGAGGGTCATCCCAACTTTCGTTGTCATAGAGGGCAAGGTCCTCTATTATACCCCATGATTCTTCCGCGGTGAGATCACTAAGTTTTCCATCGGCCGCTTGGTCAATGGATCACTTGGTGGGGAAGTTGACATGATAATAGAAAATTTGAACTTAGAGCCAAAGATCAATGCCGTGATGAGGGACTTTATGAAGTAAGTCCTTGAATCGAGTCCATGCTTCGTAGAGAGATTCACCTTGACGTTGTTGGAACATCAAGATGTCATTCCTAAGTTTAGTGGTTCTCCCCGGTGGGAAAAATTGAGCAAGGAAGCGAGAGGTAAGATCATCCCAACTTGAGATGGAGCCGACGGGAAGTCGCTCAAGCCAATTACTAGCTTGGTCTCGTAGAGAGAATTGGAAGAGACGCAGGCGCGTGGTCTCCCGAGTAGTAGCATCAAGGTCGATGGAATCGACAATTTTGAGGAAATCCCTCAGATGCTGATTTGGATCTTCGGAACGAAGTCCGTGGAATGCACATCCGTTTTGCACCAACCGGATGGTGTCAGATCGCAGGGCCGTAGTTTGGGCTTGGTCGGGAAGCTCAATGGTGTTCCTAAAGCCTAAGTGGCTTGCTCTCGAGTATTCACCAAGAGTACGGGCTCTTGGCGGGTCAATTGGTGGTGGGTTGATGAATGGTGGGTGGTTATCACCTTCCATGATGAAAAGTGATGGGATTACGAAAAAAGGTCACGAAGAAGGGGGATAGAATAAGAGAAAGCTAAGAATGAGAAAAAAAAGTTTATTTGATAGGAATCAAGTAAAGAAACCTAAACGAGGTGGACTACTAACTAGCTATTCTATTCCCCGGCAGCGGCGCCAAAAACTTGATAACGCTACACGCGTCGTTCGGGGTCAAAGGAACTTCCTTTTCGTCGAGCAAGTTTCTCAACACCCTAGGCAGTGAACCTAATTGTTGTAGTGTAGTATTAGGGTAAGCCACGGGTATTGATATCGTTCTCTAGGGGAATAGGAATGCTAGTGAGAAGTTACTACGCTAAGGTTGGGGTTGAGGAAGATTATTTTTTATCTTTTTATATTTTTAAGGAAAGGAAAGGTACGAATCTCGGGGTTTGAATTTGGGGGGTTGGTATTTCTACCGATTACTCTACTTATCTAATTATCTAATCTAAGGTGTATGTAGTCTATGTCTAATTAATGTGTGCTCGTATGATAGTTTAAAGATGTGTTTACTTAGGTTTTACTACTCCTTAATTATCTCCTATTGGTGGTTGAATTGTCACGTCCTTATTCCTAGTTGTGTTGTGTGTCTAAGGTTGTAGGGTATGCGTTTCTCCCTAACTCTTTGAACTTACCAAAGGGCCTCGTCTACAAAACCCACTAGGGATAATAAACTCTTACTCTAAGGCACTCTTTGGATGGTTTAGCTTACAACTACTCAAGGAGTCATATTCTAAGGTTCACAAAGATTTAATCAAGCATTAAGTACACAACGAATGACCTATCGCATTACTAGATCATTAATCAACTAAGATAAGAGACAACCAATCAATATTCAATAATTAATTTTCATATTCCCTAAGCAAACACACAAGTAAATTAGCCGGACATGGAAAACATGCAAGCATACACACAAATAATCAAAGACATAATTGTATTAATAAAGTAAAACACTTATCTTGGTGTAAGATAGGGTTTGGAACCCTAAAATACTGTACAAGACAGCCTTGGTTCGGTTTAGGTTTTTACTCCAAAAGACTACACACTAAATACTGAAAAATTCGGATTCTATATATAATATTACATCTGCGACGGCGTCACCTTATGTTTTGTGACACCGTCGTCTCGCCGTCATTAGGGTTTCGTCTTGGCCACGTTAGACTTGCGACGGCGTCACCTTATGCTTGTGACGCCGTCCTCTTCAGCTTCTGACGCCATCTGGATTACATCTAGGCCGTCTGAGTTGCGACTGCCTACTCTTTTATAACTTGACGTCGTCACTTGAAAATGGGAGTTTTGGCTTCTGTCCCATCACAAAGATCCTCCGACGGCGTCACAATTAACACCTGACGTCGTAACCTTATGTTTTCAGCAGCTTTGAGTGTCTCGATTCTGACTTTGGCCATTTTCTTCGTATAATCGCGCCTTTTCGTCCAAATAAGTGCCATTCCAGCATTTTGCCTTCAAGAGACCTAAAAAGTGAAAAGGAACGATATTAAGCAATAATGGATACAAAAGTGATCAAATAAGGGCTTAAATGACCCCTCAAAAAGGTACCTTTTAAAACCTTATCAGGTACAATCTACTGTTGATCATATTCTGACTGCAAATGCGACACCACATACTGAGCAACCTGAATTTAGTAATGAAGGAGAGGTTGACCAGTGTGTTGCACAATGTCCAGAAAACTATCTCATGTCTGAGCCTTTACTTGTTAACAATTCAACTGACACGTCAAATCAAACTCTTGAATCTGAAAACACTCTTCTCAAGAAGACCATTGCTCAGTTTCAAAAAGATTTTTCAAAACTTGAGGCTCATTGCATCTCTCTTGAACTTAAAATGCAAAACAAATTTTAAACTCTAAGCAAAATGGTAAATCTTTGAATGAACAAAGTAATCATGTGGATACATTAGTAAAAGAAAATGAGCATTTAAAGTCTCAACTTCAAGCAAATGGGCTTGCACATGTTGCTTTACAAAAGAAACTGAGAAGATTAACTGACCAAAGTGTGGATACTAATTTTGCAAAACCAACAATCTTGGGGAAATCGTCTCTAAAACCAATCAGTAGTTAAACAACCAACTGCTTTTAAATCTGAACGTTCAAAATCTTCAAAACCACGGTTTGCCTCCCGAGTTGTTGAGAATAATCATTTGTCAAAACCAGTCACTCCACATTTCGGGCCAAAGAATAATGCTTCTATTTCTGTTAAACATGTTTCTGTTAAACCTGTTTCTGTTAAACCTCAACAAGTAGTTGCACCTGGCCCGTCTAGGATTAGTTCGAACACTGTGTCTAAACTGAGCATTAAAATTAAAGATTCATATGATTCACATGACGCGTACAAGAACTATGATCTAGAAAAGGCTAGGAAAAGGGCACTACTCCAAAAGGATGGAATCTTAGGTTCACGACCTAGTGTATCACCTTCTCGTGTACTACTGAACACTGCTTGTAGTAGCAAACCAAATCCTAAGTTTAAACAACAAACAGTTAGAAATAAACCCGTCGATCTAAACGTAACATTTCAGAAACCTAATAGGTGGATCAATATAGGACGCAGACTCTTCCCTAAAGAAGTTTCAACATCCCCTAGATCTAACCTTAGATGGATACCAATGGGTAGAGGTTTCAACACTATTGGTCTTAGGTGGATTCCTACAGGCAAGATACTAAGTAGTTGCATCAAAACAGGTGTGAAATCCACAACATCCATCCCTGAGGTAGGAAAGGAAATCATCAAAATAGCATGTTCAGGTGTCAAGAAGATAATTGACACTACATCTTTATGCCTCTAACATCTGGAACCCAGTTACACTTGGGGCTCCATGTTTCTTCTTTCTTGTCCCCCTCATTTTTTTTCTATGCAGGTACAACAGCTATGGCTTCTACTGCAATACAGCGTAGGACCCGTTTCTCACCGTCTAAATCTTAATGATCCATCAGCTGCAACATCATTATACTTAATCGTCAACAATTGGGAACATTGCTTGCTCCTCTGGTTAAAGATTCTGTCTAAAGTCGTGCTTCAGATGTATCGAATGTTTCCGCTGCACAACCTGATAATACTCTAATTTCTGATACACCTGAATCTACAACAACAACCGTTGCTGTAACTGCACCTCCAATCGAATCTTCGATAACAGAAGATCAAACTGTTTCCAACAACAATGACACAACTGATGATCAACAAAATGATTAAACAGAGAAGTTTTATCAACAGTTGATTCTCTCGAGATATTTATGGTACTTCACACTTGTTCGATTAATTGAACATACATGGTTTCACTGTCTCCTTATACATGGTTTCGCTGTCTTCAATTCATCATCGACATACGTGGTGTATGATTCTGAATCATTGAAAACATCGAGGGGGAGAGAGTGTGTAGGTGGTCATTTCTTCCTTGTTCTTCTACATGCTTCTTTGCGAAAACCCAATGCCTTCTTGAATTTCTTCAATTAGGGGAAGAAATAAGACGATCTGTGGCTCAAACGTCTCACTTTGGTGTTATCGTCTCAATTTCATGGGTGATCTTGTGAGAAGTTACCCAAATATGATGTTATGATGCCTCACACACGGTCTTAGTATCGAGTTATTGCATATTCACAGGTGATTAGTATTCCGAAAGACCACAACATTCAGGGAAAAGTCGTTTCATTTCGTCTTTCATGGTGTGTTTGGTGTGATGCGTCTACATACGTGAGAAGATCTTGTCGATTTCTGGCATGTTACCCTCGAACGGATTTTCCGCAATTAGTCAGATTTACTTTGTGTGGTTTTCTGCTCTTCTACAAATTCCGCTGCATACTGAAAACTTCAAAAGTTAGAAGAAATGTCTACTACATCAAAGTTTCAAATCTGCTAAAGACAGTTGTCAGTTTGGAGGGAAGCTGATTCAGAAACATCGTCAATCTCTGTTTATATTCACAATGGCTTCTGAGCATAACAGCTTAGAACCCGGTCACAACCGTTTAAACTTCCCTCAAACCCCATCATCAGCTGAACTAAGCCCCCAACTTACTCGTCAACAAATGGAAACGCTATTTGCTCCGTTGTTTAGTGATGATATTGATGAACGTGCTCCAGGTGTATCCACTGTTTCCGCTGCTCAACCTGATCATACTCGTATACCTGATACACCTGCTACAACAACTACTGTTGCAGAAGCACCAACAGTTGACTCTACAACAACAATTGAACAAACTGCTTCCAACGACGCTGAACCAGCTACTGATGTTCTTAATGAAGTACCCCCACCTGCAGATTTTGATCCAAATGCGTTCTTTAACCCGTTTGCCAATGAAACTGCTACACCTGATGTCGCGGAATCATCAACAAACCATTTGAATCCTCAAAATCTGCACAATGTATATCAACATCAACCCTCTACACATCGTTGGACAAAAGACCATCCTCTTGAGAATATTATTGGCAACCCAAATCAACCAGTCGTTACGAGACAACGTCTTTATACAGATGGTGAACATTGCATTTATGCACTCACTATCTGCCAATCTGAACCTAAAAACATTAAAGACGCAATGACAAAAGACAACTGGATTGAATCCATGCAAGAAGAACTCAACCAATTCAAACGTCTTTAAGTATGGGAACTGGTTGAAAGACCAACAGGGGTCTACGTCATTGGTCTCAAATGGATTTGGAAGAACAAATTGGATGCTGAAGGGAACGTAATCAGAAACAAGTCACGTCTGGTGGCTAAGGGTTATATACAGGAAGAGGGTATTGACTGTGGACGTATGGTCCGGACTGGGCCAGGAATGGGTCAGGCCCGGCAGATGCGGCCCACTCTACACCTAAACCCTAATCCATGTCCTATAAATACGTGACAGGTTATCTCTAACCCTAACTTTTGATATATGCTACATTGCATAGTAACTTGACCGTCGGAGGTGGACCCCGGGGCTACGGCCTCGGGTCCACTCCTAACGGGTTCTCTTTGTTGACAGGTCTACTAGGGCTCGAGAAGACGACGAACGGCCAAGAGAGAGTCGTCGAATCCAGCCCGCGCCAGATTATGCATCAACAAGTTGGCGCCATCCGTGGGACCACGAATAAATTATGTTTCGTGTTCTCCTATTACCGAAAAGCAGAAATCAATTTCTAAAGTCGGTAACTCTAAAAACTTTGCATTCTTCCATGCGTAGAACTTGCTTTACCATCATCCGCTGTTATTTCGATGCGCCGAATTTAGATGCGTAAATATTTTATTAACAAGATAACAGCTCGTAAACCTTTATGGTATACTGCTCCTGCACGACAAGTTCTAGTAAGGCAACTATACATTATCATGATGTCCTTCTTTTTATAATATTATAATTATCATTATTAGTTGTTTAATTCATGTGAACCAACATCTAATATAACATGTATACGATTCATGATTTTCTTTACATAAGATACTAGAAAAGAAAAGTCCGCACGATCGGACCTATTTTATCTTTTAGTCTGCACGATCGGACCTAAGAAAATATCCGCACGATCGGAGCTATTTTATTTTTTAGCCGCGAATTAATTCGCGCAGATACTGTTTTTACGGTTGGTATGCCTGTTCGCGCTCGAACAACGCAGTCGCGATAAATCTACCCGCATTAGGCCGTGCGTTCAGACATCTTCGCAGAAAACGCGTATGCGCGAACACCAAGATGCTAGTCAATCGCCATGATGCGCACTGGACAAAGGCCGTGCTAAATATTATTTATGCTATGCGCAATATATTACTCATGCTATGTGCTGTCTATTGTTCAATTAATTAGGTTTTATATGCTGCGATTCGCGGCATATACTTTTAATCTTTGCATTCAGTTTTTTTTTTTCGCAGATTAAATAAGTTTAATGCTCCTACACGAGTAGCACCATCAAACTTGGAGGGCTACCAGAGTATATACTACCACTGTTTCCGTACGCGCACGCAGGTATATTTGGAAGCAGATCGGATGTAAGAGGTATTGCAAGCCCAGTACAAAGACGGATTTAAATATTCGCACCATCTTGCCGCAGGGGAGACGTCCTCTGTAGGTTGTAAAGACGGATGTAATGCGCTCAGAAGCACGTCTTCTTTCGCACTTCTTTGTCGCGCACAGCGCGCACTTCTGCTATAGAAGCACGTCTTCTGTCCCACCTATTTGCCGCGCACAGCGCGCACTTCTGCTACAGAAGCACGTCTTCTGTAGCACCTCTTTGTCGCGCACAGCGCGCACTTCTGCTACAGAAGCACGTCTTCTGTCGCACCATGCTGCGTTGCTACTGGTACAAAAGGTATGCCCTTACCCAGGATGCAGCATGCGGGTTCCACTTTCACCTACGCGGCCATCAGAACTTAAGTCTAGCATAACATAGCCATGCGCTATCTCATACTAGACTTGGGGGGCATGTGGACGTATGGTCTGGATTGGGCCAGGAATGGGTCAGGCCCGGCAGATGCGGCCCACTCTACACCTAAACCCTAATCCATGTCCTATAAATACATGACAGGTTATCTCTAACCCTAACTTTTGATATATGCTACATTGCATACTAACTTGACCGTCGGAGGTGGACCCCGGGGCTACGGCCTCGGGTCCACTCCTAACGGGTTCTCTTTGTTGACAGGTCTACTAGGGCTCGAGAAGACGACGAACGGCCAAGAGAGAGTCGTCGAATCCAACCCGCGCCAGATTATGCATCAACATTGACTTTGAAGAATCATTCGCTCCGGTTGCTAGTCTTGAAGCTGTTCGGATCTTTCTCGCGTTGACGGCTCATATGAATGTAACGGTCTTTCAGATGGATGTCAAAACTGCTTTTCTGAATGGTCAACTAAAAGAAACGGTTTATGTCAGCCAGCCAGAAGGATTCGTTGATCTCGCGTTCCCGAACCATGTCTACAAACTGAACAAAGCTCTGTATGGTCTCAAACAAGCTCCTCGGGCGTGGTACGATAAGTTATCATCCTTCCTCATTGCCAATAATTTTACCAAAGGTTCGGTCGACCCAACTTTTTTCATACAATATCACGGGAACATATTTTAATTGTTCAAATTTACGTGGATGACATCATTTTTGGGTCAACATATAAAAAGTACTCAATCGCTTTTGCAAAACTAATGAAGAAACATTTTGAAATGTCCATGATGGGTGAACTTGCATTCTTTCTAGGACTGCAAGTTCATCAATCACCCCGTGGTATTTTCTTGATTCAGTCCAAATATGCCCTTGAAATTCTGAACAAATTTGGAATGCAAAACTGTGACACCTATGCCACACCAATGGCTCATACTAAGAAGCTAGACGCTGATTTACATGGGAAATTGGTGGACCCTACCAAATACCGTAGTATCATTGGGTCTCTCATGTATCTAACAGCTAGCAGACCTGATATTGTTTTTGCCGTATATCTTTGCTCCCGTTATCAGTCGAGACCAACTGAAACCCACCTCTCTGAGGCTAAAAGAATCCTCCAATACATCAAGGGAACCATTAATTTGGGGATCTGGTATCCGAAGGATTCTGGTTTTGAACTAATAGCTTTTTCAGATGCTGATCACGCGGATGCTTAGACTCTCGAAAAAGCACTTCAGGCGCATTGCAATTTCTTGGTGATAAACTGGTGTCATGGCAATCGAAGAAGCAGGATTATACATCGCTCTCCTCAACAGAAGCAGAATATGTAGCCATGTCGGCGTGTTGTGCTCAAGTCATTTGGATGAAAACACAACTCAAAGACTATGGTTACGTGTTTGACAAAATCCCGATGTACTGCGACAATTGGAGTGCTTTTGCGATCTCGTGCAACTCTGTTCAACAATCGAAATCTAAACACATCGATCTTCGATATCATTTCATCAAGGACCACGTGGAACAGGGTACTGTTGAATTATACTTTGTGGGTACAGAATACCAATTGGCAGATCTCCTCACCAAAGCCTTAGCTCCTGCTAGGTTTAGTGAGTTGGTCCACCGAATTGGTATGCGGTGTTTGACTCAAGAGGAGCTGGATGAACTCTTAAAACATTCTTAAAAACTAGTCAAACACCAAAATCTCTTTTGTAAATATTTTTCAAAAACAAAATACAAAATCATAAAATCAGAAAATCTCAAAAATATTCTTCTATCTAAATTCTTTCACACATCGCAAGTACAAATCTTCAGTCAACACTTTGTTCTATCAAATCTTTCACTATTTTTCCCGAACAAGTGTTGAGGGGGAGAGAGTAAATATTTTTCAGTTTCATAAAACCTTGTACTTCCATGTTTTCATAAATATGTTGTTTCTTCCAAAATGGTGGATACGTTTCTTGTCAAATACTCTCCTCGGACTCAAATGTCTTCAAAATTCATTATTTCAAAAGTCGAGGGGGAGTATCGTTAAGTTTCTTGCCTTACATGTGTTTTGTCTAACCTAAACGAAAGTTAAAGGATCTTGGTTAGAACTTCTTTAAGGATGAGGGACTGAATGTGTCAACTTGGCTAATTAATTTTTAACAAAATCATTTACTCCTAAACAACCAAGATCAAACGGCCCAAATCAAATCTTCTAAATCCGTTCAAGCTGTTCATAATCTGTAAGTTCTAAATTGTTTTGATCAAGATTCTAAACAAGGATTTCAAAAATTCTTTCAAATCCAACGGTTAAAACTCTTTAAACTAATTTTGGAAAATTATTCACTCGAACGAATTGGGTGTTTATGCATAAAAGTGTTTGGATTGAAATGAGTTGTGTTAAAACCTTTCTTAGTGTCTATTAAACTTGTTTCAATCGTCCAAAACCATCCTGAATCTTAAATTTCATTAATTTGAATTCTAGGGTTCTTGCGCTCATCTAGGGTTTTTTCTATTCTGTAACATGTTATTAGTTAGTCAAGAAAGTGTTAGAATAAGTTTATATGCATGTTTTTGAACCTTTAAATTAGCCCAGAAACATTTAAACTGTATGAATTTAAGTTTTAGGTCTTTTAGGGTTCATCTCCCATAAATCTTCTGATTCTGTGGTGGAAATGTGTTAAATCTTGTTCCATTGCACTCATATGACATCTAGGACACTCCAGAAATATTCTTGTTTGATTTGTGTAGCTATATCCCTTACACGTAGATTAAGGGTTTAGGGTTTAAGTAATTTTATGCCTAAGTCTTTCTGTGTGTATCTGATATGTTCTTATACTTGTTTTGTGATCTAAAAGATGTTTGGAATTAACTGCAATCAAGTTTTCATGTTTATAGTTAACATGTTAATTATTCGTAATGTCATAATCTTCAGGTGTTCAAACCGTTACGCTTAAAGAATACTTTTATGCATAAAGGTAACGCCTTAGAGAAATCTTACGTGTAACTATTACGCATAAGAGGTCTACAGTGGATTACGCGTATCTTGGAAAGATATTCGTAAACAAGGCTTGCTACACATAAGCTTTACTCATACGAGTAAACTTTACGCGTAACATCTTGCTTATTCCTACGCGTAAGCCTAAAGCCTTTGAACTTGTCTTACGCGTAAGAAACTCTTACGCATAAGCTTGGTCTTACGCTTTAGCTTAATCCTACGCATAAGCTCCTTTCTTACGCATAAGGATCCTTGTTACTCATAACCCACTGTTCACTACATTTTGGCCTATTACACATATGTTACTTGTTAAATGTTACGCATAAGTCACAAATACCTGATGTTTCGTATAAGCTTACAAAAGTTAATATGTTGTGTGTTAAGTGAAAAATTGGACTTTGTAATTTCAAAATTAACATGTTCACGTAACTTATCTCATCAACTTCAATCAATTGGAATAATGTGACTTAGGACTTGTAACTAACATAAACATGTTACCATCAAACAAGGAATTAGATAATACATCAGACTGAAACAAACACATTGTGTTTCCATATGTCTGTCTTTTTGTCTAATGTCTTTCAGATCACAAAATGGTTGCAAATCAAGCAATCATCAATGCCCCAGCAGAGCTCTTGATGGAAAACACATTCCCAGCTGGATACGACGAAACAATTGGCAAGAAAAATCTCCGTGTCATCTTCAACAACTTCATATGCTCATAATCATCTTGCAGAATTGCTGTGGACATCCATCTTCAACATCCATTCAAATTCATGCTCACAAAGTCATACTGATGATAAGTATGATTCAATGGATGAGGAAATACAATTTCATAAGTCATTAAAGCAGAAAAGGATGGAATACCATGCTTCAACCTTTCCGGTTAATCAACCCGGTGGGGCAGGAGGGTCAAGCAGTAGTCCTCCAATTATGGAAGATCCATTGCAAACATCTCTTACCCCATCCGATCCGGTTAATCAACCCGGTAAGGATCAGGGTGTCACTGTCACTACTACTGTTGAAAGGAAGCAACCACAACCACAAGAAGAAAAGCATGGTGAAGATGGGGAAATATATGACGAAGGAGATTACAATCATGATAAGGATGAAAGAGTCCCTGATGATGATAATTTGGCGGCTGAAGAGGAAATGATTCGAAAAGAGGCATAAGAAGCTGCTAGAGCTGAGGAGGAAAAGTTTAAGAAGGAATCAGACAACTACATAGTTGACAATCCAATACACAAACCTCAACAGTCTTCTGAACCACCTCTTGACACTTCCACCAAACCCAAATCATCATCTCAATCATCACCTCCATCAACAAAAGAAACAACTAAGTCAACATCAAAATCTGTTAAGAAGGCAACTCCATCCAATGATTCGACAAATGGTTAAGCAGGTTTTCACCACTACATAACAAGCTTCACAACCACCACCATCTGATCAACCAAGGGTTTTAGAAACCACACCACCAATGGATAAAACCGGTAATCACTCTACATACACTGGTGGTGAGGATCACGACATACCTAAGCCCCAACCTGAACCTCAACCGAAATTCAGATCAAGTACATTACTGCACTCCTTGTTTTTCATACGCATCAAAAAGAGCGTGTTGAAGATCTCCACCTCGGGGTCGAATCTTACCAAATTTCTACACTTCAACGGAATCAATCAAGAACCTCAGTACAAAATCGTTCATAAACAAAAGTTTAGGTTTGTCTACCAAATTGAAAATCATCATACTTGCTTCATGGCTTTCGATGAAATTCACTAAGTTCTATGACGCCACCCTGGAGATGGTTCGAGATGGATTGTTATATCGATTGAAGGACATTGAGTTGGGTATAATTCAGACGAAGAGATGGAATTCAAAGGATCGCAAGGATGTTCGTTGATTTATCACTAGGATTGATGAATGTTTGATTCATCGGGATCAGATGCAACGGTTGGAGAGCTATGTGGGAGGATGACCAAACTTTCCGATTCTGACTTTCCAATGTCCTCAGAAAGTAGATGATCGTCTATAATCATTGGGTACTCTCTTGATTGTGATTTTGTTTGTTTGATTAATGACAATGGTTTGTGTACACATAACAGTGTACAACCCGTTCTTGTAATGAAAGGACCCTGTGGTACACTTCAGTGCCACAATCCTATAAAAGGAGCGAAAGCTTCTTACTTTTGAGTAAAACTTATCAAACCTTTCACTTTTCAAGGTTTTGCTCAAAAGAACAAGTACTTCCCCTTACGTTTTCAAAACCTCAAAAGTTAGTATTACTTGTTGAGGGGGAGTATTTGCTAAAACTTTGTTCACAAAATTGTTCTTTGGATAATCTTCCCACAAAACTCGAAATGGTCATATTTATTATCAAAACGTTATAAAAAATAACATTTATATGCCATTTTTGAGGGGGAGAAAATTATGTGATAAGAAATATGTTGTGTTTTGCTAATGAATCCTCATGTGAAAAGACTTCAACCCATGAATTGACAGGAACTGAACAGTCATACATTGAAAAGATTTGTCTTCCAAGACTTATCCAAGTAAATTGTACCTATTTGAGAAACTCTTGATAGACATGAACTTTGACGGGTTTGACAACCTTTCGGGGTTGTCCACATCTTCAAGGTAGTTATTAGAGCTAGTTGTTACCTAAAAGCTGACAATGTATCTCTTTAACTATGCAACGTAATCGTATCTCGCAAGGGATTGTCTATCTTGAGTCGATCAATTCAAAAAGTGTGCGCTCTTTCCTCACTGTGCAGATTTATGTCAAAACTCTTAAGCACATGTTGAGGGGGAGTATTTTTGAAAATCTAAAACTCTTGAAGTGTTCAAACATGTTTTTCATTCACAAACGCTTCGAGAGATTTTCATGAAAATGGTTTTATGGCAATGGAGTTATAAGGTGATTAAGGTTAGGAATAACCGTCCTATGATCCGCCAGAGCCGGTGGGATCTACCCAAGGACACTACCAATAGTTAGAATTAGAAGTCCTTAGGTATGATTATAAAAAGGAGAAAATGAGAATTGGAGAAAGAAGGAGTTGAAGAATTAAAAAGAAATGCAAAGAAAAGGGTGAAAAGAAATAGCCCTCCAGATTATTCAACTTAGGGCAGACACCGGGTTCAATTCATATGCTACTGGTTGTCACTTAGTGACACCGGTATTGAAGATTAAAAGTCGTCATGGACCCAGTGACGCATGCACTAAACCTTCTTAGCCACTCAAGTTTCTTCCAACAGAAGCTTGTTTCATTCTCACAGGGAACCCTACATAAACTATTGGCTTTCTCTTAGAGATTGCTGGTATTGAAGAAGGAGACCCTCTCCCTTGTCTCCGCTCAGGAAAACCAAAGTGCACTATTGAGTCTAGAGCCACGAGATTCATCAAAAGATCTCTTAGGTACACTTGACATTTCATCACTTGTTGCTCAACAATAAGAACAACAATGGTACGTTATCGAGTCCTTCACAGATCTTAGCAATCTGTCGAGAACATTTATGAGAGGTTCACATCTGTGATCCTCAGTGATTGAATGGAAACTCCTGCCAGGGTCAACATCAAACAGCCCTGACAGCAGGTCGCTTCGGTAACTCCCCGTGGATTACGCTTAGTGGTCTCAAACGGTCTACAGTCGTGAGGTGATGCTTCGGCGTACCTCCGCGACTTATCTGAACCGTATGTGTACTTTGGTACATCGCGTTATCTCACTTGTGGGACTCCGGTTCAGGAACGGCCTTTGTGAGAATTAGAGTTGTGTTTTCACACTATGCTGTTAACACTCTCGAAGTTCAAACTTGTAAGTGCCGGAATCCGCTTATTACTAACCTTTCCTATGTTTACTTCTTATGGAAGCTCTGGAGCGGACTGATCGTGCAGATTCTCCACATGCTCATACCAACAACATCACTTATGAAAGTTCTCATAATCAAAGGCAACACAAAGTTAGAATGATTCTTCGTCAACAAAGAATGTACAAAGTTTAAAGACTTAAAGAACTTCATCAACTGTAATCCAACGTTAAAGAGCGTATGAGCATGTTGGAGAAAGACATGGAGACACTGGAGCAGCGAAGCAGACCTGATGCAGATTACCACAACATACTATCACTTTCAAAGAAAAAAGAACTAAAGAACAAAGAAAATGAAGACGTCAAAGCAGATTACTTCAAAAGAAACAATTTCTCTACACTGGGGAGATTGTTCGAATCAAGACACTTCTTCTCACAAGAAAGAAGAATGTCAGAAGACGTCAAAGCTACTATTACATCAGCACCTACAACGTTTATCACTCATTCATTCATCACTAACACTTAGGGGGAGATTGTTGGAATCACTCCTAAACCTTATTCAAGTGTTAGTGATTCATATGTAATAGTTAGCTTAATATGGCCTTTATGTTAGTAATTATGCTTAGGCTTATGTAGAAGGCCCATAAGCCTTAGCCCAAGTCCAATAAAGAAAGGAAGGGACTAGAAGTGTTGCCCTAGCTCCCTCTCCTATAAATACCTTGTAATAACCCTCACTTGAGGGTTGGTTGTTCTCTTTCACATAATACACCTACGCATAACCTTTCTTCATATCATATTCGTGTGTGTTTGTGTGTAAGGTGTTCATCCTCCTCTTCTTTATCTATATTTCTTTATCATTGATGCTTGTGTTACTAATATGGTGACCTAACATGAGATGTGATAGATCTAAGTATTAGGTCACTAGTTTTACAAACACATGTTATAGAGAAAGAGATAAAGGCGATTGAACAAGATCTAACACACACACAAACAATAATAAGACCGGTTATGCGAAGGCATATGTGAAAGAAAGAAAAACTTGAACAACCAACCCTCAAATGAGGGTTTACAAGAGTATTTATAGGAGGGAAGCTAGGGCAACACTCCTAGTTCCCATCCTTTCTTATATGGGCTTGGGCCTAAGCTTATGGGCATAAGCTTTGTGATTCAGAGTCACCGTCACAGCAGTCCGTCCTTTGACCCTTTCCATAGTGTTCCAGAACTGTTGGATATAGATCTCAGGAACAGTTGCAGAGTGAGTGAGCATATTCTGATACGGATGAGTCCTCAGAATATCAATAGCAATTAAACACGAAGACTCTGAGCAAGTGAGGGTGTCAAAGTCAACACGGAGATTATTCTTTCCTATCTTCGTTGGATAAACATAAGGATAGATATCAGCAATGGAAAGAACTTCTGATGCATCCACATTCATTTGTTCAGCCATGTCGTGATCTGAAATAACATTAGCCAAAAGAACCAACATATCGAAAGACATAATGTTAGTCAACAGAAGGTCTTATTGTCTAGTTATTGAATGTACAGTGATAATGATTGTTACGAGTCCTAAGTCACTTGTTTGTCCAATAGTCTAATGACGTCGTGAAATGTTTCGTGAGTTAGTTAACTTTAAGTTTTAAAGTTTATGTTATCACTTATTGTTCACAACATATCAAACGATTAAGTTTATTAGTGACATTATTGGATTCATGATGATATGATAAGTTTATTAACAAGTTTGTACACGTAACAATTCATAATGAAGGTCCATCCAGGCTTATGCGTAGCAATGACAAAGTTATGCGTAAGCAAGTGTTTTATACGCGTAGTTATAAGCTTACGCGTAGGATCCTATCTTACGCGTAGAAAAAAATTACGCGTAGGAAAAAGGGGACCTTACGCGTAGGTGTATAAAAACCTTACGCGTAAGGTTTACAAGTAAGAGTAGACCTTATGCGTAGAGGTAATGTTTACACATATCCTTCACAGGATACGCGTAGTCCCACTGTAGAACCTTACGCGTAGGCATAACTAACTACGCGTAGGGTAATCCTTATGCGTAGAAATGCAAATGACCTTGATTCTGAATTTTAAGCGTAACAAATCCTGAAATAAGTTCATCAAATCATTAACATTATCACAGAATATCATTTTAACAACAATTTATGGCAAGAACACTTGTTAAACAGTTATGCGTAGAAATACATACGCGTAGGTCAAAACCCTAAGGGTTTAAGAATTACGCGTAAGGTTTCTAACCATAGGATTTGCACCAATTCATTTCTGGTAGTACTGAGAAGTCTATAAAGTTGTTCTATCCAAGTATTAACATCAAATAAGCCTTGAATCAAAAATACCCAATTCACATGAACTAGAACCCTAATTTTCAATTTAAGAATCATAAGTGTTTCTGGGTAATTTCTGGGTTTACATATGTTTATTTGAACTTGAAAACAACCTTATACAACTATCTTTTTCACCAAAAACCTTCACATTTGAAAATACCCAATTCGACTCATAAACCCTAGTTTTCAAATTCACTTATTTCGAGTTTCTGGGTGGATTTTTATGATAGAAAAGGCATTAATGATGTTGTAGAAACATTTCGGCACTATCCTTTTAATCATAAACACACTATCTTGATCTTGGGTTCATACGCATAAGTGTAGACCACAAAATCAACCATAGAACATAATTTGACCGTTGGATTTAAGTACAAATCAAAACCTATGTTTGAAAATACGTTAAGATTGTTAAACAACTTACAAATCGATGATCAAAAACACGAAATTCTTGAATGAATCTTAGGCGTAGGATGTGTTTAGGTTTAGAATTAAATGTGAAGTGAAAGTTAGGTGGGGAGGTGTTTTATTAAAATAACTTTAACATTTTGACAGTTTTGGTCCCTCCACCTTTTCCTTTTTCAAGCAAAGCCATTTAACTTCCATTTTTGCTACCAAACAAAGATTTTTAGGAAAGAAACTTGACGACACTCCCCCTCGACTTAAAAAATAATGAAAGGTTATAAATTTAGTCCGAGGAGTGTCATTTAACCAGAAAAATCACCACCATTGTAAAATGAAACAACCGAGATATGAAAACATGCAAGTACACTGATGTTTTGAAACAATTAAGTGAAAATTTTCTCCCCCTCAACACTTGATCGTAAAAAATACTGAATTTTGAAAGATTATAGTGTTGAAGGAAAACATGTACTTGCCATGTTGAAAGATTATAGATTAGAAGAATATTTTTGTTGTTTTATAAGATTTTATATTTTTGTATTTTGTTTTTGAAAAATTTATTTACAAAAGATGTTTTTGGTGTTTGACAGGTTTTTAAGACTGTTTTAAGAGGTCATCCAATTCCTCTTGAGTCAAATACCTCATACCAATCCGGTGGACCAACTCATTAAACCTAGCGGGAGGCAAGGCTTTGGTGAGAAGATCTGCCAATTGGTATTCTGTACCCACAAAGTATAATTCAACGGTACCCTGTTCCACGTGGTCCTTGATGAAATGATAGCGAAGATCGATGTGTTTTGATTTCGAGTGCTGAACTGAGTTGCACGAGATCGCAATGGTACTCCGATTGTCGCAGTACATCGGGATTCTGTCGAATACGTAACCATAGTCTTTGAGTTGTGTTCTCATCCAGATGACTTGAGCACAACACGCGGACATGGCTACATATTCTGCTTCGGTTGATGACAGCGATGTACAATCCTGCTTCTTTGATTGCCAAGACACTAGTTTATCACCGAGAAATTGTAGAGCTCCTGAAGTACTTTTCCTTGAGTCTAAGCATCCTGCGTGATCAGTGTCTGAAAAAGCGATTAGTTCAAAACCAGAATCCTTCGGATACCAGATCCCCAAGTTAATGGTTCCCTTGATGTATCGGAGGATTCTTTTAGCCTCAGAGAGGTGGGTTTCAGTTGGTCGCGACTGATAACGGGAGCATAGATAAACGGCAAAGACAATATCAGGTCTGCTAGCTGTTAGATACATGAGGGACCCAATAATACTCCGGTATTTGGTAGGGTTAACTAATTTCCCATGTAAATCAGCATCTAACTTCTTGGTATGAGCCATTGGTGTGTCATAAGTGTCACAGGTTGTCATTCCAAATTTGTTTAATAGTTCAAGGGCATATTTGGACCGACTCAAGAAAATACCACGGGGTGATTGATGAACTTGCAGTCCTAGAAAGAACGTAAGTTCACCCATCATGGACATTTCAAAATTTTTCTTCATTAGTTTTGCAAAAGCGGTTGAAAACTTTTTATGTGTCGACCCAAAAATGATGTCATCCACGTAAATTTGAACAACTAAGATATGTGCCCTGTGATATTGTATAAAAAGAGTTGGGTCAACCGAGCCTTTGGTGAAATTATTAGCAATGAGGAAAGATGATAGCTTATCGTACCATGCCCGAGGGGCTTGTTTGAGACCATAAAGAGCTTTGTTCAGTTTGTAGACATGGTTCGGGAACTCAGGATCAACGAATCCATCTGGTTGGCTGACATAGACCGTTTCTTTAAGTTGTCCATTGAGAAACGCCGTTTTGACATCCATCTGATAGACCGTCATATTCATATGAGCTGCGAACGCGAGAAATATCCGAACAGCCTCAAGACGAGCAACCGGAGCAAAAGATTCTTCAAAGTCTATTCCCTCTTCCTGACGATAACCCTTAGCAACTAGACGTGACTTGTTTCGGATGACGTTCCCTTCAGCATCCAATTTGTTTTTCCAAATCCATTTTAGACCAATGACGTAGACCCCTGTTGGTCTTTCAACCAGTTCACATACTTCAAGACGTTTGAATTGGTTGAGTTCTTCCTGCGTGGATTCAATCCAGTTGTCTTTAGTCATTGCGTCTTTAATGTTTTTAGGCTCAGATTGGTAGACAGTGAGTGCATAAATGCAATGTTCACCATCTGTGTGAAGACGTTGTCTCGTAACGACTGATTGATTCGGGTTGCCAATAATGTTAGCCAGAGGATGGTCTTTTGTCCATCGGTGTGTAGAGGGTTGATGTTGGTATACATTGTGCAGATTTTGAGGATTCAAATGGTTTGTTGAAGATTCCGCGACATCTGGTGCAGCAGTCTCATTAGCAAATGGGTTGAAGAACGCATTTGGATCAAAATCTACAGGTGGGGGTACTTCAAATCTGCAGGTGGGGGTACTTCATTCAGAATATCATCAGCTGGTTCATCATTGTTGGAAGCGGTGTGTTCAACTGTTGTGTTGGAGTCAACTGGTGTAGGTGCATCTTCAACAGTAGTTGTTGTAGCAGGTGTATCAGGTATAGGAATATTATCAGGTTGTGCAGCGGAAACAACGGATACACCTGGAGCACGTTCATCAATGTCGTCACAGAACAGAGGAGCAAATAACCTTTCCATTTGTTGACGAGTTAGCTGGGGGCTTTGTTCAGCTGATGATGGGGGTTGAGGGAAGTTTAAACGGTTGTGACCGGGTTCTAAGCTGTTATACTCAGAAGCCATTTCCGTGAGTTCATCAAAATGAGCATGAATCGTTTCCATTACCTCCTTAGTTCGACGATTCCAGATTCGGAAACCTTTAGAATTGTCACAGTATCCAATAAAGACTCCAATATCAGCTTTGGCTTTGAGCTTTCCAAAATCATCACGATCATTATTCGGATAGCAAAGGGATCCAAATACATGAAAGTGTTTGAGGTTCGGTTTATAGTTGTGGACAAGCTCGAAAGGTGTTTTGTTGTGGCGTTTTGTGATCATAGAACGGTTTTGAGTATAGCATGCAGTAGATACAGCTTCTGCCCATAAGTAATCTGGAAGTTTAGCATTGATTAACATTGTTCTTGCAGCTTCCACTAACGTTCGGTTTCGTCTTTCAACAACTCCGTTTTGTTCAGGTGTACGTGCAATAGATGTTTGATGCTGAATTCCCACTTTCTCATAGAATTCACGAAGGGTTTTGTTAACAAATTCAGTTCCTTTGTCTGTTCTGATTATCCTGACGGTGTTGCGGAGCTGAACCTGTATTTTTGTGAGAAAGGTGATGATCATTTGTGGAGCTTGGTCTTTGCTTCGAAGAAAGTAGACCCAAGTCCATCATGAGTAGTCATCAACAATTACTAAGATGTAGCGTTTGCATTGATCGTTTGCACGCGCATTGGGCCACACAAATCCATGTGAAGAAGGTGAAGCACATGCTGAGAGCTGTGTTCCACCTTTGAAGGAAAATGAGCACGAGTGCTTTTCCCTTGTTCACAGGCTGAGCAAAGGTGATCTTTTGAATACCGGAATCGTGGGAGTCCTTCAACTAGTTTGTGTCGAGCAAGGTTGGTGATGGTTTGAAAGTTTAGATGTGAGAGACGACGGTGCCATAGCCAGGATTTTGTAGATGTTGCCTTTGAAAGTAAGCAGATGGGAGAGGAAGCAACCATCTCCTGCATAGAGATAGTGTAGAGACTAGAATTACGCGAGCCAGACATAAGGTCATTTCCTTGTAGATCACGAATGAAACAAGTTTTCTCCCTGAAAGCAACCTCCAAATCTCCATCACAAAATTGACCTACTGAAAACAGATTGTGACCGAGGCCTTCCACATAGTAAACCCTGCTGATTTTGATGTTCCCATTGACATAATCTCCGTAGCCCATGATAGCTGCGAAGTGATCGTTCCCGAACCTGACAGTGCCAATGAACTTTGCAATAAAGTTTGATAACAGTTTAAGGTTGCCTGTCATGTGTCGGGAACATCCGCTATCAACAATCCAGAGAATGATCTGTATCACCTGCATTACACACAGACGACACAGATGGAATAGAAGTAGATGTGGAACCCGAAATGTTAGAGGGTTCCGAAGCAGGTATATTAGACATACACACATTGATAATTTTAGGCATCCATTTAAATCCTAGTGTGTTATATATCCATTTCTGCCATCTATAACTACTCTTTGCTTTAGTCTTAGTGAATGCACTAGGTGGTACTACATTCTTAGGAGGTGAAACTGGAGCTACTGTTAGGAATTAGAAATTCCAGGTATTAAAGAGTCGGTCACCTCAAGCATATGTAATCGTTAGGAAGCTCGTAGTCGTAGTTCTTTTTAGTTAAGTAGTATTTAGTTAAGTAACACCGTGGAGGACGGACGGGTCTTTACCCACTGTATGCCTGATCCACAGCCCGAGGTGTGGCGATTTATGTAAGACTATAAATACTCTCTACCTTCCAAGGTAGAGAGTTGGAGCTAATAATAATATCTTTCACTTTCTCTCACTAAGTTCCCTAAACCTCTAACTTTCTCTCTCTAGAATTCCATTTATACGCCACTTTGTGTTATAGTTTGATGTGTATGTGAAAACTAATATCTTACAATTGGTATCAAGAGCCATGGTTAGATCATATCTTGCACATCTTTGGATTTTTAGTGGTTTTTAGGTGGTTTTTGAGTTTGAAAAAGTTTAGTGGTTTGTGCATCATTTGGTTGATTTCTTGTGTTAAAGCTTGGATTTTGTTAGTACTTTTATGTTTAGAATCATATAAAGTGTTTAGGTTTTCATTTGGTAAGCTTGAATCATCTTGGTTGGGTTGTTTTTGGATTGAAAAGTGATGTTTATGTGGTTTTTCTTGCTAGCGACTTGATATACGGATCTCTTTCTTCGTAGCGACTTGCTTCACAATTTTGTAGCGAGTTACAGTTTTGGAGCTAGCGACTTAGGCCTAGCGATTAACAGTACAAGTAGTGGACTCTCCACTACGGGTAGCGACTTGGTGGTAGCGACTTGGTCTGTAGCGAGTTGCTCTTTAGCGACTTGAATCTTTAGCGACTTGTGTAGCGAATTGCTGCCAAAATTTTGCTAGCGACTTGAGGCTTAGCGAGTTACTACTTAGCGACTTGCATTTGTCTAGCGACTTGGGACTTTAGCGACTTGGGGGTGTAGCGAATTAGGTGTTAGCGACTTGGTGCATTATCTTCTAGCGACTTGGATGATTGTTTACGGTTTTCTCTTGATTTAGTAAAATCCCGTGAAAGAATCTATTTCCCGGTTTAATCATAGAGTTATAAAATCCCGTATAATCTGTTAACATGTCTACCAACGTTCCTACTATCATCTCCACTGTTGCCGAGGATGTTCAAGCAGCTGGTTCAGATACTCGTCCACCCATGCTTGACAGAACTGACTACGATTCTTGGGCTCAACGAATCAGATTGTACTGCCTTGGAAAGGAAAATGGTGTCAACATTCTCAAATCCATTGATGAAGGACCGTATCGAGTTGAGACGACTAGAGATATACTTGATACTAATGAAGATGGAACTCCTATTTACGGAATGGACAGACCTAAAATGTATGATGAGCTTGATGATAAGGAGAAAAAGAGATTTGATGCAGATATCAGGGCTTCTAACATTGTTCTTCAAGGTCTTCCTAAAGACATCTACAATCTGATCAATCACAACACCGAAGCAAAGGCAGTATGGGATAATGTCAAGATGCTTCTCTCAGGTTCTGAATTAACTATGGAAGACAGAGAATCACAACTCTATGATGAATTTGAACACTTCAAGATGAAACCAGATGAGAGTGTCTATGATTACTATGTGAGATTTCATAAGTTGGTGAATGATATGAGGAACATCAGAATGACTATGCCTAACATTCAGCTGAACTCAAAATTTGTGAACAACATGAATCCCGAATGGCACAAGTTTGTCACCTCTGTGAAGCTCACTAAAGGATTGAAGAATACAAACTATGAGCAACTCTATGCCTTCCTCCTTCAGAATGAGAGACATGCTATGTTTGAAAAAATGATTCTTAATCAGTTTAAAACCAACCAGGGAGAGTCAAGCTCGTCTAATGACTCAACTGCCTTCTACTCAAACATCGGAATCACAACCAAACCCTCACAAGTCATACCCTTGGGTAATGGTAATCACAAACTCATTCCTGATCCTATGTTCAAACAAGCTGATGCTGATGCACACGTGGGTAACTTCATTAATCAACTAGCTCTTCTGATTAGTCAAAACATAAATTCTCTCCCATAAACCAACAACAACCTCAGAACAACATCTAACCCACACAATCAAGCTACTGTTAAAGATGGAAGGATCGTGGTGCAACCAGTTCAGGAAAGACAGTATGATCAGGGAAGAGGTGGAGCTGGTAGAGGTTATGTTGGTAACCAGAATCGAGGAAGGAATGGTAACCAAGGTCAAGCTAAGCCGATCAAATGTTATAACTGTGGTGGTGAGGGACACATTGCAAGAAACTGCACATCTCCAAAGCATCCACAGAATGCTAATTACTTCAGAGATAAGATGCTGCTTGTACAAGCTCAGGACAATGGTGCTGCTTTGGATGAAGAGGAATTGCTGTTTCTAGCTGAGGGCAATGCCAAGACCTATGATGCAGATGTGGATGAGCATCCTATTCAGGAGATAGGTCACAATCATCAGAATGCCTTTCAAGTCGCTGATTGTGATGCTTACGACTCTGATGTGGATGATGGACCTACTGCACACACAATTTTTATGGCTAGCATTTCTCCAATGGTTTCTCCCAAGGTCTCTTCTTCACCACAAACTGGCTCATCCAAAGACAAACTCATCTCAGAGGTATTAAAACTATATGATGATGCTGATGTGCAACAGATGCATGACAAAGTACTATCAACTGAAACTATTGAATCAAATGTTGAAAATATGGGTAATATCGATATTGTCCCATATGATCAATATGTGAAACAAAGTGAAAGTGAAGTTGTACCAAGTGATGCATCTTCTGCAGTCAACAATGACTATGTTTTTGATGAATACACTGCATGTGCCCCTGATGATTCTGTAATTTCTGAACTAAATGCCTATAAAGAACGTGTTGTTATTTATGAACAACGTGCAAAATTTGAGTTGACCACTCGTGAGCAGGAAATGGATGACCAAGTGCGTACAGTCATTAGAAAAAGTAATTTTAGAGAAGAAGTATTGAAACAAGAATTAAATTCCTTGCAAGAAAAGCTTTCTAAAACAGCTAAGCAAAAACAAGAACTTCAAGAAAATGTGAAAATGCTTAAGCAAGAATTTAATGCAAAGGAATCAAAACTCTTAAGAGATTTTTCTAATCTGAAAACTTTGAAAAACAAACTTGAAAACAAGTTGTACATACAAGGAAACACCATTCAGACTGCTCACATGATCACTAAGCATAGAGTTCTAAGCGATAAGCATAGTGTTCCCATTATAGATAAACCCAACCCTGAGTATGGAAAGATAGCAAAAGCAGCTCAAAGTGTTATCTATGATGGCAATGAGATTCTTAAACCTAGACAAAAACCTAGTTGCATTGAGTGCACTGAGGATGATAAGAAATTAGATGTAATCACTAGGGAGAAGATGAATAAGAAACTAAATGATCCTCAATGCAAAGAGAAAAAAGTTATTATCACTCCCCATGACTACAAGAAGGAAAACTGGATTTCCTTGAACAAGTTTAAGCCTCAGACATTGTTGACTCCCGAACAAGTCTTCTGGAAAATGGATTTAGATAAGCAGAAAGCTGAAAACATTGTTGAAACAAACCCTCCCCTTTGTAAAATGCCTAGAGCGACTGTGTATCCTCCTAATACACCAATGCATCTTGTTCCAAGAACAATTGCCACTAAAAGCAAGACCTTAATTAGCCAATACGTTATATTTCAACTATTTGTTGATTTTGAGAAAACTTGCAAGAAAAGGATCACACCCACTGGTATAACTGAAGGAGAAAGGGGTTTTGAACAAATGAAAGAATGTTATTTAACTGAGGTCATGCCTTTCTTTAAACTTCTAAAAGATCACTTTGAGAGTCTTAAAAAGGGGATAGAAACTGATATTAAGGGAATGGAAAAGGAATTTGATGCAATGATTGTTGAAGTTAGTGACTATGAGCGTGCACTAAAATATAATGAGATTGAGAGGAAGAACTTGCATACACTAAATGAGACTCTTATTACTGAATGTGTTGCTCAAGATGTGTTTTTCACTGCTTCAAATTGCTCTATTAATGCTTCCCAATTTCATGAACTATCTGTTGCCCTGAAAGTCTCTCATGATCGTGTCATTGTGCTTGAAAAAACTAATTCTAAACTAAACGAGAAAATTGAACTGGATGATCACGACAATTTGGTTAAACATTTTTCTAAACTAGAGGTTGAGCATTTTAATTTACAACTAAAATATCAACATCTTAAAGAAAATGTCAAAACTTCAAATATCAAGACATCCTCAGATGCTCCAGAGTTTGATGCAGTTTTTCAAATTAACAAACGTGATGAACAGATTCAAGCTCATTGCAACACGATCAGAAAGTTGAAAGCCCAAATCTCTCAATTAAAGGGTCAAACGAACAATATGACATGCTCCCAAATGCCTCCTCCTTTAGACTCTCAGATTTCTCAAACGTTTCATCTTCAAAACCTAGTATATGCATTACAAAAGGAAAATGAAAGTTTTCTAGAAGAAAATGAAAAAGTTAAACGTCATTTCAATGAGTTATTTGAATCAATAAAGGTCACTCGTAACAAAAATAACAAACAAATAGCTTCATTGCAAAAGGAAATTTAGAATCTGAAGAGTCAGGTAAAAGGGAAAATGCCTATGACCAATGGGGAGAATGGTGTATCAAAGGTTCACTCTTGTAATAAATATGCTTTGTCTGTGAATTATGTCCCTCCTCATCTCAGGAACAACAAACTAGCTGTTCAAACATACTTCTCATCCCTTAAGGATTGCTTAGAATGTCTGCGTGAGATTGTTGAATAGGATAAGTTAGAGAAACCTCATGATAATGCAATTGGACATGCATGCTTATATGCCAAACGATCTCAAGAAATCTTAGAATGCTTGATCACAATATGCCCAAAGTCATTAGGTGAGAGAGTTAATCCTTTGATTCCATGCTCGATGCCTAATGCCAAGTATGATATTCATTCGATTCCTAGTGCTTTGAATATGAACCGTAGTGTGCCTTTAAGTAGTTCAGATTCCAGATCTGTCAATGCTAAGAAAGAGAACTCAAGTGTACTTTCTAGGAGGAATACAAATATCAGTACTTCTAGTTTCAAGAAAGTGAACCTTAGTGTGCCTGCATGTAGTTCAGATCCCAGCACATCTAAACAGGTGATGCAAAGAGTAGTAAAACCAACTAATGTTCCCATTCCCTCTACAGGAGTAATCAGCGACATTAAAGGGAGCAGGTCAAAGTCCCAAGACAATACAAGGAATGATAGGACCTCGCAAGCTAAGAATGTGCACTGGAAAAGAGTAGAAGAACAGTCTAGGAACTTTAAGTTTGAATCGAATAAAACGAATCGTGTTGATTCTAGTATTAGCCTTAGGCGTACTGTAATTAATTCGAATTCTGATACTATTTGCAAACCTTGTATTGATGTCTGCTTGAATTCTGTCTCTAATCATGAATGTGGTGTTAATGCTCTGCCTAATGATGCTAATTGTCCAGTTAATATTGTTAATGCTAAAACTCATGCTAAGAAGGCTAAAAGGCAAAAACGAAAGAAAGTTAGAAAACAGTGGAAACCCACAGGAAGAACATTCAGTAAAATAGGCTATTATTGGATACCTGTTGGTCATAAGACTAATCAGATAATGCCCACTAGAAAATGGATGCCTACTGGTAGAACTATTCCCTTAAGAAGTGATCACACTGTAAATAGGGCTAATACAGACACTAGTACTGCATCTATTCACAATGATTCCATTGCCTCATTTTCTGATATGAATGCTTCTATTTCTGATGTGGGTGTTCCAACCATTGTTACTAACCATATGGAACCCATTCTTGCATGGGGATCCCAATTATCCAGTTATCTATTCTTGTCTGTGTTCAACTGCAGATCGTTCAAATCGTTCTGTGGTACCTGGACTCAGACTGTTCCAAGCATATGACTGGCGACCGGTCACGGCTCATGAACTTCGTGAGCAAATTCATCGGGACTGTTAGATTCGGGAATGATCATTTCGGTGCTATTATGGGTTATGGAGACTATGTTGTTGGCAAAAGTGTTATCTCCAGAGTTTACTATGTAGAAGGTCTTGGTCACAACTTGTTCTCTGTTGGTCAATTCTGCGATTCGGATCTAGAAGTAGCCTTCAGAAAACATACCTGCTTCGTTAGAGAACTTGATGGTAAGGAACTTTTAAGAGGTTCACGTGGTTCTAATCTATACACCATCTCCATCGAAGATATGATGAAGTCTTCTCCAATTTGCTTGCTGTCAAAGGCTTCTAAAACAAAGTCATGGTTATGGCATCGTCGTCTCAATCACCTGAACTTCGGCAAACGGTTGTTGTATCAGAGGTATTGGGTATTATCGTGGCTTTACTAGTAAGGGCTTAGATTGTCAGGGCTACTTAAACGAGTGCTTCAAGTACTCGGCACTGGCCAGCGGTCAGTATACGAACCTTGTCAGACTCAGGTCCATGGTGTCTTGCTAAACTTGCTAGACGTCAACTTGTGTCTGTTCTTATCTATTGACCTATTAACCCTAGGGGTACGTTCTTACCCAAGGTATACCAATCATTGTTACCAACCTTGTGGGTGTAGTCTTTATCTTCGTAAGTATAGTCTTTTACTCCGTTACCT
>BPTQ01000002.1:157693188-157729941 GCA_019973895.1 Chrysanthemum seticuspe | reverse complement strand
AAACATATTTGCTCCTGAATCATCATCAGAACCATCTTCTTCAGGAGACATCGACTCTGCTACCTCAGTCCCTCAACAACTGCCACATGAACACCTTAGAAAATGGACTCACGATCATCCACTAGACAACATCATTGGAAATCCCTCTCGTCCTGTATCAACACGGAAACAACTTGCAACCGATGCCTTATAGTGCTTCTTCAACTCCGTACTATCTAAGATCGAACCAAAAGATGTCAAAACCGCCATGAATGAAGATAGCTGGTTCAATGCCATGCAAGATGAAATTCATGAGTTTGATCGACTTGATGTATGGGAGTTAGTACCTGCTCCAGACTGTGCTATGATTATTGCTCTTAAATGGATCTTCAAAGTAAAACTTGATGAGCATGGTGATGTGTTGAAGAACAAGGCTCGATTAGTTGCTAAAGGATACCGTCAAGAGGAGGGTATTGATTTTGAAGAATCTTTTGCTCCATTTGCTCGAATCGAGGCAATCAGAATCTTTCTGGCTAATGCTGCTAGTAAGAACATGGTAGTCTATCAGATGGATGTAAAGACGACATTTCTGAACGGAGATCTTAAAGAAGTCGTCTACGTCAGCCAACCTGAAGGATTTGTGAATCAAGAGCATCCTACTCACGTTTATCGTTTGAAGAAGGCTCTTTACGGTTTAAAGCAAGCTCCAAGGGCATGGTATGATACACTGTCAAAGTTTCTTCTATCTACCGGATTTAGCAAAGGAGCAGTTGATCCTACACTGTTCACCAGGAAGTCAGGCAAACATTTAATTCATGTTCAAATTTATGTTGATGATATTATTTTTGCCTCGACAGACCCAATGGAATGTGATCGTTTTTCTAATGAAATGAGTTCAAAATTTCAAATGTCAATGATGGGACAAATGTCATTTTTCTTGGGATTACAAATTTCACAAAGTCCCGGAGGCATTTTCATAAATCAATCTAAATATGCAACAGAGATCTTAAAGAAATTTGGATTTGATTTAAGTGACCCTGTTGACACCCCCATGATTGATCGAACCAAACTAGATGAGGACCACTCAGGGATCATGATTGACCAAACGAAATATCGTAGTATGATTGGATCCCTGATGTACCTCACTGCTAGTAGACCAGACATCTTGTTCGCTGTGTGCATGTGTGCTAGATACCAGGCTAAGCCTACTAAAAAGCACCTTGAAGCAGTTAAACGGGTATTTCGGTATCTCCAAGGAACCATCAATATGGGTCTTTGGTACCCGAAGGACACCGGTATGTCACTAACGGCCTATGCAGATGCTCATCATGCAGCTTGTCAAGATACACGTCGAAGTACGTCTGGAGGTGCTCAGTTTTTGGGTGATAAGCTTGTGAGCTGGTCTTCAAAGAAGCAAATGAGTACTTCTATTTCCTCTACAGAGGCTGAATACATAGCCATGTCATCCTGTTGTGCTCAAATCTTATGGATGAGATCTCAATTATCTGACTATGGCTTTGAATTCAACAAAATCCCTTTGTACTGTGATAATAAAAGTGCTATTGCTCTCTCATGCAACAACGTTCAACACTCAAGAGCAAAGCATATCGACATTCGACCTCATTTCATCAGGGAACAAGTGGAAAAAGGTGTGGTGGAACTCTATTTTGTGAGGTCTGAATATCAGTTAGCAGACATCTTCACCAAAGCTCTTCCAAGATAACGTTTTGAGTTTATTCTTCCACGTCTTGGCTTAAAAAGCCTTCAACCAGAAACACTCAAACGTCTTCAGGAGGAAGATGAGGAGTAAAGGTCTATCTTCATCTGTCTCTTGTATATATCTATTCGAAAAACAAAATACAAAATTATAAAACCTTCAAAAATCAAATAGAAAAATATAAAACTTTCAAAATCCATAAAAATTTGAAAAATTCGAAAAATCTTCAAAAAATATTGTCATTTTGTCATGTTTCTCTCGATTCGATTATATCTACGGTCTTGTTGTTGTCATTCAAAGAATGACACGGGACTTTAGATATTGTTCGAATTTTAATTATTTTAAAAAAAAAATCAAAAAATCAAAAAGTCAAAAAATCAAAAATATTTTTGGGAGAAAGAGAAACAATGGTTTATTGTCATTTTCAGGCAATAACCCGGTTTTAAAAGAAAGAACAGAGCCATGTTTTACCATATTTTCAAATTCCATGCTCTGATTCTATAAACATTTATCTGCTGAAAACTAAATGCTTTAAAAAATAACTCGGTCTCTATTTTTGATAATCATCAGGACTTATTTGTCAAAATCTCTATCTCTCAATCAACAACCTATGTCATTGATTGAGGGGGAGAATGATTTTAATTAAATTAAAAAGTTATTTGGCATTCAATTGTTTTCAAAAGATATTCATGCATGTTTTATCAATGGAGTTTAAAGTCTTAAAATCCGATCCGTATCAGTTAAAACGCTTTCATAATCAAGTCACAATTCTCCTTAAAAGCTTTATAAATCAATTTAAATCAATAAGAGATCACAAATCTCAAATGATTTGATAATTGTGATCGGGGGAGAATGTGTGATTTAAATTGGATTTAAACTGATAATTCGGTAAATGGTTTCATAAGGATGTACATGCTATCCTTCACACATGTTACAAACGATTTCAAATTTTCCATGCACATGTTGAGGGGGAGCATCTATCTTAAAACCTATGATTTGAAACGTGATCAACTTATCTCAATGTGCAGGTTCCCTCTAGTATGTGCAAAAATCTGTTCAAATCTCGAGGCACATATTGAGGGGGAGCAAACTTATGAAAACCTCATCCTTCCTGGAAATGCTTTATCTTCTTGATTTGTTCAGGGAAGTGATGTTGATATCTTTTAGAAAAAGGTAATCAAAGAAGTAAATTCTTCCTCTTGCCTCCGTGTGCAAAACGATTTCAAACAGTTGATGCACATGTTGAGGGGGAGCACTTGTTCTAAAAATATCAAAAACAATTCAGGTGCAAAATGTTTTGATAATATATCACAAGTATCTGGATTGATTTTCAAATGGTTTTCAATTGGTTCCATATGGAAGTTGAACAATACCTAATAGACCGACCAACTTTACTTTATGTACGGTGATATAAGGATGATAAGGTTAGGTATTGGTTCCCATGATCCGCCAGAACCGGAGGGATCTACCCAGGGACTATTCACTAGTTAGTGTAGAGTTCTTAGGTATGATGATAAAAGGAGAAAAATGAGATATGGGAAGAGTGCGGACTGAGTCTGAGCTAGTACTGAAATAAACCCAACAAGGTTCTAGCTATGAAGTCTCGGTAAGCACTGAAGGGGTTGAAGAATTAAAAAGAATTGAATGAGAAAAGGGTGAAAACAAATAGCCCTCCATTTATTCAACCTTAGGGCAGAAACCGGGTTCAATTCATATGCTACTGATGGTAACATCGGTATTGAAGACAAGACGTCATGGACCCAGTGACGCACTACACTTCAACTTTCCAAACCACTCAAGTTCCTCTTAAAAGGACTTGTTTCATTCTCATGGGGAACCGACATTATCTATCGACTTTCTCTTAGAGATTGTTGATATTGAAGAAGGAGACCCTCTCCCTAGTCTCCGGCACAGGATCCAAATATGCACAAAATTGAGTCTAGAGCCACGAGATCATCAATAAATCTCATTAGGACACTTTCAATGAAGACTCTCTGTTTCACACAATGTGGAAAGAGAGATTATATCTTGAGTCCTACGCATTATCCTTGTGGTTTTGCCTGAACATCCGAGTGATATTTGAACATATTCACAGTGAAGATGGAAAACCTTCTGGAGCCAACATCAAACAAGCTCCTGGTAGGTGGCATGTGAGATCTATTATATAGATCAACCATGTGACAATTGAACAGAAACAATGGGGCGATTCAATCTCTTGAATCAATCCTGGTTCAGGTTATGGATTGACGGATACCTTTGAAAAACCGATCTTTGTGCTTAACAACTCTTTTCTTTAGCACATCGACCGTGTACTCATGTTTCAAACCAAAAGGTGTTTTTTATGATTGATAATTGATCTTCAATAAAACCTTCATTGTATTGCAAAAACAATTTCTATTGAGCAATACACGATTGTTTTTCAAATCTCTTTTCATCAATCAATGGACTTAAAATTCGCTGGTTCACTCACTCCGTGTTGTCTTCTTTGAGATGTTCCGGTTTGAGAACAGCTAGAGCAGCTGCGAAACCCTGTCAAGGAAATTCTTCGGAATTATACCTGATCACAGGCAGTACATGTACTGATCAACGGGGAACCGTGGGCCGTGTACCTCAATTCAACGAAAGTGATCAAAGACACTTTCGTGCGATTTATTGCTAACTGTTGTATGCAGGTACGCCCGACGTTTGCAGCTGATCAGAATGAAGCGGTCAATCCATAGCCGCATGCTCACTTAACACATTCAACTCAAAAGAAATCATGATTAGTGCATCAATGACTCTGATTTTTTCACTCCATGCTTCTGCTACGCTGCTGCCAATATCTTGAATCAACGAAAGCTTCCGCTACTCTGATGAGAAGATATCATGATCCAGAATGTGAGCATGTCGATCCTAAAGTCACACCATTACATAATACTAACACCACAATGGATGTCTCAGAGATTTTTTATAGCTGATGATCTCAAAAGCTGGCTCATAATTATTATCACGTGGATCAGTAAAAGACCTCCACTTGGAGTAACCAAACATGCAATATGAAGAATCAATGACTACGAGCTTAGGAGCAAAGTACTACATCAAGAATGCAAGAACAATTTTTAATGTAATATCTATTTGTATTCAATGTAATTTTGGTACATGATTGAGGTGACCTCCCTTAGGGGGAGATCGTTAGGAATTAGAAATTCCAGGTATTAAAGAGTCGGTCACCTCAAGCATATGTAATCGTTAGGAAGCTCGTAGTCGTAGTTCTTTTTAGTTAAGTAGTATTTAGTTAAGTAACACCATGGAGGACGGACGGGTCTTTACCCACTGTATGCCTGATCCACAGCCCGAGGTGTGGCGATTTATGTAAGACTATAAATACTCTCTACCTTCCAAGGTAGAGAGTTGGAGCTCATAATAATATCTTTCACTTTCTCTCACTAAGTTCCCTAAACCTCTAACTTTCTCTCTCTAGAATCCCATTTATACGCCACTTTGTGTTATGGTTTGATGTGTATGTGAAAACTAATATCTTACAGCTACAGTGACAGCAAAGTTTGCCTTAGAATCTAAAGAAGGCGGTCTACCAAGCACAGACTTAGAATGATTAGTGGGCCTAGAGATATTCCGATTCTTAGGATTCCGTAATCGAGAGATTATAGCTTTAGCAACACATTTGTCATGACAATCAGAATTCATACTCTTCCGACAAATAACACAAGGTGCATCAGACTGAATATCAAAAGTACTTAACGGTTGAGCATTCGTTACATCACTATTTCTATTACATTTGCCAGATGCAACATCTATAGTGGAAGCAACATGAGTCTTATTCAGAGTCCTAGGGTGTTCTTCTACTTTAGCATTCTTTATTGATCTTTTCTTAGGTTGCAACTTCCTATTCTTCGATTGAGTGCTCCTAGGCTGTGAAGTGCGGACGTTTGGAAAAGACGCAACTATTCCTGTTTCAGTAGAGGGAAACACATTAGCAACTTGTGATTTGGCAGTAGGGATTCTAGGTTCACGATTTCTAAGTGTGACTGGTGCTAATCTCTTAATCACGGTAGGCGGAAGTTGTTCATACTTTACTAACATTTCCCGTAACTTAGAGATAGTGTGAATCAGATCTTGATTTTCAGAACGAATATTTCCAGCAAAATTCATGACATCTCTAGTGTGAGCAAGATAGTGATCAAGTTCGTTTGATGCTTCAAGTCGAGTCTTTTTGAATAAATCAAATATGACACCATATTCGTGTTTAACTTTTACAAGTTCTTGTTCATACTTTGAGATTTGACTTTTCAAAGACACGTTTCGATCATCCAGTTGCTCAATGTTAGAATCAAAAGATTTTGTTTGCAACTCAGCGAGTTTCTTTTGAAAACTAAGTTGATGATTGTGAATATCTTTTTCACACCAATTAAGACGACGATTTGTATTGTAAAGTTCGTTAAGTAATCGTTTATTTTCAGCTTTTAAAGACTCGATCTGAAGCACATTATTAGTATTCTCAACAGTTACAACATTTTCAACAATATCAGCAGAGATATAATCAGATGCATATGGCAAAGAATAGAATAACACAACATTATGGATATCAGCACAGATAACATCTTCCAAGAGTCGATCAACATCTTTTCTCAAAAGTTTCTTTTTACGTTTAGTATTAGAAATAGATGTTTCTGTTTTCTCGAAAACGACCTTCATAGTTCCAAGTTCCTTATGAAAATCCCGTTCCCAGGCTAATGCACAACTTTTCAAGTTTTTAACATTAGGTAAAAGATTTTTCTGAAAAATGTCTCTTTGTTCTCGCGCCAGAGGCGATTGAAAGTGTTCAATTTTGATTTCAGAACGATATTCTATCTCATGTTGTAAAATTTTGAGGTCAGCCATGAAAATGTCAAAATATCTAAGAATATTTCGATTTTCAGGTTTTGAGTTTACTTCACTAATTGAAGGTAAAGGACCATAAGTTTGTGCATAATCTGTTTTGGGATTAACATTAGAAGACTCAGGTGTTTTGATGATAACCCTTGGTGTGTTAGAAGAATCCGTTGGTGTGACGAAAGTGATCGCGTTTTTATAATTAAAAGGTTTGTTGTAAACAACGTTTTTTAATTTTGATCGACTCTCGTCTTCTGCATCTAATTCCTCTTAACGATGATATTAAACAACACTCATAACAGTATTATCAATTTTGTATTCTGCACTGGAAACTTCAGGAGTTGGTTTGAATGTTTTTAGTGAAAGCTTTGGTTTGTAATCAGCTAGATTTTTTCCATATCCTTTTGGATTGGATTTTAAGGTAAACTTTTCAATAGCTGTTACGGATTCACCATGTTTGTAAACAACAGTTTTAAACTCTTTAAGTTTGTTTTGCAAGCTGATAATTTCTTCAAGAAGGTCATCTACCCGATTCGTTGAATGCTTTTTGTATGCGGAGAACTGTTTTTGACAAGTTAACAACTCAGCCTTAGCTTTTTGATTTTCCAAGGTGAGAGCGTTAATTTGCTTTTTATGTTCATGTTTCAGTTGTTCTAATTCAGACAACAAATCATTCTTCGAAGCGGCTAGATCACGCATCTGTTTCTCTAAATATTTTTCGTTTTGGTGAGATTTTGCAAAAGCGGCTTCAAAACATTTTTCACGGTTTTCTTGAGTTTTGAAAAAGTTGAGTTGCATTTGTAAGCATTCAAAATCCTTGGTTAACAGTGCATTTTTACTTTTTAAGGTTTTATTTAATGCAACACATTCAGCAATTTGGGATTGTTGGTCTTTAAGTACAGAACAAGATCTGGATGAGGCAAAGGTTCATCGTGTTCAACGTGAGTCACAACATGATCATTATTTAGATCCTCAAGTATAACCACGGAGTCAATTTGATTATCAAGGGAAACCATAAGGTCATCTGGATCGTCAAATGTAACTACGGGGTTTATTTGAAAATCGTCAGAATGAGATGTAGATGACTCATTTTGAACATTCTGAGTCGTGCCGGATTCAGATATTGACGGAGATATTAGTTCAGATATGATGATGGTTTGTTCGGGTACCTGAGACAAGCCATCAGTGTCATACACTGGGCCTGTTTCACTCATGTGTAACTCTTGCATATTAGCCATCAACATAACAGCTGCATTGGCCTGCAAGTCCTCCATATCATCATCTGAGTCTGCATCTGCCATAAAGCTCTGTTCTTTGTCTGTGAGAGATCCACCAGCTTCATCCTTAAGAGCCAAAAGTAAAGCCTCCTTGAAATAAGCACTGCCCCTAGTCCTTGGCTTTGGGCATGCATTAGCCAGGTGTCCCTTCTCATTGCAGTTGTAGCATCTAAGAGCATTTAACCGATTCTGAGCATTTCCCTATTCCACCACTTGAGCTCTGTTGTTATTCCTACCCACAGCATTAAACCCTTGACCACCGCCCATCTGACGACCATAATCACGATTCTGAACTTCAACACGTCCATTATTCACAACAGCTTGAGTCCGTGTGTTAGATGAGGAACGAATACGATTGTTGGATTTGTTGGTGTAACGGCCAAAAGCATTAGCAATCATCACAAATCCTTGTTGCAATGCTTCGAATGGATCGATTTCCTCAGTCGCTTCACTGACATATGCTTGAGCATTGTTGCTGTATGGAACCAATTGATTTTGTTGAGGTTGTTGCTGTGAAGGTGTGTTTGAAGCAGTTGGTTGAGTTGCTGGTTGAGAGGGATAATTCTGTTGAGCATACAAGGCAAGTTGTTGATTATCCGGATGTGACTGTTTAGCAATTTGAGCACGGAGAATCCTTTCCCGATCAACTTCCTTTTCATGAGGCTTCAAGTAATCGTACAACAATCCATAAGTAGAATGATGCATATTCTTCGCTTGACGGAGAAAAATGACATACTTCTCCCATTCAGGACCAAGACTACTCAGGAACTTAGTATTCACTGCAATTCTTGGCATGATGATGTTGTGTTTATCCAAATCATTGATGATGTCTGAAAATCGATGATGATAGGACTCTAGTGTCTCTCCAGGTTCAATCATGAAGTGTTCATAAGCCAAGTAAATTTTGGATTCCAAATCCTCCTGATTGAGTACAGATCCTTCCATAAGAAGACGAATATGATCCCACATTTTTTGTGCAGTCTTTTGAGCATCAACACTACGAAGAATTGGGTTTGGTAATCCTAAGAGGATGTATTCCATTGCAAGTTCATCAACTTCATAGTGTAGAAGTTCTGTAGCATTTAGATCTGTAACAGTAGCAATGTTGGTTTGTTCATCTCTTGGTGGAACAGCAGTTGGATCTCCGGGTACAATGACAGTAGGCATCTCAAATGGACCTTCCAAGATAACCTTCTTTAAGAACTTTCCATGTGGCTTCTTCAGATCACAAAACCTAAAGAACCTTATCACCCATTGATCGTAGTTTCCTGGAGTGAGCATTGGAGGTCTATCAAGTGATCCAGCTTCATGAATTGATTGTTGGCTGCTTAAAGCTTCACACATCTTTTCAAACCAAGTGGGATCCTTCATAGTGTTCCTTGATGGATGTTGATTGAAATCGTTTGTGTAGGTTTGAACTTGAAGACTTGGCGGTGTTTGAATCATTTGTGGTGGTGGAATTGCACCAATTTGTGGAGTATGTTGCTGATTAAATTGTTGTTGATAAATTGCTTGTTGTTGATTCCATTGTTGATGTTGTGGAGTTAATTGTTGTTGTTGTTGATGATTATAAGTGTGAGGGAAATAGTTAGAGTATGGTGGTTGAGACATGTTGATAAACTTGTGTAGTAAAATTGGATCTTTGTAGTCGAATGAACCTTTGTTGATGAAGTGTCCTTAGGCGTAGAAAAGACAAGAAACCAAGTAGCACTTATGCGTAAAAACACCAAAAGTTACTGATGAGTGTGTAAATACTCATCATTTTTTGTCAAATCTGAACTGCAAAACGTTTAAAAATGCTCAGAAATGCATCAAAATACTGAAAATATTCCAAAATTGCATTTTATATGTTTCAGATGCAAAATGTTCAAAATCAGATGAAAAATGAGCTAAGTTTGCATAATTGGCAGTTTCAGTCCCCCAAGTTTCAAAAGTTGTCAGAAATAGTCCCTGAGCACTAAATTTCAAAAGTAAAATCACCAAAGGTCCTTTTAAAATCATAAGTTGTCAAAATTAGTCCTTTGGTGAAAAATATCAAAAGTTTTGAGAAATTACAAGTTTGGTCTTCCAAGTTTAAAAATTGGCAAAAATAGTCCTTGGAATTTTGAAAATGTCAAGTTTGGTCCTTATACTATTGGAGCTTGTCACTTTTAGACCCTTGGAACAACTTTGCAGATTTGGCAGCCTAGGTCCCTTGATTTTCAGAAATTACACATAAGGCCCTTGATTATTAAACCTTTACACCCCTTTTGGCCTTGTCAAAACTCATTGTGACCCCCTGCCTATCCAATTGGACCCCTTCATTTTGACCCTTCCTCTTTAATAATACAACCCAGTCAAACCCTTTTGACTCTCCCCCTTTTCCCTCCATGTCACGGGACACCATCTTCATCATCACACTAGCCTGCAACATCAGACAATCCCATCCCCCCAGCTCACCTTTCACTCCCTTATCACTCCACCTCTCCTAACACTCCAAAAGACATTAAATGCCTCCCCCCCTCTAGCACTCAATCTCTCCAGCTGTTAAAAAACCATTTCCCGCCAAAACATGATCAAATGGCCAATATCTTTCCTAGTCATCCAATGGTCCTAAATATTAGTGGGATTTGCTCAGATAGGAAAGAGAAGATGTGTTGGTGTATAAAAAAGGGAAGAAAGAGAGAAGGAGGAGAGTAGTTAGTTTAATTATTTTTCTTAATGTCATTTTTTTAAATAAATGTCTTAGTTTAATTCAAAATGTTGTAATTTCAGTTTCTATGTATCACATTTAAGTTAAAACATCATTGTAATGTGCTTTTGATTATCAATCCAAGTTTTTATATAAGTTCCAAGTTTCATGTTTACTGTTGTATAATTCAGTTTCAAATTCTCATTTGCAAGCTTTCAAAAGTTCAATTTCCATCTCAAATAAGCTTATTCAAGCTTATTATAGCTTTGGGTAAGCTCACAATTCAGTTTCAAATAACTTGGGTACATGGTCAACAAAAGTCAAACTGGAGCTAAAATTGGGAAATGGTGATGAATCTGGGTAATGCAGAGATTGGATGGAGTGAAATAGACTAGGTTAGAGTAGTTTTGGGTTTGGTTTAAGCTGCAATATCAGCTGGAACACTTATGAGTATTAATCTCAATTTCAGTTTTCATTCAGTTTGCATATTGTGTTTGTATTTGTATTTGTAGTCATAAACTGTTCAAACTTGCTTAATTAGTTGTTTTTAGGTCAAGTAAACTTAGTTTGATCAATATTACATGGTGGTTCAGTAGTTAGTGTAGATTTAAGATCAAATCAGTGATATATAGGTGTGTTTGGATCTGTTGGTTCAACTGAATTAAAGGCTTGTTCAGTGGTAGATTATTGTTACTTTAGGCTTGTGTAGATCCATTATACTCAATTCAGTCATCATATTGCACCTGCAACCCACCAAAGTCAATTTCACCATTTAACTGTCTCAATCTCCTTAACTGTTTGGATTTTTGAAAATCAAAGACTTGTTTTGTGTTTAAAGTTCATAGATAAAGCTTGCAGTAGTTCCATTTCATCATATAACATCATTATCAGTCCAAAAATTGATTGCAAATCTCACAAAAGTCAAAATTTCCAAAGTGTTTCAAAAGTCAAAAGTTGAAAAACCTGTTTTGAGCCCAACTGAAAGGATTTTTCATGAGCTCATTTCTGAGCCAATCTAAGTGAAATTGTGGGTGTATAAACTTCAGTTGGTCTAAATTCTTATTACCATTTTTATAGATTTTTATCAAATTTTTAAAAGCTTCAAATCAGCTTGTGAATGTGGTCTCAGTTCCCCTGTGCACAAGCTCAGTTTTAACTGAGTGTGCACAGGACTTGTGCAGTTCTTGCAGATCTTGCACAAAGCTCCTAAGAGCTTATCTAGGTCTTGTTTTTGGTTTGTAAGCACCTAGCCAGGTCTAGGTTAGGTTCCAATTCTTGGTTTTAAATTTTAGCTTATTGGGAAGCTTGTACTTAAGCTCAAACTTAGTACCTCAAAACTGTATTTGCACATTTAGCTCTTATTATCAAATCTGTTCAAACAACACAATAGAGGTTAAGAGCAGTTGATACTTGTTGCATTTTGGTACTTTTAGCCTTTTACAGCTTCTGTTTCAGTGTGGTGCTTATTTGTGGTCTGTGGCTTATTTGGAGTGCTTATTCACTAGCACTTGGCATAGCAGTTGCATTTTCTCACACATAACCACCTGTTTTTATATTTTTCCTAGATTCTAAACATTATTTTAGACTTATTTTGAATTTTTCAGATTTTTCCAAGTCAGTTTGCTATTTTTCTGCATTTTAATCAATTTTTAGTACTTTTTAATTAGCATTTAATACAATTAATTCAGAAAAGTTTCAAAAAAATAATTTTTCATTTTTCTTAGGTTAAGATAAATATAAAAAGTCAAAAAAATATTTTTCCAGATTTTTCTTAGTTAAATTTGTATTTTTAAGCAATTTAAGTAGTTTTAAATAGTTTTTAATTCATAAAAAATACAAAAATAATCAGAAAAATACAAAAATAATTTTGAAAATTCTCTTTTGTTATTTTAGATTTTTCTAAAGCCATAATTTTATTTTTCAAGCTTTATTTCATATTTTCTTGTATTTTAGGTTATTATTAAATAGTTAAAAATAGTTTTTAATTAATAATAATTACATAAATAGTTATAAAAATAATTTTCTTTTTCTAAAAATTTTCCTTTATCATTAGGTTTGTAAAAATGTCATTTTCATATTTTTAGGATTTATATTGTTCCAGTTTCACATTTTACTTTGTACGTAACGTAGTTTTTAATTCAGTTTTATAAAACATAAAATCAAAAACATCATTTTGCAAATAGTGATAGCGTTTATTTAATATAGTTTATCTTTTTAATTCTCTTTAATTTGCATTTAAGCCTTTGTAATTTATACACTTTTTCTGTAGTTATAATAATCAAAACTCTTTTCCATTCAAATCTCTCGATCACTATTCGTTTGATGATTCTTCGCATAGCTCGCTGGGACATAACGACCCGGGGAAACACTATACTCTCCTGATCTTCATTGCATTCTGTGTCTGAACTGTTTTAAGTTTCTTATGGTTGGCCATTCACAAGTAGCCGGCTTGTGTGAGAAAACTTGACGGTTTAGCACGAATCAAATTTTTGGCGCCGCTGCCGGGGAGCTGTGCTGATTATCTTCCATTTAGCAGATTAGTGATTTGGATATTCACTCATTGTTCATACCATCTGTATGTATTTATATTTTCTTATAAAAATCAAAAACCAAAAAGATTTTCTTTCTTATTTTTACAAAATGTTTATTCAAAAATCCAAAAATATCCATCTTTACCCTCTCACATCTTTGATTCTTCATCCCAACCCCTCTGTAAACCTTTGATTCTTTCTATGTCTTATCCTCACCCTCTTGGTTGTCAATGGTGTGGTGGTCCTTATAATGGTGGCAATTGCCCCAGTTGTAGCATGGTGGAGTAAGGAAACGGGTCTGTCTATAACCAGGATCCCTATTCCTACCATAACACAACTGATTTATTCCATCAGCTACCACACTGTGAGACTCAGCAGTTTTACTGTTGTGAGTACTGTGGTGGTTCACACTACAGTTCTGATTGTCAATCGGGAAACACGCTTGTCTATGAGCAGGTTCCTGATAACAATTATGACTACAACACATATGACTCACAGCCACCTCAGTTTTACTGTTGTGAGTATTGTGGAGGTCTACACTTCAGCTCTGATTGTCAAACAGGGAACCCATTTCCTTGCAACAATTACGACTATTCGTATCAAGACCAACCTCCACAGTACCAAATGATTCAAGAGACTCCTCATGAAACTACAACAGACCTTCTACTAAAGAGTCTGGAGTTATTAAAAGAACTTAAGGAGGAGTCGGCTATGTCGTTTCAAAACTCTCATGAGAAATCCATAGAAGTTTTGTTAGCCGAAGAGCGGGCTGCTAAAATAAATTCCCAAATTGCCTTTGAAAAATCTATTAGGGAATCAATTGCAAAAGAAAAAGCAGCCAGATCTAGCTCTCAATTTCGTTTCATTCCTGATGAAAGTGATGATGAAGATACCCTTGATATCCTTCAATTTTATAAAGATTCATCAAGTTCATCAGTTGATATCCCAGCAGTTGAGATTCATTCTCAAGCAACTGCTATCACACCCAAAGCTCCCACTCACTCTCTGAACATGGGGGACGAGCATCTTGACACTGTTCCTGAAAAGGAATCGGACGAATTCATAAAGTCTAGTGTTGAGGACCTTGTCCCAATCCCGAGAGAGTCACAGGGAACTTTTGACCATATGTGTGATATCCCTTCCCCTCTTGAGTGTTCAAAAGATCATTTTGAGACTTTCTCCGATTTTAGCGATGATTGTAAATCTTATGGGGACATCGAGTATGTTGAGGCATCACTTCCACAATCTGATGCTGATCATCTTCTTGAGGAGTTCACCGATGAACTCACTCACATCAATCCACTTTCATCGGAAAGTGATGATGATCTCTTTGATTTCGAAGCCGACCTAGGAGAAATTGGAAGTCTCCTTTATAATGATCGTTCACTCACTTCTTATCCCAACAGTCCAATGGAGAATATTAATCACTTTGTTCCTGAAGCATTCAAAACAACTCTCACCAATCCTCTATTTGAATTCGACTCTGAATTCACTTTAATTTCTGAGAATCCACTCTTTGATACTCAGACCGAGGATAGTGATGAGCCCAGAATGGAACAAGAGTTCACAATTTCACTTCATGTGAATGATTCTCTTCATAAAGAGTTCTCCGGTGAACTCTCTCATGACATATCTCCTCCGGAACATGACCATTTCTATTTTGATCTTGAGGATGATATTGGCCCGGAGGAAGGTGTACTCTATCATACGAGTTTGCCTATTAATGATACTACCCTCACCCTTCCTCCCGATATGTCTACATTTGAGGATGAGGAATGGATCCTGATTGTTATCAAAATCTTTCTTCCTTTCCTCAAATATCTTGTGATTTCTCTCCATCTTCACTCCTTCGGGAATGAAGACACTATCTTTGACCCCGGCATTTTCATTTATCATTTTTGAGCCGGATCTATGTATATCTCATCGGTGTGGAACTTTCACGCGCTTCAAATGTTTGTCCAAACATCTTGAATGAAAGTCCGATGGAGATTGTCTCTTCCACTTACTTCCCCATGAACCAATTAATTCGGGGTCGAGTCAAGCTAGCGACTCGGTAATCAAAAACAGTAGCTAAACATGGGTTTTCACCCGTGTGTACCACCCTAGTGTGGGGGAGTTTCCCCACGCTGTGGCATATAAGTTTTCTAAAAAAAAATAATAATAATAAAAAAAAATAAATAAATAAATAAAATTTTCAAATAATGGCCTTAGTATTTCCCTTTCACGTTCTATGTTTCGGCATAACCGCCGGTACTTTGAATATTGAGGGCAATATTCATTTCTAAGTGTGGGGGGGAATTCTCACGAATTTTATCATGTAATTATACCGCCTAATTCCCCTGTTTTTGGCCAAATTTTTTTTTGGAGTAAGTGTTTTGCACTTACTCAATTGGTTATCAGTCCGCCATGTCTAATAAACAAAAGGATTGGCTAATCCAGGAGAAAACGGCTCTTGGTAAAGATATCTCAAATCCGTTGACGGCTTGCAATTTGCCGAAAATTGTATGGTATTCAGCTCACCATATCCTTAAAAGTGAAGAGTTGGCTAGCCCGCAAGTTTATGGCTTGTGGTAAAGGCAGTGGAAAAACCATAGTTGGTAATCAGCTCACCAAAGATAATATTGATAATTTATCTAAGAGTTGGCTAGTCCAGAAGCAAACGGCTTCTGGTAAAGACAAATCAAATCCGTTGGAAGCTGGTGGTTTGCTCAAAATCACATGGTTATCAGTGTACCATAGTTCTTACTTGAACTGAAACATTTGGCTACTCCAGAAGTAATGGCTTTTGGTAAAGAGATTCAAATCCATTAAGTTTTTCTCAAAAGATTGCTAGGGACTAGCAATAGTTTAGTGTGGGGGATTGATGAGTGTGTAAATACTCATCATTTTTGGTCAAATATGAACTGCAAAACGTTTAAAAATGCTCAGAAATGCATCAAAATACTGAAAATATTCCAAAATTGCATTTTATATGTTTCAGATGCAAAATGTTCAAAATCAGATGAAAAATGAGCTAAGTTTGCATAATTGGCAGTTTCAGTCCCCCAAGTTTCAAAAGTTGTCAGAAATAGTCCCTGAGCACTAAATTTCAAAAGTAAAATCACCAAAGGTCCTTTTAAAATCATAAGTTGTCAAAATTAGTCCTTTGGTGAAAAATATCAAAAGTTTTGAGAAATTACAAGTTTGGTCCTCCAAGTTTAAAAATTGGCAAAAATAGTCCTTGGAATTTTGAAAATGTCAAGTTTGGTCCTTATACTATTGGATCTTGTCACTTTTAGACCCTTGGAACAACTTTGCAGATTTGGCAGCCTAGGTCCCTTGATTTTCAGAAATTACACATAAGGCCCTTGATTATTAAACCTTTACACCCCTTTTGGCCTTGTCAAAACTCATTGTGACCCCCTGCCTATCCAATTGGACCCCTTCATTTTGACCCTTCCTCTTTAATAATACAACCCAGTCAAACCCTTTTGACTCTCCCCCTTTTCCCTCCATGTCACGGGACACCATCTTCATCATCACACTAGCCTGCAACATCAGACAATCCCATCCCCCCAGCTCACCTTTCACTCCCTTATCACTCCACCTCTCCTAACACTCCAAAAGACATTAAATGCCTCCCCCCCTCTAGCACTCAATCTCTCCAGCTGTTAAAAAACCATTTCCCGCCAAAACATGATCAAATGGCCAATATCTTTCCTAGTCATCCAATGGTCCTAAATATTAGTGGGATTTGCTCAGATAGGAGAGAGAAGATGTATTGGTGTATAAAAAAGGGAAGAAAGAGAGAAGGAGGAGAGTAGTTAGTTTAATAATTTTTCTTAATGTCGTTTTTTTAAATAAATGTCTTAGTTTAATTCAAAATGTTGTAATTTCAGTTTCTATGTATCACATTTAAGTTAAAACATCATTGTAATGTGCTTTTGATTATCAATCCAAGTTTTTATATAAGTTCCAAGTTTCATGTTTACTGTTGTATAATTCAGTTTCAAATTCTCATTTGCAAGCTTTCAAAAGTTCAATTTCCATCTCAAATAAGCTTATTCAAGCTTATTATAGCTTTGGGTAAGCTCACAATTCAGTTTCAAATAACTTGGGTACATGGTCAACAAAAGTCAAACTGGAGCTAAAATTGGGAAATGGTGATGAATCTGGGTAATGCAGAACTTGGATGGAGTGAAATAGACTAGGTTAGAGTAGTTTTGGGTTTGGTTTAAGCTGCAATATCAGCTGGAACACTTGTGAGTATTAATCTCAATTTCAGTTTTCATTCAGTTTGCATATTGTGTTTGTATTTGTATTTGTAGTCATAAACTGTTCAAACTTGCTTAATTAGTTGTTTTTAGGTCAAGTAAACTTAGTTTGATCAATATTACATGGTGGTTCAGTAGTTAGTGTAGATTTAAGATCAAATCAGTGATATATAGGTGTGTTTGGATCTGTTGGTTCAACTGAATTAAAGGCTTGTTCAGTGGTAGATTATTGTTACTTTAGGCTTGTGTAGATCCATTATACTCAATTCAGTCATCATATTGCACCTGCAACCCACCAAAGTCAATTTCACCATTTAACTGTCTCAATCTCCTAAACTGTTTGGATTTTTGAAAATCAAAGACTTGTTTTGTGTTTAAAGTTCATAGATAAAGCTTGCAGTAGTTCCATTTCATCATATAACATCATTATCAGTCCAAAAATTGATTGCAAATCTCACAAAAGTCAAAATTTCCAAAGTGTTTCAAAAGTCAAAAGTTGAAAAACCTGTTTTGAGCCCAACTGAAAGGATTTTTCATGAGCTCATTTCTGAGCCAATCTAAGTGAAATTGTGGGTGTATAAACTTCAGCTGGTCTAAATTCTTATTACCATTTTTATAGATTTTTATCAAATTTTTAAAAGCTTCAAATCAGCTTGTGAATGTGGTCTCAGTTCCCCTGTGCACAAGCTCAGTTTTAACTGAGTGTGCACAGGACTTGTGCAGTTCTTGCACAAAGCTCCTAAGAGCTTATCTAGGTCTTGTTTTTGGTTTGTAAGCACCTAGCCAGGTCTAGGTTAGGTTCCAATTCTTGGTTTTAAATTTTAGCTTATTGGGAAGCTTGTACTTAAGCTCAAACTTAATACCTCAAAACTGTATTTGCACATTTAGCTCTTATTATCAAATCTGTTCAAACAACACAATAGAGGTTAAGAGCAGTTGATACTTGTTGCATTTTGGTACTTTTAGCCTTTTACAGCTTCTGTTTCAGTGTGGTGCTTATTTGTGGTATGTGGCTTATTTGGAGTGCTTATTCACTAGCACTTGGCATAGCAGTTGCATTTTCTCACACATAACCACCTGTTTTTATATTTTTCCTAGATTCTAAACATTATTTTAGACTTATTTTGAATTTTTCAGATTTTTCCAAGTCAGTTTGCTATTTTTCTGCATTTTAATCAATTTTTAGTACTTTTTAATTAGCATTTAATACAATTAATTCAGAAAAGTTTCAAAAAAATAATTTTTCATTTTTCTTAGGTTAAGATAAATATAAAAAGTCAAAAAAATATTTTTCCAGATTTTTCTTAGTTAAATTTGTATTTTTAAGCAATTTAAGTAGTTTTAAATAGTTTTTAATTCATAAAAAAATACAAAAATAATCAGAAAAATACAAAAATAATTTTGAAAATTCTCTTTTGTTATTTTAGATTTTTCTAAAGCCATAATTTTATTTTTCAAGCTTTATTTCATATTTTCTTGTATTTTAGGTTATTATTAAATAGTTAAAAATAGTTTTTAATTAATAATAATTAGATAAATAGTTATAAAAATAATTTTCTTTGTCTAAAAATTTTCCTTTATCATTAGGTTTGTAAAAATGTCATTTTCATATTTTTAGGATTTATATTGTTCCAGTTTCACATTTTACTTTGTACGTAACGTAGTTTTTAATTCAGTTTTATAAAACATAAAATCAAAAACATCATTTTGCAAATAGTGATAGCGTTTATTTAATATAGTTTATCTTTTTAATTCTCTTTAATTTGCATTTAAGCCTTTGTAATTTATACACTTTTTCTGTAGTTATAATAATCAAAACTCTTTTCCATTCAAATCTCTCGATCACTATTCGTTTGGTGATTCTTCGCATAGCTCGCTGGGACATAACGACCCGGGGAAACACTATACTCTCCTGATCTTCATTGCATTCTGTGTCTGAACTGTTTTAAGTTTCTTACGGTTGGCCATTCACAAGTGCCCGGCTTGTGTGAGAAAACTTGACGGTTTAGCACGAATCAGTTACGCGTAACAATAAGGAGTTACGCGTAGGATTTAGCTTACGCGTAAGTAGGATAAAAGCACTAAAGTTATGCGTAGACAAAAGTTAGGCGTAGAAAGTTAGGCGTAGGATTACCTTATGCGTAGAACTGAGTTTACGCGTAAAGTGAATCTTATGCGTAGGATTTCTACGCGTAAGCTAATGCTTATGCGTAAATTTAGGGTTTTTGCCCAAATTATCTTTTACACTATCACAGTGCAAAAGATATCCAAAGTCGACGTATTTTCAGACTTATCCAAGTAAGAAAACACGGAATAAACCACGAAAATGAAGATCACACCAAGGATAATCTTACGCGTAATTTTAGGGTTTCAATACGCGTAGGATTACTCGTAATTTTGATTTTGCCCAAATGTGTTTCTAAACCAGATTTTTGTTATGGAATAGCTTCAAGAGTACCAAAAGAACACAAAAGTGTGAAACTTGATGTACCAAAACGGCTAAACGGGTTACGCGTAGAACGACACCCAAGAACAAAAACACGTTCAAAAACAACTATCCACGCATAAAGTTTGAAACTTTTGCCAAAAACACGTATTTTAACACCCTAAAACATTGAAAGTACAAGAATATTGGATTCAAAAGTGTAAAAAATACGTTTTTGATCAAGCCAAAGATAAGGATACGCAAGTTAGGCGTGAGACCAAAACTCACTTCAAACAATACGTTCACTCAACTATTAGGCGATTGATACCACTGTTAGGTCACTAGTTTTACAAACACAAGTTATAGAGAAAGAGATAAAGGCGATTGAACAAGATCTAACACACACACAAACAATAATAAGACCGGTTATGCGAATGCATATGTGAAAGAAAGAAAAACTTGAACAACCAACCCTCAAATGAGGGTTTACAAGAGTATTTATAGGAGGGAAGCTAGGGCAACACTCCTAGTTCCCATCCTTTCTTATATGGGCTTGGGCCTAAGCTTTTGGGCCTTCTACATAAGCTAGACCTTAAACAAACATAAAGGCCATAATAAAGCTACCTATTACATATGAAATATAAATACTTGAAATACTTTTTAGGAGTGATTCCAACACTAAGTGTTATTGTGAGATGTGAAAAATTTAAGAGTATTCTAAAAGAAAAAGGAAAGAGACGTCGTTTTCATCCAATGATAGATCCAAACATCAAACAACGTCATTTGCAGCAAACTAAAGAGAAAAAAATTCAAACGACATCGTTTTGTATAAGGCGTAAATGGCGTCGTTCGCACCGTAAATGTATAGAAGGGTAATTGAAGAAAAGCAAAACACGTGGTTTACTTACTTTCGTGTCCCATCCTGATTATGTCATTGACCAAAAAGGCATTTGCATTTGCATTTGCATTTGCATTTAGGGGTGTTAATCGGGTCGGGTTGGTCGGGTTCGGGTCAATCGGGTCGGGTCATAGTCGGGTCAAGGCTAAAAATAACATACCCGAACCCGACCCTATTTGAACTCGGGTTAGTCGGGTTCGGGTCAAAACGGGTCGGGTCAAGTCGGGTCGGGTCAGGTCGGGTTCGGGTTTGTACCTTTATAAAATTACAAAATTTTATTTCTTAATTAGTAGTTAAAATCTTAAACAACTAAAACGCACATGTATAAATCAAATAAACTAAATTTGTTTGTTGCATTTATTTTTTACACTAAGCTTGTTGCAAATGTATATATCTTAAAGAACCACAAATAAAATGCAACTTGTAAGTTATAACCATGCAAGTGCATGCAACTATACATGGCAACAAGCTACCAACGCCATGAAGTGTATGTATAACTAGCTAGTTACCAAATATATAATTAAGTTGCATTTGTTTGTTGGAGACTTGCAGGCTGCAACTCTTATTGCAGATTTGCAAAAATTGCAACTTGCTGCATCAGTAGGAAAAATGGCAAATACTAACATATAATAATAGGAAAATAAAAGAACAAAACTACCATAAGTTGACTTACAAATTGTATCATTCAAATAACAAGAACATAGAATGACAGTTGGATACATTAGACCTTTTGGTAACAAAATTACAACAGTAGGCAAGGTTTGATGATTTAACTTAGGGTCTTTCAATTGAATAAAAATTAAGCAAAGTTTATATAAGGAGAAAAAAAAAAAAAAAAAAAAAACCTAACTCGGGTTAGTCGGGTTGACCCGAACCCGAGTAGCCAAAGTATTTGAACCCGATACCCGACCCTATTTAGTAATCGGGTTAATCGGGTTGACCCGATTGACCCGAGTTGAATTTTGAACCCGACTAACCCGACCCGAGTATGCTTATTTGGGTTCGGGTTCGGGTCGGGTCCGGGTCGGGTCGGGATTTTTGACACCCCTATTTGCATTTGCCATTTCCATAAAGAAAGGGAGGTGATTTGTACACTCCACAAAATGATTGGTACACTCAAATTTATTATGTTTGGACATTTATACCCTTACATTTTCACCCTGTGAGGATATAAATGCCCAAACACAATAAATTTGAGTGTACCAATCATTTTGTGGAGTGTACAAATCATCTCCCATAAAGAAGAAAAAATTCTTGCATTTCTTTAAGATGGGAAAGTCATTGTACTACGATTAATACGGTTAATAGTTAGGTTATGCACAGTGGTGACCTGGGTTACTTGTGTTACGTCAGCTTTCTTTCTCTGATGACTTGACGATAATCTAATTACCATATTGGTGACTTAGTTAATTTTTTATTTTTTATTATTATTATTTTTTAATTCAAATATTTTTAACAACAAAATTAAACTTCATTAATAAAAATACTTAAACATTACAACAATAATTAAAAACTTAAACTAATAAAACGTAAACATTACAATACTTATTAAAATATGAAACTAATAATCTAAGTTGTGGCGTGCCTTAATTGTTGCCTTAAGTTGTTTAAGTTCTTGTAGTTGTCGTGCGAGCATATTTGGGTCGATGGGTGTATTGTAGAAAATTAAGTCTTGTGTCCGGTTTGATTGTTCAGCCAATGCAAGTTGCTGACTTTGGATCTCAAGTTTCTCCCTTTTAAACTCCTCGGCTCGCCTTGCCGTTGCCTCTTGCAGCTCCAACTCTTTTTGCTTCAACTTTAAGTATTCCTCTTCCATATTCTTAATTTTTTCCTTACTTGACGGCCTGAACTTGAAAAAGTTCTTGGCTATCTAACTAACAAATGATTTAGGTGGTGGCTCACGAGAGGAGGCGGGTGCTTTCTTCTTGGATGCGTCACGACCTTTTGGTCGTAATTCTCGAGTCTCGTCCTCTTCAGAATCATCCTCGTCTTGAGGATTAAAAGGACCTCTCGCGAGGTGGTTTCCGAAATCTTGGATTTCTTCCGAGTATTCGGGGTGAAAGAAGGCATCTCAACAATTTTCAAAGCAGAATGATTCCTTAAAACTTTCCAACACTCCTTCAATGTAAACTCATGCTTGTGAATCACACGGTATTCTTTAAGAGCTTTTTCATAGTCGTCTTCGTCATTCTCACAACTTTCGTGATTCTTCTTGATATTATCCTTAATTAAACAAAAGAAACCAACCCTAGAACGAATCCTACCTATCCATTTGGTCGTGATCGAGTCGTATGTTCTTTGTGAACCAGTTTCATGTTCAAAGTACGCTATCACCTCCTCCCAAAACCCAATCCGGTTGATAGTGTTCCCTCTCTCGGAATTTTCAGACACATGTATCCAAGCTTTACAAAGTGCGACCTCCTCCTCCTTTGTCCATAGTTCGGTCTTTTTGTTTGCAACATTCTTGCCCTTCTCCTTTGTAGGCCGTTTTCAACCCTTCTTTGGTTTGACGGGTGACGTCTCTTCGACATCGTCTTCAAGACGAATAGAAACGTGGTACGAACTGTGCCCCGAACCTTGCCCTATCGAAACATCTTGACTCGGATAGTTTTGAGTCGGGTATTGTTGAGACGGATAGTTTTGAGGAGGGTATTCCATAAAATCCTCCAAATCCATATGAAGATTAACACCATGAAGCGGTGAAAACGATTGATTTGGTTGGGAAGATTGCGAAGAATTCATGTTAGGATGATATGACGGCCCGCTTGGTGATTGGTTACAATTGATATTAGGACGACCCGGTGGGACATATGGACGATTGACGTAAAATGCGTTTTGATTTTAATTCGGTTGTGGTAGTCGTGTTTAATATTCAACACCGGGTGCACGAAAAAGAATACCCCGATTTTGTGGTGGTGTTATACCGGTTAATTCAAACGGTGGATCCGGTGAGAAATTTAAATTCGGGAAATTTTAGGAAAGTCGGGATCGTCGATTTTTTGATGTGGGAGTCTTTTTTTGTGACAAGATGAATATTGATGAGAAATTGTTTGAATTGTGTGTTTAGAAATGTGTTTGAGGTTTGTATTTATAATGTTGTAAAAGTGGTAAAGTTTTTATAATTTTTTTTTGCAAGCGGTTCAAATTTTACACACTTTTTGAGTTATTAAACTCGGTCGGCATGCCAACCAAGTTCGTCCAATTTTGCTCCCCCAACCGAAGCCAACCGACCGGCCACAGTGGCCCAACCGAACGGTCAACCTATCACTCGACCGAACCATTGCTAGCAGCCTTATGTTCACTATGACAAAAAAATAAAAACTTAAATATGTAAATAATTGATTTGCATGAATAATCTACAGTGACAAATTTCTTTTAATATCTAACTATATGAGGTAGTCAAAACAGTTTTGAAATCACTGCACACTTAATCAAAATCGTAAATAAATTGTGTTTGTATCAACTTTTTTAATGTGAAGAAAGTAATAAGATCAACTATTACCTGAAGAAATTGAGCCCATTTAATTAGTCTTTTGCGGCAGAGTAAAAGCAAAGGAGGTGATCTTTGAAATTGAAGGGAGTTGAAATTAAAGGAATTGAACCAATAGCTGTAAAGTATTTAGGGGGCGCTTGGTCGGGGATAATGGGAGGTGAGGAATGAGAAAGGTAATGATTAAACATGTTTAGTTAGGAGTAGGGAATGCAATCATTGTTTAGCATTGGATAATGGGTCATTACCCAGTAAATTGGGATGTATGGTAATGATTATCTACCACCAGCCACCACCAGCAGTAGCCACCACCACCACCAACCACCACCATTAGCAGCCACCAGCCGCCGCCACCACCACTAGTAGCCACCACCACCACCAACCACCACCACCAGCAGCCACCACCACCACCACCACCATTACCACCACAACCACCAACCACTAGCAGTAGCCACCACCAGCCACCACCACTACCAGCCGCCACCACCACCACCACTTTGGAGGTTAATATGTTTTTCTTAAACCAAGCACTATCAAAGATAATGATAATCTTCATTCCATTCCTTTGCATTCCTTTTGCCTTTGCCTTTCCCATTCCCTATTTTAAACCAAGTGTACCCTTAGTTTTCTAAACTCACATTGTTAAGTGTGGCCTAGTGTGGGCATTAACCCATTTGAATAGATAAGTTACAAATGTAAACTTTTGTGTATTTATGGAGCTTTTGACACGTTTAAATAAGTATAAACCATTTCATGTGTTTTTCAGTACTAAGTACTAATAACTAACTTAATTACTTGATTTTTAACTTTGAATGAGCTATGGACAAATCAATTTTTTTTGACAAATCATATATGTGTTGCAATGTAAAATAAAAAGTATCAACTATTATATTATGAGGTTTTTTTATTCGTTTATACTTCTTCCTTCATCCTTCTTAAAATAAAGGTTCATATTTTCTTTTTGGAATGTCACAAATTAATTATTTACCTTTCATTTTAAGTAATAAAAAAAAAATTTAGTAAAATAATATTTTATTTGAGTGGTTAAAAATTGTAGTGATTTTATTTTTATTAAACTATACAATTTTTGTCTTATATATATAACAATAATTTTGAAACGGAAAGAGTAACTCTATAACTCACTAGAAGTCACTTGTTTCTTCCAAGATATATAACATAGGTGTTAGAATTTATGTTGAATATAATAGATTATCTAGAAAAAAACAAGCATATAGTATAAAATTAAAACCGGACGGCAAAATTTGGTATGGAAAGATAGGTCAAACTAGAGCAGCAAATAGCAAACATCGATATTATTAAATGAACGATGATGTAGCTACTTACTTAGTCACACTAGTCGAGCGTATCTTGGTATTTAAATTTGTCAAAATCAGGCTTCTTTTATATAATAGTTTATGTCAAGTAGATATAAACTAGCTCTCAGAGTGAGTAAAAATGGTTTTGGTTAATGTTTCTGGAAAGGGAATTGAAGTTTACAGTTGTTTCAAGTCTCGTAAGGAGAACTGCAATGTATTTGTATTGTATATATATGTCGTGACATTGTAATAGCTGTTGAAAAAATGAAAATGAAGGTTTGTATTGTATATATATGTCTACGTTTACTCTATTTGTATTGTATATATATCAAGCAGTAATTCGTTTGCACTCTCATTGGTCCACACAGATTCATATGAATGGTATGAAGAACTTTCATTACTGAGTTTGTGGGTTTTGGTTTGTGGGCATATTTTATGCTTTTTCTCAATTGGCAAGCTGAACAAAGATGATATTTTTTCATACTTTAATCTGGGTAATCCTCTTATTAAGTCCTTTCTGGAAAGATTGTTTAAGGTACCAAAGTTCAAATGATTGAGACGACGGTGTCATAGCCATGACTTAATTTTGGAAGCCTTTGACAGCAAGCAGATGGGTGAAGATTTCATCATATCTTCGACAGAGATGGTGTATAGATTTGAACCGCGAGTTCCCCTGAGAAGTTCCACACCATCAAGTTCTCTAACAAAGCAAGTATGTTTTCTGAAGGCCACTTCTAAATCTGAGTCACAAAATTGTCCGACAGAAAATAGATTATGTCCAAGACCTTCAACATAATATACCCTGGAAATCACACTATCTCCAACCACGTAATCTCCATAACCCATAATAGTACCAAAATGATCGTTTCCGAATCTCACAGTTCCGATGAATTTACTCACGAAGTTAATGAGCCGTGACCGGTCTCCAGTCATATGCTTGGAACAGCCTGAGTCCAGGTACCACAGAACGATTTGAACGATCTGCAGTTGAACACAGACAAGAACGGATAACTGGATAATTGGGATCCCCATGCAAGAATGGGTTCCGTTTAGTTAGTAACAGTGATTGGAACACCCACATCAGAGGTAGAAACAATGGACTCATTAGAAATAGATGCAGTGCTAGTGTCCATATTTGACCTATTCAAAGTATGTTCACTTCTTAAGGGAATAGTTCTACCATTAGGCATTCATTTTCTAGTGGGCATTGACTTAGCAAATTTAGGGCAAAACTCATTAACCTTACGCCCAGTAGGTATCCATTGATAACCTATATTACTAAATTTCCTTCCTGTGGGTTTCCACTGTTTTCTAACTTTCTTTCGCCTTTGCCTTTTAGCCTTCTTAGCTTGATTTTTAGCATTAACAGTTTTAAAAGGGCATTTGACAGCATTAGACAAAACATTCACACCACATTCATGATTAGTAACAGAAATCAAGCAGTCATCATTACATGGTTTGCGAATAGTAGCAGAATTCGAATTAATTACAGTACGCTTATAGCTAATACTAGAATCAACACGATTCGTTTTAATATTCCTAGGGTGATCTTCTACTTTCTTCCAATGCACATTCTTAGCTTGCGAGGTCCTATCTTGCTTGGTATTGCCTGGAGGCTTTGACCCGCTTGCTTTAATGTCACTGATTACTCCTGTAGAGGGAATTATGGGAACATTAGTTGGTTGATCTACTTTTTGCATTCCTGAATTAGAAGTGCAGGGATCTGAACTACTTGGAGGCACATTAGAGTTCACTTTCTTAATAGTGGGCATAGAATGGTTTGTATGCTTGGCACTAGGCATAGAACAAGGCATCAAAGCTTTTCCTTTCGCACCTAAGGATTTAGGACATATTGCTATTAAACATTCTAGCAGCTCTTCAGATCGTTTGGCCTGAATGCAAGCAAATCTAATTTCTCTATCAAGAGGCTTATTTATGAAATCCTCTTCCACAATCTCACGGAGACATTCTAGACTATCCTTAAGGTGAGCACAATAGTTATGAAACACAGGTTCATTATTCCTAAGATGAAGAGGAATGTATTTAACAATCACAGTATATTTGCAGTCTGAGGATGATCTTGATGCAACATTCTCAATAAAGACAAGTGGCAGTTTCCCTTTTTCCTGTCTCCTCAGATTCTCAATTTCTTTTTGTAAAGAAGTTATTTTTTCGTTGTTTTTGTCACGAGTGACTTTCATTGAATCATATAACTCTTTAAAGTGTCGTTTAACTTTTTCATTTTCTTCTAGAAAACTCTCGTTTTCCTTTTGTAAAGCATTAACTAAGTTTTGAAGATGAAAAGTTTGAGAATACTGATAATCTAAAGGATGAGGCATTTGGGATCCAGTCACATTGTTCTTTTCACCCTTTAATTGAGAGATTTGGGCTTTCAACTTTCTGATCGTGTTACAATGAGCTTGAATCTGTTCGTCACGTTTGTTTATCTGAAAAACTGCATCAAACTCTGGAACATCTGAGGATGTCTTAATATTTGAGGTTTTGACATTTTCTTTAAGATGTTGATATTTTAGTTGTAAATCAAAATGTTCAACTTCTAGTTTAGAAAGATGTTTTACCAAATTATCGTGATCATCCTGATCAATTTTCTCATTTAGTTCTGAGTTTTTGTTTTCAAGCTCAATGACACGATCATGGGAAACTTTCAATGCAATAGATAATTCATGAAATCGAGAGGCAGTAATAGAGTGCTTAGTAAAAGTATAAAACACATCTTGAGCAACACAACTCGAAATCAAATTCTCATTTAAGATGTGCAAGTTCTTCCTTTCAACTTCATTATATTTGAGTTCCTGTTCATAATCATTGACTTCAACTATCATTGCATCAAATTCCTTTTCCATTTCTTTAATATATGAATTTATCCCTTTTTGAAGACTCTCAAATTGACCTTTTAATTGTTTGAAGAAAGGCATGACCTCAGTTAAATAACATTCTTTAGTTTGCTCAAAACCCCTTTCCCCCTCAGTTATCCCTGTAGGTGTGATTCTCTTCTTACACATTTTCTCAAAATCAACAAACAGCTGATAAACAACGTACAAGCTGATTAATGTTTTGCTATTAGTGGCAATGGATCTAGGAACTAAATGCATTGGTGTATTTGGAGGATACACAGTAGTTGCAGGCATTTTTCTAAGGGGAGTGTTAGTTTCTACAAGTACATTAACTTTTTGTTTATCCATATCTTTCTTCCAAAAAATCTGTTCTGGGGTTAATTGAGTTTGAGGCTTAAACATATTAAGGGAGATCCAATTTTCCTTAGTGTAATCATGGGGTTTGATAGTTATGTTATTCATTTTACACGCAGGATCGTTAAGTTTCTTATCCATTTTCTCCCTAGATGCATCATCTAGTTTTCTATCCTCTTCCTTGCACTCAGAACAGCTAGGTTTCTGCCTAGGCTTATGGATTTCATTACCATCATAGATCACATTTTGAGCAGCTTTTGCAATCTTACCATACTCAGGATTAGGTTTCTCTATAATGGGAATGCTATGCTTATCACTGAGAACTCTATGCTTAGTGATCATGTGAGCAGTCTGAATGGTATTCCCTTGTACGTACAACTTATTTTCAAGCTTGTTTTTCAAAGTTTTTAGATTATAAAAATCATTCAAAAGTTTTGATTCCTTAGCACTGAATTCTTGTTTAAGCACTTTAACATTATCTTGTAGCTCTTGCTTTTGCTTAACAGTTTTAGAAAACTTTTCTTGTAAGGAGTTTAACTCTTGTTTTAACACTTCTTCTCTATAATTACTTTTTCTAATAATTGTACGCATTTGGTCATCCATTTCCTGCTCACGGGTAGTTAGTTCAAACTTAGCACGCTGTTCATAAATAACAACTTGTTCTTTATAGGCATTCAGTTCAGTGATAACAGAATCATCAGGGGCACAGGCAGTGTATTCATCAAAAGCATAGTCTTCATTGACTACGGAAGATGCATTACTTGGTACAATCTCACTTTCACTTTGCTTCACATATTGATCATATGGGACAATATTGCTATTACCCTCATCATCAATATCTGATTCATAAGTTTCAAGAGATTGTACTTTATTATGCATCTTTTGCTCATCAACATCATCATATAGTTTTAATACTTCTGAGATGATTGATTCTTTGGATGGACCAGCTTGCTGTGGTGAGGGGACCTTTGGAGAGACCATTGGAGAAATGCTAGCCATGAAAATTGTCTGTGCAGTAGGTTCATCATCAACGTCAGAGTCGTATGCATCACAGTCGGCGACTTGAAAGACATTCTGATGATTATGACCTATCTCCTGAATTGGTTGCTCATCTACATCTGCATCATATGTCTTGGCATTGCCCTCAGCAAGAAACAACAGCTCCTCTTCATCCAACACAGCTCCATTATCCTGAGCTTGCACAAGTAACATCTTGTCTTTGAAGTACTCTACATTTTGAGGGCGTTTTGGAGAAGTGCAGTTCCTTGCTATGTGTCCATCACCACCACAGTTGTAGCACTTAATTGGCTTAGCTTGACCCTGATTAGGATTCCTTCCACGATTCTGATTTGCCACATATCCTCTACCAACTCCACCTCTTCCCTGTTCATACTGCCTTTCTTGAACTGGTTGCACCATAACCTTCCCATCTCTGATAGTAGCTCTATTGTGTGGATTGGATGCTGTTATGAGGTTATTGTTGGTGTGTGGGAGAGAGTTCATGTTTTGACTAACCATGAGAGACAGTTGATTGATGAAGTTTTCCATGAATGTGTTTGGGTCAGGAGGCTTATATGCTGGATCAGGGATGAGCTTGTAATTACCATTACCCATGGGTATGACTTGAGAAGCTTTGGTGGTAATTCCAACATTGGTGTAAAAAGCTGTAGAGTCATTTGACGAACTTGTTTCTCCCTGGTTGGTTTTGAACTGTTCAAGAATCCTTTTTTCAAACATAGCATGTCTCTCATTCTGAAGAAGGAATGCATAAAGTTGCTCATAGTTGGTGTTCTTCAATCTTTTGGTTAGCTTCACAGCGGTGACAAATTTGTGCCATTCGGGATTCATGTTGTTTACAAACTTTGAGTTCAGCTGAATGTTTGGCATGGTCATTTTGATGTTCCGCATGTCATTCACAAGCTTATGAAATCTCACGTAGTACTCATAGACAGTCTCATCTGGTTTCATCTTGAAGTGCTCAAACTCATCATACAGTTGTGATTCTCTGTCTTCCTTGGTTAATTCAGAACCTGAGAGAAGCATCTTGACATTATCCCAAACAGCCTTGGCTTCAGTGTTGTGATTGATAAGCTTGTAGATATCTTTTGGAAGACCCTGAAGTATAATGTTAGAAGCCCTTATCTCAGCATCAAATATCTTTTTGTCCTTATCATTGAGCTCATCATACGTCTTTGGTCTGTCTAATCCATAGATCATTGTTCCATCTGCAGCTGTATCAATTAAGTCTCTTGTAGTCTCAATCTGATAAGGTCCTTCATCAATGGATTTGAGAATGTTGACCCCATTTTCCTTTCCAAGACAGTACAATCTGATTCGTTGAGCCCAAGAGTCGTAGTCAGTTCTGTCAAGCATAGGTGGACGAGTATCTGAACCAGCTGCTTGAACATCCTCAGCAACAGTGGAGATAATTGTAGGTACGTTGGTAGACATGTTAACAGATTACACGGGATTTTATAACTCTATGATTAAACCGGGAAATAGATTCTTTCACGGGATTTTACTAAATCAAGAGAAAACCGTATTACAAACAAAAATCACCCAAGTCGCTACGAATTCTTGAACCAAGTCGCTAATCACCAAGTCGCTAAGTAGCAACTCGCCAAGATCTCAATTTCCTGTGAACCAAGTCGCTAAGACCCAAGTCGCTGGACACAAGTCGCTAACGCACCAAGTCGCTAAAGAGCAACTCGCTAAGGTCCAAGTCGCTAACACCAAGTCGCTAAGAATACTAAGTACAAGTCGCTAACAAAAATGAAAGCAAGTCGCTAACTTCACCAAGTCACTAGCCGTAGTGGAGAATCCACTAAGTTGTACTGTTTGTCGGCTTGTCTCAATAGACAAGTCGCTAGGACCAAATCGCTAACAATTAACACTACAACTCGCTACCTTTTACTGAAGCAAGTCGCTATGATGAAAATCACTACGAGAACCAAGTCGCTACCAAGAAAAACTTCAAAAACACACTTTTCAATCCAAAACAAGCTCTACCACAGTGATTCAAGCTTACCAAATCAAAACCTAAGCACTTACAATGATTCTTAACACAAAAGTACACCCAAAATTCAAACTTTAACACTAGAAATGATCCAAATGATGCAAAAACCACTAAACTTTTTCAAACTCAAAAACCATTAGAAATCCAAGGATATGTAAGAGAGATGATCAAACCATGGCTCTTGATACCATTTGTAACATATTGGATTTCACAAACACATCATATCACAATAAAAAGAGGTGTATAAGATGAGGTTTTAGAGAGAGAAAGAGTTAGAGGTTTGGGAACTTAGTGAGAGAAAATGAAAGTATTATTATGAGCTCCAACTCTCTACCTTGGGAGGTAGAGAGTATTTATAGTCTTACACAAATCGCCACCTACGGGTTGTGGATCAGGCATACAGTGGGTAAAGACCCGTCCGTCCTCCACGGTGTTACTTAACTAAATACTACTAAACATTAACTAATCTACGACTACGAGCTTTCTAATGATTACATATACTTGAGGTGACCGACTCTTTAATAACTGGATTTACTAAATCCTAACATATATATATATATATATATATATATATATATATATATATATGTGTTAGTTATTAGTTTTTACATACACATCAAACCATAACACAAAGTGGCGTATGAATGAAGTTCTAGAGAGAGAAAGTTAGAGGTTTAGGGAACTTAGTGAGAGAAAGTGAAAGATATTATTATGAGCTCCAACTCTCTACCTTGGAAGGTAGAGAGTATTTATAGTCTTACATAAATCGCCAGACCTCGGGCTGTGGATCAGGCATACAGTGGGTAAAGACCCGTCCGTCCTCCACGGTGTTACATAACTAAATACTACTTAACTAAAAGGAACTACGACTACGAGCTTCCTAACGAATACATATGCTTGAGGTGACCGACTCTTTAATACCTGGAATTTCTAATTCCTAACAATCTCCCCCTAAGGGAGGTCACCTCAATCATGTACCAAAATTACATTGAATACAAATAGATATTACATTAACAATTGTTCTTGCATTCTTGATGTAGTACTTTGCTCCTAAGCTCGTAGTCATTGATTCTTCATATTGCATGTTTGGTTACTTCAAGTGGAGGTCTTTTACTGATCCACGTGATAATAATTATGAGCCAGCTTTTGAGATCATTAGCTATAAAAAAATCTCTGAGACATCCATTGTGGTGTTAGTATTATGTGATGTTGTGACTTTAGGACCGACATGCTCACATTCTGGATCATGATATCTTCTCATCAGAGTAGCGGAAGCTTTCGTTGATTCATGATATTGGCAGCAGCGTAGCAGAAGCATGGAGTGAAAATATCAGAGTCATTGATGCACTAATCATGATTTCTTTTGAGTTGAATGTGTTAAGTGAGCATGCGGCTATGGATTGACCGTTTCCTTCTGATCAGCTGCAAACGTCGGGCGTACCTGCATACAACAGTTAGCAATAAATCGCACGAAAGTGTCTTTGATCACTTTCGTTGAATTGAGGTACACGGCCCACGGTTCCCCGTTGATCAGTACATGTACTGCCTGTGATCAGGTATAATTCCGAAGAATTTCCTTGACAGGGTTTCGCAGCTGCTCTAGCTGTTCTCAAACCGAAACATCTCAAAGAAGACAACACGGAGTGAGTGAACCAACGAATTTTAAGTCCACTGATTGATGAAAAGAGATTTGAAAAACAATCGTGTATTGCTCAATAGAAAATTGTTTTTGCAATACAACGAAGGTTTTATTGAAAATCAATTATCAATCATAAAAACACCTTTTGGTTTGAAAAATGAGTACACGGTCGATGTGCTAAAGAAAAGAGTTGTTAAGCACAAAGACCGGTTTTTCAAAGGTATCCGTCAATCCATAACCTGAACCAGGATTGATTCAAGACTTGAATCGCCCCATTGTTTCTGTTCAGTTGTCACATGGTTGATCTAATGAATAGATCTCACATGCCACCTACCAGGAGCTGGTTAGATGTTGGCTCCAGAAGGTTTTCCATCTTCATTGTGAATATGTATGCATATCACTCAGATGTTCTGGCAATACCACAAGGATAATGCGTAGGACTCAAGATATAATCTCTCTTTCCACATTGTGTGAAGCAGAGAGTTTTCATTGAAAGTGTCCTAATGAGATTGATTGATGATCTCGAGGCTCTAGACTCAATTTTGTGCATATTTGGATCATGTGCCGGAGACTAGGGAGAGGGTCTCCTTCTTCAATATCAACAATCTCTAAGAGAAAGTCGATAGATAATGTCGGTTCCCCGTGAGAATGAAACAAGTCCTTTTAAGAGGAACTTGAGTGGTTTGGAAAGTTGAAGTGTAGTGCGTCACTGGGTCCATGACGTCTTGTCTTCAATACCGATGTTACCATCAGTAGCATATGAATTGAACCCGGTTACTGCCCTAAGGTTGAATAAATGGAGGGCTATTTGTTTTCACCCTTTTCTCATTCAATTCTTTTTAATTCTTCAACCCCTTCAGTGCTTACCGAGACTTTATAGCAAGAACCTTGTTGGGTTTGTTCCAGTACTTGCTTTGTCTCAGTCCGCACTCTTCCCATATCTCACTTTTCTCCTTTTATCATCATACCTAAGGACTTCTACACTAACTAGTGGATTGTCCCTAGGTAGATCCCTCCGGTTCTGGCGGATCATGGGAACCAATACCTAACCTTATCATCCTTATATAACCGTACATAAAGTAAAGTTGGTCGGTCTATTTGGTATTGTTCATCTGCCATTGGAACCAATTGAAAACCATTTGAAAATCAATCCAGATACTTGTGATATATTATCAAAACATTTTGTACCTGAATTGTTTTTGATATTTTTAGAATAAGTGCTCCCCCTCAACATGTGCATCAAATGTTTGAAATCGTTTTGCACACGGAGGCAAGAGGAAGAAATTACTTCTGTCACAATTCTCATTTTCCGGTCATTTCTCATACTCCATATTCATCATTTCATAACGGTTCGTGCATGGTTTTGCATTTTTCAGTACACGTTATTTTCATATTAATTAAACGTTATCGCATGAATTATTATTTTGAATATTTAATCCGTTACTTTCAAAAATGATCCCGACATATTTTTAAACTTACATTTAGTTTATAAAAACTATATTTTGAGTTTACCTAGTGTTTTAAATTTATTTGGTATATAAATCGTTAAATTTATATTATTACGACGTTTTTCTTAAAATCGACAAGATAATTATTATATCACTCAAATCTTTCAAGGAATGTATTTTTACAATTTTTATAAAATCATTATACTCTATTTTGATCTATTAAAAATTTACTTGTACCAAAAAGTTAACATTTACCTTTAATTATACATTTTTTTTTCTACACATGTTACTTATACTCTTTATCAAACACTTACACATTACTACTAAAAAAATAAATAAATAAGTTAGACAAACCATCAACTATCCTCAAATTGGGGATCTTGTCTTTGAAATAAATCATTTTATTAGTACAAGTAATAATTCATACCAACTCATACAATTCATTTCATAAGGTGTAAAAGTTTTTTTTCTTTCTCTTCCTTTTTGCTTATGAACCGGCCTTCAAGAGAAGCCAAGGGATCATCATTTTTTTTTCTTCAAGTTCAAGCAATACAATCTAGTTATTACTCTTTATTAGGTTTTGAAATAAAAACCAAGAGTGTTTAGGCTTATCCTTGTTCTTTGCACCTCATCATATTCACTTGTAAGCATGTTTCTATCATTTTTCATGTTTTCTTATCATCTTATATGTATCTCTTCATTTTTGGAGCAACATGCAAGACATATGTGATTTATACCATTTTTACTTGATTTTAGAGTTATATATATATTTATGGTCATCCTATAATTATCCCCATGGTATTCTTGGTCTTGATGGTGATTAGGAACCCATGACACCCTAAGAAGGTGTATGGTAGGATTAGATTAGCTTTGGAGTTGATTTGAAGGGATTAGAATAGGTTTTGTCCGAGAAAAACTATTTTCGATAACTATAAAATAGGTTCTGTCCTTATTTCGATTTTCTGGAAAAACCGACAGTAGGCACGACCTTTTGGCCTTGATATTTAGAAAATATACTTTAAAACGAATCCGTGGCCGCTTGAACGGATAAAAACGGACTTATAACGAAGAAGTTATGGATTTTTAAAGTTTGACGACGAAACGTATTATTTTCAGAATTTTCAGCAAACTGTTTTGACATTGTTTGGGTCAAAAACGAGCCTTAAGCTTCACAAATTATTTCGACTAGTCAAAAATATATTAGTATACTTCGATACGAAGCTAAGGACATATTATACGTAGAAAACGGATTTGAAACGACAAAGATATGCACGTTTTCATAAAGTTGCCGTAACGATTGTTTTCTGAAAAACTATATTATTTTTACGTTACAAGTGTTACATTAGCTGTAACGACCATGTTTGCGGCTGTTTTTAACAAGGATGTGGAACTTTTTGGAACGAATTGTCTTCTAGTAAAATCAAGTTCACCGGCCATATTTTTCAAAACGACAAGCTGTTTGTAAAGCGGAGTTATAGTAAATTAATTACGGATGTTCAAACTTGGGAAGTTTTTAGTGAAATGTTCATAAATGCAGTTTTACAGTAGGATGTTACCAAAATATTACTAAATACCACTTTAAAAGTGAAAAGCAGCGTTTTGTTACAGCAGCCTTAAAAGTACTTTAATTGTTTTTACCGAGGCTTTTTGATCAGCATTTTACCACATGCAGCGTGCAATCTCTTGCTTGAGCTGCCAAAACCTTTCAAACATAGCTTTAGATCTTCAAAGTCAAGTCCTCAAAAGCAGTTTTTCCAGAGCTTGTATCTCTATAATTCCCAATTTCTATCACTAAAACAACTTAACAACACGTCTTTTACTCAAAGCCGGTTCAAACTTGTAGGCATTAATTAAATGATATTGAGGCGAAATGTTTGTCGAACAGCAAAACTTTTTATACCGGCCACTTGAACTAAAATGATCTTCTGTTAAGCAAGGTTTTTCAAGGTGTAGGAACAATTTTTGTCGGCGTTTGTACCAGCAATGTCGATTACATTGTGGACAGAGAATATGTG
>BPTQ01000002.1:156905776-157054780 GCA_019973895.1 Chrysanthemum seticuspe | reverse complement strand
CGTACCATGCCCGAGGGGCTTTTTTGAGACCATAAAGAGCTTTGTTCAGTTTGTAGACATGGTTCGGGAACTCAGGATCAACGAATCCATCTGGTTGGCTGACATAGACCGTTTCTTTAAGTTTTCCATTGAGAAACGCCGTTTTGACATCCATCTGATAGACCGTCATATTCATATGAGCTGCGAACGCGAGGAATATCCGAACAGCCTCAAGACGAGCAACCGGAGCAAAAGATTCTTCAAAGTCTATTCCCTCTTCCTGACGATAACCCTTAGCAACTAGACGTGACTTGTTTCGGATGACGTTCCCTTCAGCATCCAATTTGTTTTTCCAAATCCATTTTAGACCACTGACGTAGATTCCTGTTGGTCTTTCAACCAGTTCTCATACTTCAAGACGTTTGAATTGGTTGAGTTCTTCTTGCATGGATTCAATCCAGTTGTCTTTTGTCATTGCGTCTTTAATGTTTTTAGGCTCAGATTGGCAGACAGTGAGTGCATAAATGCAATGTTCACCGTCTGAGTGAAGACGTTGTCTCGTAATGACTGGTTGGTTCGGGTTGCCAATAATGTTAGCCAGAGGATGGTCTTTTGTCCATCTATGTATAGAGGGTTGATGTTGGTATACATTGTGCAGATTCTGAGGATTCAAATGGTTTGTTGAAGATTCCGCGACATCAGGTGCAACAGTCTCATTAGCAAACGGGTTGAAGAACGCATTTGGATCAAAATCTGCAGGTGGGGGTACTTCATTCAGAATATCATCAGTTGGTTCATCATTGTTGGAAGCGGTGTGTTCAACTGTTGTGTTGGAGTCAACTGGTGTAGGTGCATCTTCAACAGTAGTTGTTGTAGCAGGTGTATCAGGTATAGGAATATTATCAGGTTGTGCAGCGGAAACAGCGGATACACCTGGAGCACGTTCATCAATATCGTCACAGAACAGAGGAGCAAATAACCTTTCCATTTGTTGACGAGTTAGCTGAGGGCTTTCTTCAGCTCATGATGGGGGTTGAGGGAAGTTTAAACGGTTGTGACCGGGTTCTAAGCTGTTATACTCAGAAGCCATTTCTGTGAGTTCATCGAAATGAGCATGAATCGTTTCCATTACCTCCTTAGTGCGACGATTCCAGATTCGGAAACCTTTAGAATTGTCACAGTATCCAATAAAGACTCCAATATCAGCTTTGGCTTTGAGCTTTCCAAAATCATCACGATCATTATTCGGATAGCAAAGGGATCCAAATACATGAAAGTGTTTGAGGTTCGGTTTATGGTTGTGGACAAGCTCGAAAGGTGTTTTGTTGTGGCGTTTTGTGATCATAGAACGGTTTTGAGTATAGCATGCAGTAGATACAGCTTCTGCCCATAAGTAATCTGGAAGTTTAGCATTGATTAACATTGTTCTTGCAGCTTCCACTAACGTTCGGTTTCGTCTTTCAACAACTCCGTTTTGTTCAGGTGTACGTGCAATAGATGTTTGATGCTGAATTCCCTCTTTCTCATAAAATTCACGAAGGGTTTTGTTAACAAACTCAGTTCCTTTGTCTGTTCTGATTATCCGGACGGTGTTGCGGAGCTGAACCTATATTTTTGTGAGAAAGGTGATGATCATTTGTGGAGCTTGGTCTTTGCTATGAAGAATGTAGACCCAAGTCCATCGTGAGTAGTCATCAACAATTACTAAGATGTAGCGTTTGCCGTTGATCGTTTGCACACGCATCGGGCCACACAAATCCATGTGAAGAAGATGAAGCACATGCTGAGAGCTGTGTTCCACCTTTGAAGGAAAATGAGCACGAGTGCTTTTCCCTTGTTCACAGGCTGAGCAAAGGTGATCTTTTGAATACCGGAACCGTGGGAGTCCTTCAACTAGTTTGTGTCGAGCAAGGTTGGTGATGGTTTGAAAGTTTAGATGTGAGAGACGACGGTGCCATAGCCAGGATTTTGTAGATGTTTCCTTTGAAAGTAAGCAAATGGGAGAGGACGCAACCATGTCTTGCATAGAGATGGTGTAGAGACTAGAATTACGCGAGCCAGACATAAGGTCATTTCCATGTAGATCACGAATGAAACAAGTTTTCTCCCTGAAAGCAACCTCCAAATCTCCATCACAAAATTGACCTACTGAAAACAGATTGTGACCGAGGCCTTCCACATAGTAAACCCTGCTGATTTCGATGTTCCCATTAACATAATCTCTGTAGATGGCTGCGAAGTGATCGTTCCCGAATCTGACAGTGCCAATGAACTTTGCAATAAAGTTTGATAACAGTTTAAGGTTGCCTGTCATGTGTCGGGAACATCCGCTATCAACAATCCAGAGAATGATCTGTATCACCTGCATTACACACAGACGACACAGATGGAATAGAAGTAGATGTGGAACCCGAAATGTTAGAGGGTTCCGAAGCAGGTATGTTAGACATACACACATTGAGAATTTTAGGCATCCATTTAAATCCTAGTGTGTTATATATCCATTTCTGCCATCTATAACTACTATTTGCTTTAGTCTTAGTGAAAACACTAGGTGGTACTAAATTCTTAGGAGGTGAAGTGGGAGCTACATTGATAGCAATGGTTGCCTTAGAATCTAAAGAAGGTGGTTTACCAAGCACAGACTTAGAATGATTAGTGGGCCTAGGGGTATTTCGATTCTTAGGATTCCGTAATCGAGAGATTATAGTTTTAGCAACACATTTGTCATGACAATCAGAATTCATACTCTTTCGACAAATAACACAAGGTGCATCAGACTGAATATCAAAAATACTTAACGGTTTAGCATTCGTTACATCACTATTTGTATTACATTTGCCAGACGCAACATCTATAGTGGAAGCAACATGATTTTTATTCAGAGTCCTAGGGTGTTCTTCTACTTTAGCATTCTTTATTGATCTTTTCTTAGGTCGCAACTTCCTATTCTTCGATTGAGTGCTCCTAGGCTATGAAGTGCGGACGTTTGGAAAAAATGCAACTATTCCTGTTTCAGTAGAGGGAAACACATTAGCAACTTGTGATTTGGCAGTGGGAATTCTAGGTTCACGATTACTAAGTGTGACTGGTGCTAATCTCTTAATCACAGTAGGCGGAAGTTGTTCATACTTTCCTAACATTTCCCGTAACTTAGAGATGGTGTGAATCAGATCTTGATTTTCAGAACGAATATTACCAGCAAAATTCATAACTTCTCTAGTGTGAGAAAGATAGTGATCAAGTTCGTTTGATGCTTCATCTCGAGTCTTTTTGAGTAAATCAAATATGACACCATATTCCTGTTTAACTTGTAAAAGTTCTTGTTCATATTTTGAGATTTGACTTTTCAAAGACACGTTTTGATCATCCAGTTGCTCAATTTTAGGATCAGAAGATTTTGCACTCAATTGAGCGATTTTCTTTTGAAAACTAAGTTGATGGTTGTGAATATCTTTTTCACACCAATGAAGACGACGTTTTGCATTGTAAATTTCCGTGTGTAATCGTTTATTTTCAGCTTTTAAAGACTCGATCTGAAGCACATTATCGGTGTTCTCAACAGTAACAACAGTTTCAACAATATCAGCAGAGATATAATCAGATGCAAATGGCAAGGCATGAAGTAACACAACATTATGGATATCAGCACAGATAACATCTTCCAAGAGTCGATCAACATCTTTTCTCAACAGTTTCTTTTTGCGTTTTGTGTTAGATATAGATGTTTCTATTTTCTCGAAAACGTTTTTCATTATCCCAAGTTCCTTATGAAAATCCTTTTCCCAGGCAATTGCACAACTTTTCAAGTTTTTAACATTAGGTAAAAGATTTTTCTGAAAAATGTCTCTTTGTTCTCACGCCAGAGGCGATTGAAAATGTTCAACTTTGATTTCAGAGCGATATTCTATCTCATGTTGTAAAATTTTGAGGTCAGCCATGAAAATGTCAAAATATCGAAGGATTTTTCGATTTTCAGGTTTTGAGTTTACTTCACTAATGGAAGGTAAAGGACCATAAGTTTGTGCAAATTCTGTTTTGGGATTAACATTAGAAGACTCAGGTGTTTTGATGATAACCCTTGGTGTGTTAGAAGAATCCGTTGGTGTGACGAAAGTGACCGCGTTTTTATAATTAAAAGGTTTGTTGTAAACAACATTTTTTAATTTTGATCGACTCTCGTCTTCTGCGTCTAATTCCTCTTGACGATGATATTCAACAACACTCATGACAGTATTATCAATTTTGTATTCTGCACTGGAAACTTCAGGAGTAGGTTTGAATGTTTTTAGTGAAAGCTTTGGTTTGTAATCAGCTAGATTTTTTCCATATCCTTTTGGATTGGGTTTTAAGGTAAACTTTTCAATAGCTGTTACGGATTCACCATGTTTGTAAACAACAGTTTTAAACTCTTTAAGTTTGTTTTGCAAGCCGAGAATTTCGTCAAGAAGGTCATCTACCCGATTCGTTGAATGCTTTTTGTATGCGGAGAACTGTTTTTGACAATTTAACAACTCAGCCTTAGATTTTTGATTTTCCAAGGTGAGAGCGTTAATTTGCTTTTTATGTTCGTGTTTCAGTTGTTCTAATTCAGACAACAAAGCATTCTTCGAGGCGGCTAGATCACGCATCTGTCTCTCTAAATATTTTTCGTTTTGATGAGATTTTGCAAAAGCGGCTTCAAAACCTTTTTCACGGTTTTCTTGAGTTTTAAAAAAGTTGAGTTGCATTTGTAAGCATTCAAAATCCTTTGTTAACAGTGCATTTTTACTTTTTAAGGACTGATTTAATGCATAACATTCCTCCATTTTGATTTTATGGTCTTGAATTAACCGAGCAAAATCCGGATAAGGCAACAGATCATCTTGTTCAACGTGAGTCTCAACATGATCATTCTTTAGATCCTCAAGTACGACCACTGAGTCAATTTGATTATCAAAGGAAACCATAAGGTCATCTTGATCGTCAAATGTAACTACAGGGTTAACTTGAAAATCGTCAGAAAGATATGTAGAAGACTCATTTTGAACAGTCTGATCCGTGCCGGATTCAGATATTGGCGGAGATATTAGTTCAGATATGATGATGGTTTGTTCGAGTACCTGAGACAAGCCATCAGTGTCATACACTGGGCCTGTATCACTCATGTGCAGCTCATGCATATTAGCCATCAACATAACAGCTGCATTAGCCTGCAAGTCCTCCATATCATCATCTGAGTCTGCATCTGCCATAAAGCTCTGTTCTTTGTCTGTAAGAGATCCACCAGCTTCATCCTTAAGAGCCAAAAGTAAAGCCTCTTTGAAATAAGCACTGCCCCTAGTCCTTGGCTTTGGGCATGCATTAGCCAGGTGTCCCTTCTCATTGCAGTTGTAGCATCTAAGACCATTTAACCGATTCTTAGCATTTCCCTGTTCCATCACTTGAGCTCTGTTGTTATTCCTACCCATAGCATTAAACCCTTGACCACCGCCCAACTGACGACCATAATCACGATTCTGAACTTCAACACGTCCATTGTTTACAACATCTTGAGTTTGTGTGTTAGATGAGGAACGAATGCGATTGTTGGATTTGTTGGTGTAACGGCCAAAAGCATTAGCAATCATCACAAATCCTTGTTGCAATGCTTCGAATGGATCGATTTCCTAAGTAGCTTCACTGACATATGCTTGAGCATTGTTGCTGTATGGAACCAATTGATTTTGTTGAGGTTGAGGTTGCTGTGAAGGTGTGTTTGAAGCAGTTGGTTGAGTTGCTGGTTGAGAGGGATAATTCTGTTGAGCATACAAGGCAAGTTGTTGATTGTCCGGTTGTGACTATTTAGCAATTTGAGCACGGAGAATCCTTTCCCGATCAACTTCCTTTTCATGAGGCTTCAAGTAATCGTACAACAATCCATAGGTAGAATGATGCATATTCTTCGCTTGACGAAGAAAAATGACATACTTCTCCCATTCTGGACCAAGACTACTCAGGAACTTAGTATTCACTGCAATTCGTGGCATGATGATGTTGTGTTTATCCAAATCATTGATGACGTCTGAAAATCGATGATGATAGGACTCTAGTGTCTCTCCAGGTTCAATCATGAAGTGTTCATAAGCCAAGTAAATTTTGGATTCCAAATCCTCCTGATTGAGTACAAATCCTTCCATAAGAAGACGAATATGATCCCACATTTTTTGTGCAGTCTTTTGAGCATCAACACTACGAAGAATTGGGTTTGGTAATCCTAAGAGGATGTATTCCATTGCAAGTTCATCAGCTTCATAGTGTAGAAGTTCTGTGGGATTTAAATCTGCAACAGTAGCCATGTTGGTTTGTTCATCTCTTGGTGGAACAGCAGTTGGATCTCCGGGTACAATGACAGTAGGCATCTCAAATGGACCTTCCAAGATAACCTTCTTTAAGAACTTTCCATGTGGCTTATTTAGATCACAAAACCTAAAGAACCTTATCACCCATTGATCGTAGTTTCCTGGAGTGAGCATTGGAGGTCTATCAAGTGATCCAGCTTCATGAATTGATTGTTGGCTGCTTAAAGCTTCACACATCTTTGCAAACCAAGTGGGTTCCTTCATAGTGCTTCATGATGGATGTTGATTGAAATCGTTTGTGTAGGGTAGAACTTGAAGACTTGGTGATGGTTGAACCATTTGTGGTTGTGGAATTGCACCAAGTTGTGGCGTATGTTGCTGATTAAATTGTTGTTGATAAATAGCTTGTTGTTGATTCCATTGTTGATGTTGTGGAGTTAATTGTTGTTGTTGTTGATGATTATAAGTGTGAGGGAAATAGTTAGAGTATGGTGGTTGAGACATGATGATAAACTTGTGTGGTAAAAATGGATCTTTGTAGTCGAATGAACCTTTGTTGATGAAGTGTCCTTAGGCGTAGAGAAGACAAGAACCAAGTAGCACTTATGCGTAAAAATACCAAAAGTTACGCGTAACAAAGGAGTTACGCGTAGGTTTTAGCTTACGCGTAAGTAGGTAAAACACTAAAGTTATGCGTAGACAAAAGTTAGGCGTAGAAACGTAGGCGTAGGATTACCTTATGCGTAGACCTTGGTTTACGCGTAAAGTGAATCTTATGCGTAGGATTTCTACGCGTAAGCTTATGCTTATGCGTAATTTTAGGGTTTTATCCCAAATGATCTTTTACACTTCACAGTGCAAAAGATATCCAAAGTCGACGTATTTTCAGACTTATCCAAGTAAGAAAACACGGAATAAACCAGAAAATTGAAGATCAAACCAAGGAAAATCTTACGCGTAATATTAGGGTTTTGATACGCGTAGGATTACTCGTAACTTTGATTCTGCCCAAATGTGTTTCTAAACCAGTTTTTTGTTATGGAATAACTTCAATAGTACCAAAAGAACACAAAAATGTGAAATTTGATGTACCAAAACTGCTAGACGGGTTACGCGTAGAACGACACCCACGAACAAAAACAAGCTTAAAAACGTAAATCCACGCGTAAAGTTTGAAACTTTTTGCCAAAAACAAGTATTTTAACACCTCAAAACATTGAAAGTACAAGAATCTTGGATTAAAAAGTGTAAAAAACGAGTTTTTAAGATAACCAAAGATTTCGTTATCTTTACGCGTAAGACCCAAAACCAAAAACTTCAAAAACAAAGTGTACACCCAACTATTTGGCTCTGATACCACTGTTAGGTCACTAGTTTTACAAACACAAGTTATAAGAGAAGAGATAAAGGCGGATGAACAAGTATCACACACACACACACGTGTTATACTAAAGACGGTTTAGGCGTAGAGAGTATGTGAAAAGAGAATAACTTGAACAACCAACCCTCAAATGAGGGTTTACAAGAGTATTTATAGGAGAGAAGCTAGGGCAACACTCCTAGTTCCCATCCTTTCTTATGTGGGCTTGGGCCTAAGCTTATGGGCCTTCTACATAAGCTTGACCTTAAACAAACATAAAGGCCATAATAAAGCTACCTATTACATATGAAATATAAATACATGAAATACTGTTTAGGAGTGATTCCAACATATTTCACTAACATATCTAAGATCAATATCAATTGATCTTTCAATAAGTTTCAAAATAAAGTTTTTAATTGGTAAACTATTCAACCCCCTTCTAGTTTTCTACAATCATGATAGCCAAATCAGTTTCTAGACGTGATAGTGGTTATGAGCATCCTAAGCTCATGGAACTACAAATATTTTAGGGCATCGTCAACATGATGCACATCGACTTCGCAAGTCTGATTTGGGATGACGTGATGTCATATCTCAGGAAACCTGGCACCAAGATTCCCTACATCAGATACACCAAGCTGTTGATCAAAAGGATACTCGGGAATAATCTGGACATTCCCTTGAGACTTGATGACCCCAACCATCACTTCGCGTTGTTTGAGCCTACATCAAATGTTGTCAGATTTAAGACTCAACAACAAAGAAACAAGGTGTTGTTTTGCCTAACTGCCTTCTCACTGATGATATCAAGCAACTTCAATCATACTTACGATATCAAGAAGCAGTAGCATTAGGCAAAGTCGGCTTCATGGATGAAAAGTCTTCCACCATCCCAGTCAAGAATACCAGGAGAGGTAGTACTGGAAGTGCAGCAAGCACTAGGAGTACCCGAAAGTATCCAAAGAGGACTCATACCCTCAAAAGGAAAGTTCCATCAAAGGGTGCTATCCCTAATCCGAAACCAGAACCTAAATTAATGGACGAGGACTCCGAGGACACTGATACAGATGAAGAGGTTCACTACTCAGAAACTGCAACAGATGAAACATTAACAGTAGTTAAACCTCTTAGTCCTAAAACTGACAAGGGTAAAAATCCAGTGGAAGAGCAGGAAAAGGAAGAAAGTCAGAAGAAGAGCCACAGGATGAAGAAAAAGAATACCGCAAGAAACTGAAGAATCTCAGGCTATAACATGTTGCTAAGGAGTTTAATCTTCAACAGACTTGTGGCCCTGGAAGTTCAAGTGGTGGCTCACAAACCACACCTGTTCTCAATGCGGTTAATCGACCCGATAAGGGAACTGGTACCACCACCCATGAATCTGAACAAAAGCAGCAAGAGGATGAACTTATCTTCGACTTTGAGGATCTAGAAAAGGAGAAGACTGAAAAGATAACTGATGAAGATATTGAGGAAGCTGATAGGGAAACAAAAGAAAAAGAAGCTCGAGCTAAAGAAGAGCCAAGGATTAAGGCTGAAGAAAAGGCTAAAGCTGAAAAATAAGCCGATGATTATCTTCAAGATAATCCCGAACATAACCCGGAACAAACTTCTGAGCCACCAAATGATCCAGAGCCTTCTCATGGCTCATCTTGTCATTCATCACCACCACCATCCAAAGACGCTACCACCTGATCCGCATCCAGATCTGTAAAGAAACCGACCAACACTTGGGCATCACATGCAAAGAATAAGATTGTGAAAGTTGTCAGGCAAGTAAGGAAGAAAAATGTGGTCAACAAGAAACCGAATCAACTTGCAGACAGAATCAACATTCTTCAGGATGTGATAAACGAGTTTTCAGAAGAAAGGGAACAAATTCAAAATTTTCTGAATAGAGATATCCAAGGGGAAATGGAAAAGACGATCCGAGAATATACTCACAAGTTTCTTCTCGATACCGTCCCTGGAGTGACAAGAGAGATGTTCACCAGACAACTTTATCCAAATCTCATGCAATTGGTCAAGCAAACAATGCAATCTACTCCGGTAGCAATGCAAATCAATCCAATTGAGCCTAAGGTTGTCTCTGAAGTAGAATTGATTTCCAAGCTTGTTTTACAAATGTCTAAAAGATCCACAACGTTTACTTCTAACGAAGCTAAACTATTTGAGGCATTGCTGGAATATCAACTCAAAACTTCATGCAAAGCGGCAGCTGAAAGGGCTAAGCGTCCAAGAGACGATGATGATGCGGATAAGGATTCTGAGCCGAAACGTAAGAAGAAAAATGATGATTCATCATCTATGCCTCCACCACCCCAAAGAACCTCCACCTCCAGAAGATCTTCACAACGTTCTCCTGCTATAGACAAACCTCAGGACTCTGAGTCTCCACCACCAACGCAAAAAATTGGTGATCACTTTGAATACACTGGTGGTAACGATGAGGAGATTCCTGAGCCCCAACAACAACCACCTTCTTCTACATCAACAAAGCAACCAGCATCATCCTCAAAGCCAAAGAAGAAAAAGTAAACATCAGTTGTATCCTGGCTAGATGAAGACGAAACTGAAGAATATGATTGGTTTTCTAAGCTTGTTGATGCAACCCCTCAGTTATCGGAAGGCCAAGAACCGGTAGATGGCAGAACTATGGAGCAGGTCAAGATTATACAAGAAAAGTTCAAGGTGAAAAAGATGACGAAGGCAGAGTTGAAACGAATCAAGAACGACGCTTTTCAACTTCTTAAGGACAGCTCTGCCAATACAATTGAAGTCGAATATCATCTCGACAACATTGCACGAGGCATGTCCAACAACATTGATTGGCTCAACCCTGAATCGAATATCGACTTCACCAGACCAGACAAGGCTCCATACTACACCGACTGGACTAAGCCACTTCCTACCATTGGCCGACCTGATCAACCAAAGATTCCCTACCGTTATTTCTTCAATAATGACCTGGAATTTCTTCTACACGGTAGCGATGATAGCACAAAATACGCTACCTCACTCACCTTCCCATTCCTGACAGCAATCTAATCAAACAACATAGCCATCGAGGAAGAAGCAACACATATGTTTGTTGACAATGTGGAAAAGTATGACCTCGATGCACTGTATGGGATTCATCATTGGCCAGAACAAAGAAGAATCTACTACAGAAGCTGCCAGGTACTCAAATCGAAGAAATAGGTGTATAGTGAACATCGGATCATTGGTATAATGCATGTCAGCCTGTCTTCTAAGTGGGACTACTCATTCCTAAAGAAAATAGTAGTCAAACGTCAAGACGAACAGGAATACGATTTTTCTGAAGGGGATTTCCGGAGATTGTCGCTAAAAGACATTAAAGATATGTATCTTGCCAAGGTACAAGGACGAATGCGACACTTCTCCATGGACATCCAGCTCCAGTACATCAAGTCACTGCTGATATTCATCAGAAGCATCGTTATCCAGCAACGTGTCGAAGATATTCAACTTGCCGTAGAATCATATCAGAAACGTGTTAATCTCACCAAACCACAACTAGACCTTCCCCGATATCAACCATCTTGCTCAGTACACCATCATCAAGAAACCATTTAGGGTTGTTTACCGTAGTGAACTTCACCGTAATTGCTTCATGGCGTGCAAGGAGCTCCACAAGTTTTGTGATCACACTTTAAAGAAGGATCGGGACGGGTTAGCTTATCAGTTGAAAGAGATTCATGAAGGCATCGGGTCAAAGAAGAGGTGGAATTCTAAAGACAAGAGGGATGTGAAGAAGCTCATTACCAGGATTGATGAAAGGTTGTTCCGTCGGGATCAGATAAGGGCATTGGAGAGCTTCGTAGGTGGACGTCCGAGCATATCTCTAACAGGCTACCAACGTCCAGAAAGAACTCCTGGTGTTATTGACAGAATTCCTGGTACTCCTTAATTTGTTTCTTTCATTAATATTTGGATGTGTTGATTTATTATTGACAATGGCTTGTGCACACATAACAGTGTACAACCCGTACTTGTCATGAAAGGACCCTTTGGTACGCTTCAGTGCCACAATCCTATAAAAGGAGCGAAAGCTTCTTACTTTTGAGTAAAACTTTTCAACTTTCAATTTTCAAAATTTTTCTCAAAAGAACAAGTACTTCCCCTTATGATTTTCAAAACCTCAAAAGTTAAAATCACTTGTTGAGGGGGAGTATTTGATTAAAACTTTGTCCACAAATTGTTCTTCGTGGAAATCTTCCCACAAAACTCGAAATGGACATATTCGACATCAAAATTTTGTCAAAAATAACATTTATATGCCATTTTTGACGGGGAAAAAAATTATGTGATAAGAAATATGTTGTAAATTGCTATTGAATCTTCATTCTAAAGACTTAACCAATGAATTGACGAGATCTTAAATGTTAGTAACTCGAAAAGACTTGTCCGGGACGGGTAATAATTTCAAGCTAGTTCGCTAGTGATATAAACGTGTCTCGCAAAGGACTTGTCCTAATAGAATGTACCATTCGAGAAACTCTTGGTAGACATGAACCTTGAAGGTTCAAACCTCCTCACCAAGGAGTGTTTACAACTTTAAGCTGACCTAGTCAGTAATGTAACCGTGTCTCGCGGGAAATTGTCTATCTTGAGTTGATCAATTCAAAAGTGCGCGCTCTTCTCTCACCGTGTAGATTTCTGTCAAAATACTTAAGCACGTGTGGAGGGGGAGTATTTCTGCAAAATATTAAACTCTTTCAGTGGTACAAAATATTTTTACTCATAACCACTTTGAGAGATTTTTTTTTTCATGAAAATGGTTTTAAGGCAACATAGGTTAGTCATGGAGTTATAAGGTGACTAAGGTTAGGAATAATCGTCCTATGATCCGCCAGAGCCGGAGGGATCTACCCAAGGACACCACCAACAGTTAGAATTTAGAAGTCCTTAGGTATGATTAGAAAAAGGAGAAAATAAGAATCAGAGAAAGAAGGAGTTGAATAATTAAAAAGAAACGTAATGAAAAGGGTGAAAAGGAATAACCCTCCAAATTATTCAACTTAGGGCAGACACCGGGTTCAATTCATATGCTACTGGTTGTCACGAGATGATATCGGTATTGAAGAATAAAGTCGTCATGGACCCAGTGACGCATGCAATAAACCTTCTTAGCCACTCAAGTTTCTCTCAACAGAAGCTTGTTTCATTCTCACAGGGAACCCTATGTAAACTATCGGCTTTCTCTTAGAGATTGCTGGTATTGATGAAGGAGACCCTCTCCCTAGTCTCCACTTAGGAAAACCAAAGAGCACTATTGAGTCTAGAGCCACGAGATTCATCAAAAGATCTCTTAGGAACACTCAACATTTCATCACTTGTCGTTCAACAATAAGGACGCAAGTGATACATTTTCGAGTCCTTCACAGATCTTAGCAATCTGTCGAGAACATTTATGAGGGGTTCAAAACTGTGATCCTTAGTGATTGAATGGAAACTCCTACCATGGTCAACATTAAACAGCCCTGACAGCAGGTCATTTCGGTAAATCCTTGTGGGTTACGCTTAGTGTGTCTCAAACTGTCTACAATCGTGGGGTGATGCTTCGGTGTACCTTAGCGACTCACCTGAACCGTAGATGTAATTCCGTATATCGTGTTAGCCTTCTTGAGGGCATCCGGTTTCAAGAACAACCTTTACTAGAATTAGAATTGTGTCTTCACATTATGCTATTGACACTCTCGAAGTTCAAACTTGTAAGTGCTGGAAATCCCGCTAAGGAGATTCCTTCAAGAATCGAGTACTGAAAATGTGGGTCATTACATGAACTTGTTCAATGTAATGCCAACTGTCCCTTACGGGATTCAGACGGCTGATTCGCCCGACCAAGGTGAATGGAATCAAGACATTCATCTGTAGAACAATTGTAGTAATCAATTCTTTATGAAAAGATCACAATGATCAATTGGTGTTCGTGACTGTACCGGAGATGCTGGTGCTGATGGATGCTAGCGGGAGGAAGAGATCGTGCTGATTCTCCACATGCTCATACCAATAACATCACAAAAGAAGTTCTCTCATTATCAAAGGCAACACAAAGTCATAATGATTCTTTATCAAATCAAAGAATCTACAAAGTTATAAATACTCGAGAACTACTTCACATCAGAAATTCATTGTCAAATGAGCGTGTGAGCATGTTGGAGAAAGACGTGGAGACGCTGGAGCAACGAAGCTGATCTGTAGCTGACAACAACATACTATCACAACCACCACAAAGAACAAAGAATTAAAGAACAAAGAAATCCAAGACGTCAAAGCAGAATACTTCAAAAGAAACAAGATCCCTACACTGGGGAGATTGTTGGAATCAAGGCAATTTTTCTCACAAGAAAGAAGAATGTCAGAAGACATCAAAGATACTATTACATCTGCACCAACAACTGTTTAAGATTACTAAGATATCAATTACTAACACTTAGGGGGAGATTGTTGGAATCACTCCTAAACCATTTCTCAAGTGTTAGTAATCAATATGTAATAGTTAGCTTATTTAAGGCTTTTATGTTAGTAATTAAGGCAAGGCTCATGTAGAAAGCCCATGTTCCTATGCAAAAGCCCAATAAGGAAAGGAAGGGACTAGATGTGTTGCCCTAGCTCCCTTCCCCTATAAATAGTCTTGTAACTCTCATTTGAGAGTTGGTAGTTCACTTTACATTATCACTATACGTATAACCTTTCTTCATTTCTATTCGTGTGACTTTGTTAAGTGTTCATCCGATCATCTCATCTATCTTTCTAACATATTGATGCTTGTGTTACAATATGGTGACCTAACAACATATCAAGGATATACAATCATCAGGCTAATCTATCCTGATACAAAATAATCAGGCTAATCTATCCTGATACAAAATCATCAGGCTAATCTATCCTGATACGAAATCATTAGGCTTATCCATCCTAATACGAGATGATCAGGCTAATCCATTCTAATACGGAACACTAGACTAATCTACCCTGATAAGTAAATTAACTTTACAGAAAAACATAATGATCAGGATATGTATTCTGACAAACCCCCGCATAACACTGTGGGGACTTAGAAACAAACACACCCACAACGAAAATGAAGACTATGTAAAATAAATAAAGTTCACTAGGAAAAAATGCCCGGAAAGGAGTGCACACTTCATGATACTAAGAAAAGTCTATGAAGGCCGGATATACATTTCCCCAAATTACCCAATAAAAAATTCGCACAAGTATGCCTTATACATGGCTCACACATACACAAATTCATCAAACTCAAAACACGTCCAGTGGACATAAAAATATCGAGAAGATATCTTCCTACCACAAAAACAACCCACCTGTAACACCCGCAATTTCGTGATACACAGCGGAATTCAAACTGGGTGTTAGTTCATGGCACAACAGTTATAATAATAGAAAACGATGTCTATTTGAGTCATTTTAAAAGATTTATCATACGGTTTGAATAAATAGTTAACAAAGCTAGATCTTTGTGTGTCGACTTACAAATTCACGAAATAGGAAGAGAGAGGCGATGAAGGAGGTACAGTGGTGGTGGGTATGATGGTGGTTGTGGTTAACTCGAACCAAATGAGACCCTTGTGTGAATTCTCCTTTTTAGCCTAAATCAAAACACAAACACCTTGTGGTGTTGATGATGACAACAACGGTGTAAGTGATGGCGAGGTTATGGTGGTCGGCTGTGGTGGCATCACATGAACAAACACACCCTAACAATCCTTGCACTCGACCCTTAAACAAACACACCCTTGGATCCTCTTGATGGTGATAGTTGTGATGTTATCAAGTGGTGATGGAGGTGTGGTGGTGTAGCAGAGGTAGAGGTGAGGCGGTGGGCTGTGATGTGAGAGTGAGAGATGGGATTGATTTTGGAGAGTGAGATATAGATATGATCTATCTGTGATTCAAGTAGGAGAAAAGAAAAAAAAAGGTCGGTGGGTAAGTAGGATAAGGTTTGATATCTTTATTTTATTATTACCCCGTGTAATTCGTGTCCCGTTGAGCTCCAGTGTAAATGTGGTACTTTAATTTGGTAATTGCGAGAAATACATTTCTGGAAGCATTTTTATAAAAATAATATAAAAATGAAGTTATTACTGACTATGAATAATAATTATCGAACTTAAACCATTACTAACGCGGTGTCGGTACGTGTGCGGTTTTCACGTTTTTACGAGATAACTTCTCGTTAAATAGACAGAGGTGAACGAAAACGTTTAGAGAGTAATAATTTGAATCAGAGTGAATCATTTAACTTGGAAAAATTACCGGTTACAATATTGTCTTTTACGTTACGGTCAAAGTCAAATAGTCAAAAGTCAAAGGTTAAAATAGTCATTTTATCTGATGAAAATTTACGTCACATTAGTTAGTCATTGTGATAAGGTAAACTGATAACGTTTAATCTAAAAAAAATTTGACGTATAAAATGGATAAGTATTCTTTCATTAGAATATTATATTAATTTAATACAAGGTGAAATTTACCAGTGGTTACAGTCTCACCCCTTAAATGGAATCTCGTCCCGGGATTCGGTCCGTGTTAGATGTTGAAACGATGTTTACGAATAAATGTGGTTTTATGAGATAACTAGTGATGTATTTTAACTTGTCATTTCTGAAATATGGTGTAATTTATCATGGTCCTGGATTTCTTCTTAGTAGAGTAACGAGTGTTTTATCAGATAAATATTTCTTCTGATTCAAGGTGAATAGTAATCAGTGAACAGTAACCACCAACGGTCGAGAATAGTAACCAAACGGCTACTTTTGTTTTTATGAACGCGCCATTTTAACACTTCAAGACGCCGTATTTTATTACCATTGTTGCGCTTGTGTATTTCGTTGTAGCAGCTACTTACTATGTCAACGTTTTTGCGGGGAGGATAGTGTTGGTAGCTGAGACTGACTTTACGTGGTAAGGATATGGTAAGAGTTTATTTTGTTACTGTGTTTAATCTGATGAACACACATAAATTGTTCACATTCACAAAATTTTGTGATTTTCAAAAAATCAAGTAGAAAATCAATCTAGACATAACCCTAGTACAACTATTCCCAGTATTTGAAAAGTTTAAGTTGAACATAGGTAGTCAGGCCATATTCAACTGTCCCCAGATTAAATATATATGACTATGCTATATTTAATAGAGGTTCGATAAACTTTTCAAATACCTAAATTAGGTATACTCTTGATATGCCCGTACTCTTGATGAGGCAAACTTTCCCATTCTCGAGCATAACCCTCAGAAGGCCTTTAGGTAACTGATTTTTACATAATCCCACAACTCATCAAACAATAACTGATGGATCTGGACACATTCCTTGTGTCAATGATATTTTGTATGATATTATTAAGCACGCGGAATTTACTTAGTAATACTTAGAAGATGGATTATATGATGTATTGTATGTAAACACAGATTAAACACAAAACTTAAGCTCCAATATTGTTGATGAATAATATGAGTGATCTTAGCTTATCACTAGGGTTACACCTTGAAGCCTTTGTGAGTAATACGTAGGTAAATTGACAAGTACCTAAGACATTGACCTAGGACCTCCTTTTATACAACAAGAAGTCCTTTACAAGATAAGTATAAAGCTAACATTATAGAATATACACAAGGTCTATTCTATACTTATCCAGACGCGTTTAACTAAACATAAACTAATAGCAGTGGTAATAATGTACTGGCAGTGGGAATACGTTTCCACTGCTAGTGTTAATCTAAGCAGTGTAAACCACAACTATCCGTGGTAACGGATTATTCCCAACAATCCTCCCCTAAACTTATGATTTCTCTGCAAATCAATAAGTTTCTTCAATATGCATTATCTTCAAGGATTTGGGAATTCAACCAAATACTTCACTTCTTCCTTAACTTCTATATAGCTCTTGAACATTGATCTTGAAGCCTTTGTAACAATGCTTTGACCTTCTCAGTATCTTCATGAACTCTTATTGTTAAGCTTAACATCACTGTAACAGCTCCAGCTCTGAGTGGATATTCTTTCTCAGCAAGCATGAAAACATCTTTTCCATCTGTTGTAGAGACATGATGAACTTCACATGAATCATAGTAAAACCATTTAGTACCAAAACATGTGAGTAAGGTTTTCCAGAAATCATCATTAACATCAGGTTCATAGAGCCTTCTAAGATTAACCCAAAACTGCATCTCCTTTGTATCTTTGAGATCTTGAGTATTAAACCTTTCTTGAACTAACCTCCATAGTGTATCAAGGTCATCTCTGTCAAAAGATTTTATAAGATCTTCAAATTGAATGAATGATGAAGTTGCACCACCTAGCCTTGTGATCTTCCATGTTGGAGCAAAATTGCTAGCAGTGTAAACTTCCCAATCAATAATAGGATGTCGAACTTGCAGTGGTTCTGGATAAAAATCTCCTTCTTCAATCACAATCATTCCAGTCAATTGATCTTCAGTGAATTTCTCAGTAGAAATTTCCTTTTCAATAGACATTTCTTGATCTTCATCAACCTTAGTCTTCTTAACAGTTTGAGAATCACTTACTTTGGCCTTTCTCTTCAATCCAGGAAATCTTCTTGCTTCTTCTTCAGAGCCCATTGCAATAAAATCTTGATCATGTTTTTGAACTCTGTAGTAAGCTCTTTCAATTTGATCATCAGACATTCCTTTGAATTGATGCTTCTTGGTTGGTTGTCTTGGTTTCTTTTGACCCTTTTTTACGGTACTAATCACATCTTCAAGTGCTTGATTGTTCTTCATTTGAATGAAATCCTTCAACTGAGCAGTTCTTTGTTCCTCAGTTAAGGATGCATCAGCTACCAGGTCAATTGCCTTTTTCTTGATTTCTGCATTATTAGCAATCAAGAATTCAATATCTTCTTCAGTAGGAACATAACTAAACTCTGGAGTCTTTTCTCTAAGAACTGTAGGTTGAACAGTGGAAAGTGGATCTTCTTCCATTCTATCCAATCTTTTAGCTTCCGTAAAGCTTGCAACTTCCAATTCTTCAAGCTTTTTCTTTTTAGCCATTTGTTCTTCAGAGATCTTTACAGCAATTTCTCTATCAAGAACAATCTGTGCTTGTCTTTTCTTTGAAATCTTTCTTCCAGATTGCTTTACATCTTCCATAACTGCTTTACCTTTGTCTTTCTTCAATTTATCAAATTCTTCACTTGCAGTGGTAAAAGTTGGCTCGGCAGTGGAAATAAAATCAGTGGTAAAATCAGTTGCAGTTTGGAAAATTTCTTGATCTTCAAGTTGCTCTCCATGAGTATCAGCTTCCTTTGTTCCTTTACTTGTATCTCCTTCATCTTCAAAATCAATTTTCCTCCCCTCAGTGTCAGCACTTGTTTTCCTCCCCTGTTTGGGAGAATTTCCCAAATCATGATCAGCTGAATCACCATCAGTAGGTGAGGATGAAGATGAAATCACCAACTTTGCAGTCCTCTTGTGCTTTTTCAACCCTTGCATCTCTTCCTTTAAGGTCTGAATCTCTTCCTTTAAGTTCTTAACATCCTTGGCATGCTGCTTCTTGACATGTGCCAAATCCTTCTGGAGAGATTTAACCTGCTTGGCTAATTTTGTACACATAGCCATCAATTCCAATTGGTTCCCACTGCCCTCATCACTTCCAACTGTGTTACCTGTTGGGAGAGGTGAATCATGGGGCATAGGTTCAGATTCCTCCCTAGTTGGACTAGGTTGAAGTCTAGAACCACCACTGCTTGTTCCTAGACCATAAGGTTCAGAAACTTGTTGTGTTGTCATGAGAGGAGTTGACTGTTTAGGCCTTCTCTCATAGGTTCTTGAAACTGGTGGGGTATAATCAATGTTTGGAACATTAATTATGGGTGTGTTTTGTTCAGTTGTAATCTTAGCAAGCATTTGGGGTAGGAGAGGTGTAAAAATCATATTGCCATCGTTGTTAAAATTTTGAAAAACTTTAGGCTTTAGGCAACTGATTTGATAAACATTTGTGTGGGGTTGCAGTTGAAACTCATTTAGCACTGCTTGCACAAACCTTGGATACATTAAAAATTTGGTTTTACTCTGTACATTGCCTTTCATACTTGTAAAAATATAATTTGACCAGTTGAAAATCTTATCAGTGACTAGACAAACCAAAGGGTAAGCCATGGTTGAACTAAATTGCTCATAAGATGTTTTCTTTGGACTGAGACAATGCAACAGAGTATGAATCAAAAATCTTCATTGGGGACAAAAACCACTCTTTTTGAAAGTAGCCTTTTTGTCAGTGGTATCATACCCCATGGATGATAAAGTATCATAAATGTCAGGCATAGGTAATGTGATGAGACCATTGAGATCACCCAAGTGGAGTACTCTCCTCAAGGATGCCTCAGTAACATCAATAGTTACCCCATCCACAGTGGCTCATAGAGCATCCACTGTTTCATGTGTATCTCCAATCTAAAGTGTTACAGACTTAGCAGAAGTCCAAAACTGTTTGATTTGAGAGATATAGATTGTGGGTTTTAAAAGCAAAGCATACCTTATATGAGTGGTATTGAGAAAGTCCACAATCTGATGAAAAACAGAGCCACTCTTCTCGTTAGACTTTTGTAAGTAGGCCACTAGGTTGTGCTCATCTGCAAATTTCAAAGATGCCATAGAAACTTTTAATGAAAAACAATATTATGTCAGTAAGAATGAAAGAATAACTAGCCAATTGAGAGAGAAAGATATATAGGGTTAGGGTTTAGAATTATTGCGCAAGCAAAATTATCTTTAGAAAGTGTTTATTATAATATGCAAAGAAGATAATTTCCTTAAAATTTTAACCCTATATATATGACTATCAGTGGTTACTGTCAACGGCTAGTAAAAAATTAGTTACTGACACAATCAGTTGTAACGGCTAGAACAACAGTGGTAAAATAACACTATCAGTGGAAACTGTGAACTAGCAGTGGTAATTTTTCACAAAAATTTCAAAGAGCAGTGGTAAATAAAATCATGTGATAACAAGACTGCTCTTATCATAGTTTTTAGCAAACTACCAGCTATCAACGGATTTGATATATCTTTACCATGAGCCGTTTGCTATGGACTAGCCAACTCTTAATCATAAAGAATATGGTAAGTTGATAACCATATAGTTTTTGGTAAACTATCAACCATAAACGGATTTGTCAAGTCTTTACCAGTAGCTGTTTGCTCTGTACTAGTTGAGTCTTATGTGTGTAAGACATGGTGAATCAATAACCATTTGTTGTGTATCTCAGATATACACCTTTTACATTCAACTCCCATCAAGGCTTGGTTACGTAAAAAATAACCAACTTGTTATTAACCAATATTACCTTGAACCAAACCATTATCCAAGTAAAATATCTTCCAAAGTCAACCCAATAATATCTATATTTACTCCTTAACCTACCAAAATAGGAAAAAGTAAATATACTCATTAATTAACCCTTTTCAACCGACTTTGTCTATATAAGGAGGCTTGGCTTTAGGTAAACTTCATCAATTCATATTCAAACACAATATCTCCAAAACCATAATCATGAGCAACCCTTCCAACACCATCGACATCTCATCTGATTCAGAAGAAGAGTATGTAATCGAGTCAGAGACATCCTCAGAGACATCAGGATGGTTAGGATATTTTCCACCAGGGGCTGGCACTTCTTCCACAAAGTATACCAACGAAACTGCTAAGCGTGTGCCTGCAGCTAAACCTGCAAAATCTCTTGAGTTCTACTCCAGCTCATCAGATGATGACGAGGCGAATGATGAAACCTATTCCATGGCTAAAGATTTGCCAAAAGCTCTTTCAATAGCACTGGAAACAGCTATCTCCAAAATGAAGCAGATATTCATCCCAACAAAGCATGCAATGCTACCAAAGCCTCCTCCACAGGTTCTTGGGCTTCCATGTCCAAGAATGCACTCCACTTATGAGAACAAAAGAAAAAGGGCACCGAGAAACAAGCATGACTATGTGGGCAAAGGCAAGAAGCCAATGGAGTAGCTGAAGTTAGGTGTAGGATGTGCTAGGTTGTAGTCTTTTGTGTTTTGATGATAATAAGTACTTTCACTTTGGTTGTAATGAATCACGTTATATTAATGAAATGAAGTTCCATTGTTTTCCTTTTTCCAGTGTAAGCATGTTACCACTGGTTGCAATATAGTTCCCACTATAAAATAATTTCTGCATAAACATCAGTGGACAACTAGATAGAATCTAAACAACCTCGAGCATCAATTCACCAAAGAGTAACCATTCAATGTAAACAAAGAATCCTTCAAATCTTCAACTCACAAGCATAAATCAAACACCGGAATCATAGTTGAGTTTTAGCAATGGTTAGTGTATATAAACGAATGAACATAGCAGTGGCTATACTCAATAAAGTCAACTTATAAACACTGATACACTTTCCAAGGCCACAGGACTCCAATTTACTTCTCAACCACTTACACCTTCCCCTCATTAACTTACTGAATCTAACTTAAACTTGTATTAAAGAACCAAACACCCACAACCTTCTATAACACCGATACATTTCTCTTAAAAGATTTCAAAAGGTCATCATGAGCCAATCAAATCCAATCAATCTTTCCTCAGACAGTTCATTCTCTGACAGTGTATGGGATGACTTTGTGTTGAACAACCCAAGCAGAGTAGAGAAAGAAGAGTTTGAAGAAGTGTCATCCAGAAAGAAATCTCATAAATCCATGAGTATCACCCCATCATTTGCTGGTCCATCAAATCTGCAACCAGTACCTCAAGATGCTTTGACCAAGGGAGATAGTTCAATGAGTTCATATATTTCTCCCTATGAAGACACAAATGATGAGACTTCCACAAGAGCCTTGAGTGTACCTCCCCTTGCTGCAATACTCCCTAATGAAGATCTTCAAGCACCAAGTGCAAGAGCTTTGAAAGCAGCAGCACCACCAGCTGGTCCTTCATCGTCCTCTCCACCAGTCAGAGAAGTGGTGAGGGGATTAGCATGCCCTAGAGTGTATGAGTGGATAGACATGCGTGGAGCTCCTAAGGTGATGCCAAAGTGGGGCTTCCCAAAGAAACCATAGATGGTAGATGATGGGTAGGTTTAGGGATGGGTTATGAAGCTTGTGTTTGTCACAATTCTCAATTTCCGGTCATTTTTCAAATTTATATTTCATTAACGTATACATTTCTTTTAAATAAACGCTATCGCACGATCATTTATTTTGAACAATTGATCCGACACTTCCCAAAACTTATCCTGATATATTTTTATACTCAATTTAAGATTATAAAAATAATATTATTACTTTACTCGATGTTTTCAATTTATTTTGTATATAAATTGTTATGTATAAAATTTTACGACGGTTGTCGTAAATATTACACGATAATTATTATTTCACTCAATTTTTGTAAGAAATGTATTTTTATAATTTTTATGACTTCAATATATTTTATTTTGACCCGTTAAAATTATATTTTTAGTTAACACTACCCTACAAGCTCAAATATTTACACAAGTTACCACTTATTCCTAATTAACTACACATTTACTCAACATTAAAACACTTGATTATTAATTAATGCATCTAGTTCTTTTTTTTTATGTATGTCGACAAGGGGATGACTCATGCTCAAACTTTACAAAATATCTACATACATATACATTTAATCATATTTTACTAAACATTAAACACATACTTTTCATTATTGCAAAGTGTTAAAGCAAAAAAAAAAAAAAAAAAAAAAAAAAAAAAAAAAAAAAAAACTCTCTTCCTCTCTTCATCACCTAGAACCGGCCACACCATAGAGACCAAGGAGGATCACCAAAGATTTTCAAGTCAAGTTTTTATCAACCTAGTTACACTCTTAGTTTAGGTTTTGAAATAAAAACATAGGGTGTTAGGATTGACCTTTGTTCACTTCACCTCATCAAGTTACTAGTAAGCATTTCATACTCATGTTCATCTTTCATATTCATGTTATGTTCATTTTATCATGCTTGAGTAAAACATACGAGTTATATGATGTTTATACCACTTTTTAATGTTTTCAAGTGTTATATATATATATATATATATATATATATATATATATATATATATATATATATATATATTATCATCCTATAATTACTCCTTGAAATATATCATTTTGGTGATGTCTAGGAACCCATGACACCCTAAGAAGGTGTATGGTAGGATTAGAATAGCTTCGGAGTTGTTTTGAAGTGGTTAGAATAAGTTTTACGCGAGAAAAACTCATTTCGACAACTATATTTAAGGGTCTGATCATATTTGTTAAATCTGGAATTTTCGACAGTAAGTAAAAATTTTTGGGCTAGATATTTGGAAAATATACTTTAAAACGAAAACGTGGCCACTTGAACGGGTTAAAACGGAGTTATAACGAAGAAGTTATGCTATTTTTAAGTTTAACGACGAAAACTATTTGTTTCAGAAAATTCAGCATGTATTCTCAACTTTTTACGAGTCAAAAATGAATCTTAAGCATTATTAAATGTGTCGACTTATAAAAAAATATATTAGTATATATTATCACGATTCCGAGGATATATAAAACGTAGAAAACGGACTTATAACGATTAAGTTATTCACATTTTAAACAAGTTGCCGTAACTATTTTATATAAGCATAACTAATATATTTTCTAATAGACAAACATATCGGCCGCAAATGACCATGTTGAGGGTTGTTTTTAACATTGATAGAGTACTTTTCAGAAAACGATGTCTTCTAGTAAAAGTAAGTTCACCTAGCCTATTTTCCAAAACGTCCAACCGTTCGTCAAACGGAGTTGTAACGAGTAAAATACGGTCACTCAAACTTTGCCGAAAGTTACCTTAAACAATATTTTGGACACAAGTACCATACTTTACCTATATTTTACTCTATGATCGAGACCTCTAGGATGAAAACTTAAATACTAAAACTTTGAGATAATGATACAAGCTTTCCAAAACCGTTGAGTTCGTTTCCTAACACTCGATGTGCACCATTTTGCGACTATCGTAGGAGGTTGTTTCAACGTAAATACTTGTAAAGTATTTTATAATACGACGGGATGTCATAAACATATATTTTGACGATAAACATTATTTCCAAAATGTACAAGTGGTATGGATATCATATGAGTTTGCATGCACGACATTGTTTCATGACTTATATTAGAGCATATCATTTATTTTAGGTCGCGGATAGTTTCCGAGCCTCATTTTCGTGCACTTCATTTTGTTAGCATATCAATCATACCAGGTGAGTTTTCATAGCCCCACTTTCTATTACTTAATTGTTTTACAAACTCTTTGGGGGAGATACATGCTCAACTACTTACTTTTATTTACACAAGTACTCTAAACTTTTACTGATTACCGTGAGTTCATACCCCGCTTTTACTCGTTTAAATTCTTATAAACTATTTGGGGCAAGATACATGCTTATTTATCAAAACATTTAAACTCTTTTTCCAAACAACATTACTTATACTTTAGACTTGGTGCGTGAAGTGACTAGACTTAAACAAACATCCCAATATTTATATGTTGGAAGGCCATTTATTTGGATACAGCCCAACGTGAGTCGTTGGAGGAACATCCCAACATTTATATGTTGGAAGGCCATTTATATGGATACAGCCCAACGTGAGTCGTTGGAGGAACATCCCAACACGAGTTGTTGGAAGACCCTTGTGGTGATATTTATACTTTTAACTACCTTAATGCGCATATTCATGATTGTCATTCTATTTTAGGCAATGGGTTGTGAACACAGAGGTTGCAAGTTTTGTATGGGCGGAACTTGGAACTGGGTGGATTTACAATGCCTTTGCTGTGTGAACATTTCTCAAAGTATTTCAGATCATTTTATTACAAACTTATGAACTCACCAACCTTTGTGTTGACACTTTTTAGCATGTTTATCTCAGGTCGTAAGGTGATAGCATTTCATGGAGCTTTTGGGTCACATGGCATACATTGGAGTCTTGTGCTTTTAACAATTACCATTCGACATGTTTTGTAAACCTTTATGTATTATCAAACTTTGGAATTTCTTGTTTTGTAAACTTTAACTTATTTAATCGAATGGTAGACTTTTCAAAACGTCTCATTATAGAGGTCGTTTTCTGTATCCATACTTTGTGCTATGACGTCATACCCCAATGACACTATCGTTCCGCTGCGATATTTTGGGGGTGTGACAGTGTTTGGGGTAGGTTGTTGGTAGTTGTTTTCAGTTGATGTAGTGATGCTTGTAACCTGTATTCCATGGATGTAACTGCTGCACTTAGAGTGCAGTTTTGTGGAATAATAATAATAATCCATGTTTTCCTTTATCTTTAGTGTTCCTGCATCACACATTTTGTTCCACTAACTTCATTATCAAAACTGACATACTGTCCATCATAATGCTCAAAATCAGAAAGATAGGACTTGTTTCCAGTCATGTGCCTTGAACACCCACTATCTGTATATCCTTGATCTGATCTTTTTGTCCTTGGATGTTCCTGCACATAAGAGTAAAGAGTTAGTTTCTTTTGGGGACCCAAGCCATGATTGACTTGGATATGCCTCATGTATCAATATAGTTAAATCTATCAAAGGTCAATGATACACCATTGGGATTGGTTGTGGAGGTATTTCCTTTAGGTTTCCATTCCCAACGTGCTGAGGCCTTCACAGCATTGACCATGTCCCCCCTTTTCTTGTTTAAAACCCTTGCAGTGGTAACCTTTGAATGAGCAGTGGTAACTGTTGGTTTCTTTTTAGGCACCCACTGTTGGTTATTAGTTACCTTTTTAGCTTTAAAGGTTCCTTTCCCTGTTTGTGCAAATTTTCCAAAAGTTGTTTTGGAGTTTGCACTTTTAACAGGTGGCTTAGAGTGAGCAGTGTTAACAGTTTTTGCAGTGGCAAAAGTTTTGAGGCCACTTCTAAGTTGAACTGCTCTTGGGACCATTTTGCAATGTGAATTAGGGTGTACATAATTTTGAAACCTGTTAGTCTCCACCCTTTTATTCCCATGGACTTCTCTTCTCCCAACATGATAGTCACAATAAGCATGTAAATGATCAAAACTACCACAGATATAGCATGCCTTATTGTACATTACAAAATCACTACCTAGTTGTTGAGATTTGACATGATTCCAACTCCTCTGGTTACCCCTAGGAGCTGTAGGCTTGTTCATATACATCTCAGCATACCTTACATTTTGCATAGGTTTATTAACAGGTTTCCTAGGTTCCTTTGTAACAGTATTAACAACTTTTGGGATAGAAGTCTCTACATTCTTTTTAACATTCTCATCAACAACAGATGAGTCACTAGCACTCTCAAAAACATCATTATCAAGCTTAAGCTCTTCCTCACTTTTCACCACTGTGTCCTTTAAAGGACCATATTCTCTTTCAAGATCCTTAAACTCTTCTAAGCATGTATGAGCTAAATCTATACCTGGAGGTGAATGAACACCCCTTAGAGGTGGACGCACAATATTATAACCCATACCAGACTTAGCTTTATTATATATTTGAGCATTCCAAATTTTATCAGTTGACTTAGACTGATGATAACATGTGTCTAAAGTTAAATTGACATTTTCAATTTTCTTTTAAAGTTTTTCAAGCTCTTTTTGGTATGCTTCATTCACAGTAGTTGTATGTTCTACCTCTCTTCTAAGAAGAATCATATCATCATTATATTTTGACTCATTTGCCTGATAGTGCTCTATTTGCTTTTCTAACACTGCCATAGCTCTTCTAAGATTAGACACAATATAATTAGCAGTGTATAACTCTTGTCTTTCATTAGAATATAAATCATTAAGTCTTTCAACTTCTTTAGCAGCCCTACATGTTTTAGAACAACTATCAAAGTTTTGTACCTCAGGGTAAGAGAAAGCCATGAGAGCAAATTCAGTAGCAACAAGAGAAGCATCAAAATGTTCTTCTTCTTGTTCATCAGCCATGAAACTCCAATCATAGCTCACACCATCAATAGCCAACATTTCCTTTGGATCTTCCACAGTTGGTCCCTTTTTTGCTTGTACCAAGTAGACCTGTTGTCCTTGGTCTTTGGTCTTCTGCATTCTCTAGCAAAATGTCCAAACTTATGGCAGTTAAAGCACTCCACTTTCTTCTTATCAAAGCATGCAGTTTCATCACCATTGATGTGAATAGGCTTGCCAGTCTTCTTGTAGAATTTCCTAGCCCTCATGCTTAGAAGAGCTATCTGCCATTTTATATCCATCTCCTCCAAGTCATCTTCAGCAATTTGCTCTATGTCTTCATGAGTTAAGACAGAGCCATCAACTTGTGTGGATATGAAAGCATAAAAGGTAGGATCTCCAATACTAGCAACCTTCTTCTTTGAACCTGCAATGGTAACATTTACATTACCAGTGGAAACTTTAGAACCAGCAATGGCAACTTCATCATCACTGTCATCTTCAGTGTCATCACTGTCAACAGAGGTTGACAACAATGCCAAGCTACTAGAGCTTGTGCCAAGTTTCCCTGCCTTCTTTAACCTTTGCTCAATAAGTTTGAAGTTGTTGTAAAGGTCATTGAGCTTCATTGTTTCTATGTCTGATTTGTTTTCCCAGACAGTAACATTGGTTTGAAACTCTGAAGGCAAACTTCTTAGGAACTTCAAATTGAGGTCTTCCTTTTCTACCTCAATGCCAAGCACAGTCAGTTGAGTAACAATCTTTTGAAGTTTGGTGAAGATGCTATCAAGAGAGTCATTGCTTGAAGCAGAGAAATTTTCATAGCTTTGCTTCAATAATGTCTTTTGTGTCTTCTTTGTAGCATCATTACCACCAAACACTGAGCAGATCTCTTCAAACAGTTCCTTTGCAGTTGTGTACTTGCTAAATGCAATGATCTGGTCTCTAGGAAGAGTCATCAGCAACAAACTTCGAGCCTTAAGATCATTCTTCCTAAGTCCTTTTTCAACAGTAGATTCAGGCGTAGAAACTTTCACAACATCTGTGTCACTAACCTTCACAGTACTAGTCACTGGCTTGAAAGAATCACCAATTTGAATAATCTCCCATAGAGCATAGTCCTGAATGAGAAAGTATTGCTCAATCAGTATCCTCCACATCTCAAACTCATTAAGTTTGAGCTTAGGTAGCCTTGGTGTAGAAGCGTTGGACTGGTTGTTTTCCATCTCCATTGAATTGAGTGAGTAGGTTAAGCTAATTCCTTGGATCTTCTAAAACAAAATATCATAACCTGGCTCTGATACCACTTGATGGATCTGGACACACTCCTTTTGTCAATGATATTTTGTATGATATTATTAAGCAAGCGGAATTTACTTAGTAATACTTAGAAGATGGATTATATGATGTATTGTATGTAAACACAGATTAAACACAAAACTTAAGCTCCAATATTATTGATGAATAATACGAGTGATCTTAGCTTATCACTAGGGTTACACCTTGAAGCCTTTGTGAGTAATACGTAGGTAAATTGACAAGTACCTAAGACATTGACCTAGGACCTCCTTTTACACAACAAGGAGTCCTTTACAAGATAAGTATAAAGCTAACATAGAATATACACAAGATCTATTCTATACTTATCTAGACGCGTTTAACTAAACATAAACTATTAGCAGTGGTAATAATGTACTGGCAGTGGGAATACGTTTCCACTGCTAGTGTTAATCTAAGCAGTGTAAACCACAACTATCCGTGGTAACGGATTATTCCCAACAATAACTGTCATCGGATTAGGCTAAATCGGTTTAAGTAACAAGAGGTCTTTTGAAAATTTGGCTCGTTCATAGAATTGCTTACACATTTGAGACTACTACTCCCATCATCACATGATTCTCTCTAAATTAGACATAGGTGTACATGCTATGTATAATTTAGGAGTAACAATGCAATGCTTAGACTAATCGACTCATATGATGTTCGGTGTTTGTGATAGTACGACGTTTATAAAGAAAGTAGTATAAGTTTATACATACGTAATAATCGATGTTAAGTATGTAGTATGAGTGTGTAGCATGAGCAAATAAAGCAGATATGCGTGGAAAAGAAAAATAGTCCACACTGGGCTAGAATTATAGACTTTTAATAATGAAAGTTTCGGAAAGAAACTTGATGAATGTAAAGAAAGTTTCTAAATGTTAGCCTTAATAGTTTTATTAGAAGTGATGGTCATTCACGTTTAGGAACTTTGTATCGTGTGTTAGATATCGTGATAGAATAGTCAACGGGCTCGTGGATTGGACTAAGCTAAATGGGCTTTAGTTTAGTTAAGCTAGCATTGAATAATGGCGTGTAACCCATGTCCACGAAAAGCCCAAGCCAAGCCCATTGGAAAGCCTTTTAGGTTTTCATGTCTTGTACTATAAATACCCCTCAAATGGTCATTTGAGGGGTGTGCTTGAAAGTGTGTGTGTGTGTGTTTTTCTTTATTGAATATACAACATCTTGTGTTTATCTTGTCTCACATCATACACGAATTTATCTTTTCAAGTCACCATCTTTCTCATCTTATTTCTAAGCTTTGTTTGTGTTTGTTTCACGTGGGTATACTTGTATACGTGTTGGGTTTGCTAGGTAAAGTGATAAGGTTGATAAAACTAAGGTCCTACAATTGGTATCAATCGCCTAACAATGGTTTAGGAGTGTTTGGTTGAAGTTTTTGTTTGTGTAGTATACGCGTAGTTTCGTTCTCAAAGTTTCACGCTTAAAGCTTTAATTTTTGCACTCAAAAATTCAAGATTCTTGTGGTTTAAGGTTTATTTGGTGCTAAAGTTTCAGGTTTTTGCAAAAAGTTCGAAGCTTTACGCGTTTTGGTTAAGTTTTGAGCTCGTTTTTGGTTCTTTGGTCATTTCTACTCGTAACTTTTCTAGGCACTTTGGGTGAAAAAGGTCAACATTTTTTGGGTTATTCGAGTGTTTTTAAGGATATCTGTGCAAGAGAAATTGGGTGAATCATTGAAAATTTTTTACGAGTAGGTCAAAACCCTAGTTCTACTCGTAAGAAAGTCAACTACGCATAACTTTTCTACTCGTAACTTTTTGGTGAAGAATCTTTGTGCTATAACTGTTACTCAGTGCTTCCCTCACTTGGATAAGTGTGTGGAACACTTCGACTTGTGGATATCTCTTACACTGTGATAGTGTAAAGGATTTTTGGATTCTACGCGTAAGCCATTCCTACGCGTAAGTCATTCCTACGCGTAAGCACTCTTGCTACGCGTAAGTTGGGTTCTACGCATAAGAATTTCCTACGCCTAAGGATTCCTACGCCTAAGCATCCTACGCATAAGATCCTACGCCTAAGATCCTACGCATAAGATCCTACGCCTAAGTTTCTACTCGTAACTTGTGTTTCTACGCCTAAGCTCTTTCTACGCATAAGGTTAAAAAAAAAAAAAAAAAAAAAAAAAAAAAAAAAAAAAAAAAAAAAAAAATTTAAATTTTTTGGCGGGAAAAGTTGAGTAAAATTTAAATTTTTGAGGAGACTAAACGTTCAATTTTTACGCGAGATTCAAATTTTGGTTTAACTGTGAAAATTTTGGTAAAAAATTCAAATTTTTGGGCCTAAATTCAAATTTTTCGGGTCAAATTTTGCGTCAAAATTGTCATAACTCAAATTTTTCATACGACCTTAGAATTGATTTTTATAGTGAATTTCAAATTTTGGGCGAAAAATTTTTAAGAACCGAGTTTACGAGTACGACTTTCGGAATCACCTCAACTGAGCTTAATCATCATCAACCACAACTCCTTTATCGTTGAATCGATCCTACCTCAACTTTATCAGATCATACCTTCATCAATGGCTACTCAACAAGACATTCATGCAGCCGGTGCCGAAAACCGACCTCCTATGTTGGCAAAAGGTGGTTATCTTCAATGGACAAGTCGAATGCTCCGTTACATAAAGACCAAACCTAATGGCAAACTCATGATTAAATCCATTCAGGATGGACCCTTCCAGCCTCGACAAGTTAATGTACCTGGAAATCCTGATGCAACACCTCCCACCGCACCATCTTCTCGTCTTCAATACGAATCTGAATACACTGCAGAGGATCAGAAACAAGTCGAAGCAGATGACATGGCAATTCATATTATCCAACTGGGTTTACCAATAGACATCTTTGCTGCGGTAGACAGTTGTGAAACTGCTTTCGATATGTGGGAACGTGTTAGAAGGCTTTGTCATGGAACAGAAATTGGTCAACAAGACATGGAGAACAAGTTGCTAACTGAATGGGAAAAGTTTACTTCAACTCCAGGAGAATCCATTGAATCATACTATGGAAGGTTTTGCACTTTGATGAATGAGCTAATCAGAAACAAGCTAGCACCCAGAACTATCGTTCAAAACATCAAGTTCCTGAATAATCTTCCAGAAGAATGGGGACGATATGTCACTATTGTCAACCAAACAAAAGACCTTCATCAGGTGAACTTTGATCAACTGAATGATTTTCTGAAACAAAACCAAGCTGAAGCTAATGAAGTCAGGCAAGAAAAATTAGCAAAGATTCATGATCCATTGGCACTCATTGCTAAGACTCTATCTTCAGTGAATACACAACAACAAGCTTCATCATCTTCCAACAACAACAACTTGCAGCCACAACAACAATTCTATCCAGATCCACAATACTAGGAACAAGAAATCACTGATCTCGAATCTGATCAAGAAGACCCTATGTCCCAAATAATTTCTCTCTTGGGTCAAGTAATCAAAGGTCGCTATTCCACACCTACTAACAACAACCAGAGGATATCATCAAACACTCGTAACAGGCAAATTGCACAGCCGGGTGTGAATATGGGTAATCAAGGTCAAATGGTTGGAGTTATTGGGAATCAGCAGGGATATGCTACTGGATTTCGCATGGGTAATCAGGCGGTTCCGAATCAGGGTAATCAGATGAGACAGAATAGAGCAGTGGGTAATCAGAATCGGAATGTTGCAGCTCCAGTCGTTGGGAATCATGGAAATGTGAATCAGGGTAATCAGATTAAGTGTTATAACTGTCAAGGAATGGGTCACATGGCAAGGAATTGTCCTTCTAAGCCGAACAAGAACGATCTTGAGTATCTTCAGAAAACTGTCCTGTTGGTACAAAAGGAACGCGCTGGATTTCAGTTGAGTGCTGAGGAACATGATTTTATGGCTATTATGGATGATTTGAAAGACCTCGAGGAAATTAATGCGAACTGCATCTTCATGGCTAATCTTCAGGAAGCTAAGTATGACACTGAGTCAGACTCACCTCCTGTCTATGACGCCAATACCGTATCTGAGGTACCAATCATTGATCCATGTTATAACAATGTCATATTTGATGTGCTTACTCATGACGAACAGCATTCTGTGACGCCAGCACCTACTTATGATACATACCTGGATAATCCGAGTTGTAGCAATACTACCTCTGAAGCTCCAGATGTGGATCCTAGTGGAGGCTGTGTGGCACAAAATACTGAGACTGATGAGGAAACACGTGCTTATGTTGAATCATTAATCAATCAATGTGGCATTGAAGTTGAGAAAGTTAGAACGGTCAATCGCGAAGTTAAGGCCGCGAATGCTAAATTGACCGCTGAGCTTGAGAGTTACAAGGAGCATGCCAAAGCCTATGAATTTCATACAAACAAAATGTCCGAATTAGAAATTGGTTATCGAGATTCTGTTTTAAGAGAAAAACAATTGCAACTCAAATACGATACACTTGATGTGAATCTGAATTTGAAAATCAAATTTTTAAACAAGGAAATTTCTGATCTAAATGACCAACTTTCTAAACAAAAAGCACTATTTTCTGATCTTGAAAAAGAAAAGAAACAGTTGATTGCTGATTTTTCAAAATGATAAGATTCTCTTCTTGATGAAATTCTTGATAAAACGGAAAAAATCAAAACTTTGGACAATTTGCTTCTTACAACGGGTCATTCAGCTAAATCAAACAAGATGCTTTCTAACCAAGTAAATCCACGTTTTCATACTTCTCATAAGATGGCACTTGGTAATGACCCTTCTTCGTTTCTCAAGAAAGCTCAGAAATCTCAGAATGTGTTGCACAATGGAAAACCTTTGCATGAACCTATAATTGTGCATGATTCTCTTGAAACGTTGGAACTATCTGAGGAGAGTAGATCTAAAATGAAACAAAAACATCCGGAAATCAAACCGATTGATTACAACAAATGGAACCAAATTAATGTTCTTCCTTTTGTTTCTCAAAAAGGACAATCAACGTTTTCCACCACACAAAGTGTTTCAAACAAAGTGTCAACACCAGTTTCAAAATCAGTTTCAAAACCAGTTGTTGTCTCCAAATATCTTTCGAACATTGAACAAATGTCTTCAAACAATCCTTTTAACACAAGTGATGCGAGAAGTATTTTGGAAAATGTGAAAACGAGAATTGCAGATCTTCAAGAGACCGTTAAAACTAAAACCAATATTAGAAACATCTGGTTTAATAGTTTTGATAATGAACAGAAAAAGTTTTTTGAAACTCAAATTGCCCCTCAGCTGAATAACATCAGTGCAAGGGTAATTCATTTTGAACAAGCGTTTTTGAAAGAAACAACTGACTTTGTCAAGGACCATAAATCCCTGGTAAAGCAAGCTAATGAAAGTGTTGAACACATCAAAGTTTTGGAAAAGTTTAATGACTCTCTCTCCGAAGATGTTCTGACCACTGATATTATGTCCATCATTTTGCAAACATATTCTGTTGAAGATCATGAAAGACTCCAGTCTGAGACCTCCGAAATTGTTTCAAAATATGAAAAAGCTCTTATGAAACTTGAAAAAGAAAATATCTCATATTTTAAACAACTTGATCGAAAAACTGAGGAATGCAAGTATGACAAACTGTCGTATGAGCGTGCCCACAATGACATGAAAGCTAAAAATGATCTTTTGAGGGCTCAGCTGGAAAGTCAAAAAAGAAAGGCAGTGGAAACTGTGACTACAAAACCATTGACTGCGGAGAAAGCAAATGTTCCCAAACCGGTTTCAAAACCAAAAATGTCTGTTTCTTTGCCTCCTCCAAAAGTCAATGAGAAAAATGTTTCATCAAAACCAGTCACTCCACCTGCCCTACCTAAACAAAATGTTGATAAAGGGAAAGCGGTTATTGAGAATCCTAAAGTTTTAGCACCTGGCCTTTTTAAGATGAGTACCACTATTGCGTCTGCCTCAACATCTAAAGAGACTAGGATAGCTGAAACCACCTCCCTTCATAAAAATGTGAATCCTAATGCGTGTGCCTCACCTTCTACAGGACTAGAAAGCACCTCTAGGAGCAGCAGACTAAAGCCTAAGAGCAATACAAGGAACAATAGAGTCTCGACTGCCTCTAGGAGTAGTAGCTTGAATAAAGAGAAGAAAGTAGAAGAACACCCTAGGAATTTACAGCCTTTGAATAAGAAAGACATTTCATCTGAATGTACTGAACCTATGAAACTTGCTAAGTCTAATGAATGTGTTGAATCTCTTTGTGTAACTTGCAAGAAATCTTTAAATGTTCAAGATGATTGTGTTTCTAAGAATGTGAATGATAAGCCTGTTAAGAAGAACGTCCCAAAAAGTAATTACACTAAACGAGTAGGAAGACTAGTTGCAAAACTTAGGCTTTACACTACTGACAGGAACCAACGTGTATACTTTAGGGATGATATTTGGAAACCCACGGGTAGAACTTTCACACTCCAGAATGGTACAATGAGTGATAAACCAGAATCCCCTGTAGAAAACCTCTCTGAGTGTGATAAGGATTTTACCTCTAACCCAAAGGAACCTAAATCAAAACGGTTTCCACAATATTCTTTTTCTGTAACTGGCAGGTTATCGAAATTTGTCTTTGGATCGTCGACTCGGGTTGCTCCAAGCACATGACCGGGAATCTGAAGCTGCTGATCAATTTCGTCTGGAAATTCATGGGAACCGTACGTTTCGGAAATGATCATGTAGCAGCTATCATGGGTTATGGAGATCTACCTTTTGGAAATTATTTGATCACTCGGGTTTACTATGTCGAAGGGTTGGGACACAATTTGTTTTCAGTCGGGCAGTTCTGTGATGCAGATTTAGAGGTTGCTTTTAGGAAAAATGCTTGCTTCGTTAGAAACTTGGATGGCACTGATCTCTTAACTGGGAATCGTGATACAAACTTGTATGCTATCGACATCAACAAAATGGCCTCTTCATCACCAATATGTCTTATGACACGAGCATCTGGAACACAGTCCTGGTTGTGGCACAGACGGTTATCTCATCTCAATTTTGACACCATCAACAATCTTGCCAAAGACAACATCGTCAATGGACTTCCAAAGTTCAAATACACCAAGGATCACTTATGTCCATCATGCGAACAAGGAAAAAGCAAAAGAGCATCATATAAACCCAAATCCGTACCTAGTTCGGAAGCAAAGTTGCATATGTTGCACATGGACTTATGTGGCCCAATGAGAGTTGAAAGCATTAACGGGAAAAAGTATATTCTTGTTATCGTCGATGATTATTCAAGATATACATGGGTTAAGTTTCTAAGATCAAAAGACGAAGCACCAGGCATCATCATCACCTTTTTGAAACGTATTCAAGTACTTCTTCAAACTCCAGTAAGGGTTGTAAGAACAGACAACGGCACAGAATTCACTAATCAGGAGTTAAGAGCTTATTTTGAAGATGTTGGAATTACTCATCAGACATCAGCTGTTAGAACTCCACAGCAGAATGGGGTAGTTGACAGAAGAAATCGAACTCTTGTGGAAGCTGCTCGCACAATGCTAATTTATTCTAGTGCACCGTTATTTCTATGGGCTGATGCTGTTGCCACTGCTTGTTTCACTCAGAACCGATCCCTCATCCATCCAAGATTCAATAAAACCCCATATGAAATAGTGAACAACAGAAAACCTGATATCTCTTACTTTCACGTGTTTGGCGCTTTGTGCTATCCTACGAATGACAGAGAAGATCTTGGAAAATTGAAAGCTAAAGGTGATATTGGAATCTTCATTGGATATTCAGATAACTCGAGGGCATTCAGGGTGTATAACAGAAGGCTAAAGAAAATCATGGAGACGATGAATGCGAAGTTTGACGAACTTTCAAAGATGGCTTCTGAGAGACTCGCTCTAGAACCCGCACTAAACCGACAGACTTCTGGACACATCAGTTCAGGACTCGTACCTCAAAGAGCTCAATCAACTTCGTTTGATAATCCTAAAGAACAAGAATGGGAGAATTTCTTCGAGTTAATGTTCGATGAATACTATGGTGGAACCTCGACAAATGCATCAAACCATCATTCCGCTGCACCCGCTCAAAATCATCCTCCACCACCAACAGAAGATGCATCTACAACGGTCGAAACTAATGCACCAACTCCATCAACATCATCTACATCTTCTCAAGTTATTGCACCCGTTCTACCAGTAGTTGATGAGCAAAACCAAAACCAGAACGATGCAACGTTAGATGAAGACTTATTTGAAAACCCGTTTGCTACGGAATCAGCTGAATCTTCTTCAAGCTTACGAGAACCATCTAACTCGCATACGTATAACCAACGATATCCATCTACTCTGAAGTGGACAAAAGACCACCCAATTGAACAAGTTATTGGTGAACCTTCAAGGCCAATTCAGACGAGACGCCAACTTGCCACCGATTGCGACTTGTGCATTTACCTTTGCTCAATTAGCAATCTAGAACCAAAGAACATTCATGAGGCAATGGCAGATCCCACATGGATAGAAGCAATGCAGGAGGAACTTCTTCAATACCGTCTACATGACTCATGGGAAAAGGTTCCAAGACCCATTGACGTTCGAGTCATTGATCTTAAATGGTTATGGAAGAACAAACGGGATGAAGAAATGACTGTAATTCGCAACAAAGCTCGTCTTGTGGCCAAAGGATACAGACAAGAGGAAGGGATAGACTTTGAAGAGTCATTCGCGCCGGTAGCTAGACTTGAAGCAGTCAGGATATTCTTGGCCTATGCAGCTCACAAAAACATCACGGTTTATCAGATGGACATTAAGACCGCGTTCTTGAATGGAACGCTGAAAGAAGAAGTGTACGTGAGTCAGCCAGAAGGCTTCATAGACATGGAACATCCAGACTACGTCTACAAACTCAAAAAGGCAATCTATGGTTTAAAACAAGCTCCGAGAGCGTGGTATGACGAACTGTCCTCTTTCCTGATCCAAAACAATTTCACCAAAGGAACAGTTGATCCTACCTTGTTTACACAAAAATGCAAAAACGACATTTTGATTGTTCAGATTTATGTGGACGACATCATCTTTGGGTCCACTAATCCGAATCTTTCAAAACATTTTGAAAATCTCATGAAAAGCAAATTTGAAATGTCCATGATGGGGGAACTAAAATTCTTTCTTGGTTTACAAATACATCAGTCCCCTCGTGGAATTTTTATAAATCAAGCTAAATACACAACCGAGATTTTGAAAAATCATGGTATGGATAACTGTGACTCGGTCGGAACACCAATGGTAACATCACCAAAAATTGGAGCCGATTTGTTTGGGAAACCTATTGATCCGAAGAAATATCGGAGCATGATTGGTTCACTCATGTATCTTACTGCTAGTCGACCAGATATTCATTTTGCTGTTTGCTTATTAGCACGGTTTCAGGCTAAGCCTACCGAACTGCACCTCAAAGAGGTTAAACGGATCTTTCGGTACCTGAAGACATCCATTCACATGGGACTTTGGTATCCGAAGGAATCCGGATTTGATCTAATTGCCTTTTCAAATGCGGACCACGCAGGTGATCAAGTTACAGCAAAAAGTACATCTGGAGGAGCACAATTTTTGGGTGAAAAGCTAGTCAGCTGGTCTTCAAAGAAACAAGATTGCACTGCACTTTCAACCGCTGAAGCTGAGTATGTGTCTCTATCTGCGTGTTGTGCTCAAGTTCTATGGATGAGAACACAACTCACAGATTATGGCTTTACTTTCGATAAAATACCTATGTATTGTGACTCGAAAAGTGCCATAGCCATATCATGCAATCCTGTTCATCACTCAAAGACTAAGCATATCCGTGTCCGCTATCACTTCATCAAAGAGTACGTCGAAAATGGTACTGTTGAATTATTCTTCGTGAAGACTGATTACCAACTCGCCGATCTATTAACTAAAGCCCTTCCAAAAGAAAGGTTTGAGTATTTAGTTCGACGAATTGGAATGCGAAGCCTAACCCCTGAGGAGTTAGAACGTCTTCTCGATTCTTCTTGAAAATGATTTTTCCAAAAAGCTTCGCTGTAAATATTTTTGAAAAACAAAATACAAAATTTGAAAAACCAACAAAAACAAAATATAAAAATATAAAAACTTTCAAAAATACAAAAAAAAATTATAGAAAATCAAAAATCCAAAAATATTCTTCTACGACATGTCTCTTGTATAATCAATATTCTGTACGTTTCTAGAAATGTCATTCAACAATGATACGGGCATGTACAGATGCTTGAGCGAGAGTTCTTTAATTGTTTTCTAAAACATGTCGTTTCTCAAAATTTCTTCAATAAAATGGCTTTCGTATACATCAGTACGAAACCCGGACCGAAATGATGACTTTTGATTACTTTCAAATCAAAACTCGTGCTTTGATCGAAAAATGAGGTGTACGCTTCAGTGCACTACATTTAAAAATGGTGAGAAATCATCATCATCTTGAGCACCTTTTCAAGATTGTTCAAAAAGATTTTCAAAATCTTTCAAAATATTTTGTGCTCAAGATAACTCCCTCTAAAACCCTTTAAGTGAATATGCTTTATTAAAGGGGGAGTATAAAACAAAAATGTTCCAAATTCATGCTTCAATCAAATCCGTTTGTCTCCCCAAAATATTCTAAAATGTTGTTTAATCAGTTGATTTCAAAAATATCCCGAATATGCTATTTTTGAGGGGCAGGAGACGTGATTAAAATGTGATCAAAAAAGTTTAATGATCGTGGTTTGAATCTCAAAATGAGCTCGACTCAGACGGAACCAATGAATTGACGAGCAATTATGTACCATCTCGAGAAACTTTCTATGGACTTGACCAGGACGGGTAATAATTTCAAGCTAGTTCTCTAGTGATGTAAACGTGTCTCGAATCGGTCTAGTTCATTTAAAGTCGATCAATTCAAAAAGTGCGAACTCTACCCTCTATGTGCAAATTTCTGTCAAAACTTTTAAGCACATGTGAAGGGGGAGTGTTTCTGAAAATATAAAACTCACGGAGTGTTGCAAACATGTTTTCTATCATAAACACTCTGAGAGATTTTCAAAGAAAATGGTTTTATGGCAACAATAGGACAGTCATGGAGTTATAAGGTGACTAAGGATAGGAAATCAGTCCTATGATCCGCCAGAGCCGGAGGGATCTACCCAAGGACATCACCAATAGTGTAGAACTAGAAGTCCTTAGGAATGATTAAAAAAAAAAGGAGTAATGTGAGAAAGGAGAAAGAAGGGGTTGAAGAATTAAAAAGAAATGTAATGAGAAAGGGTGAAAAGAAATAGCCCTCCATATTCAACCTTAGGGCAGAAACCGGGTTCAACACATATGCTACTGGTTGTCACTAAGATGACACTGGTATTGAAGACAAAGACGTCATGGACCCAGTGACGCACTGCACTAAACCTCCTAGCCACTCAATTCCTCTTAAAAGGATTTGTTTCATTCTCACTGGGAACCCTACATAATCTATCTGCTTTCTCTTAGAGATTGTTGATATTGAAGAAGGAGACCCCCTCCCTAGTCTCCGCTCAGGAAAACCAAAATGCACTATTGAGTCTAGAGCCACGAGATTCATCAAAAGATCTCATAGGAACACATGACATGACATCGCTTGTTGTTCATCAATAAGGGCACAAGTGATATATTATAGAGTCCTACGCAGATCTTAGCAATTTGCCAGAACATTTATGAGAAGTTTCACATCTGTGATCTTCAGTGATTGAATGGAAACTCCTGCCAGGGTCTACATCAAGCAGCCCTGACAGCAGGTCACTTCGGTAATTCTCCGTGGATTACGCTTAGTGTGTCTCAAACGGTCTACAGTCGTGGGGTGATGCTTCGGTGTACCTCAGCGACTCATCTGAACTGTAGATGTACTTCGGTATATCGTGTTATCTCACTTGTGGGACTCCAGTTCAGGAACGGCCTCTGTGAGAATTAGAGACGTGTTTTCACACTATGCTGTTAACACCCTCGAAATTCAAACTTGTAAGTGCCGGAATCCGCTTATTACTAACAATGTTTTATGTTTTCTTCTTATGGAAGCTCTGGAGCGGATGGATCGTGCAGACTTGCCACATGCTCATACCAACAACACATGAAAGTTCTCATCATAATCAAAGGAGATGATTCTTCGTCAATGTCAAAGAATCTACAAAGTTTAAAGACTCCAGAACTACATCATTGGTAACCAAAAGAAAACTAGAAGTGTGAGCATGGTGGAGAAAGAAATGGAGAATGACGTGGAGACACCTAACCAACGAAGTTGACAACGGCAGACAACCACATTAACCGATCACAAAGCATGAAGGAACAAAGAATCAAGACTATTCAATATCTACACACAAAGTCCTAGCTCAAGAAAAGTTGAGACCTAATCAAGTGGAGCATCGTTTGAATGACCACCCCTTAGGGGGAGATTGTTAGCCTTAATAGTTTTATTAGAAGTGATGGTCATTCACGTTTAGGAACTTTGTATCGTGTGTTAGATATCGTGATAGAATAGTCAACGGGCTCGTGGATTGGACTAAGCTAAATGGGCTTTAGTTTAGTTAAGCTAGCATTGAATAATGGCGTGTAACCCATGTCCAAACCCATGTCCACGAAAAGCCCAAGCCAAGCCCATTGGAAAGCCTTTTAGGTTTTCATGTCTTGTACTATAAATACCCCTCAAATGGTTATTTGAGGGGTGTGCTTGAAAGTGTGTGTGTGTGTGTTTTTCTTTATTGAATATACAACATCTTGTGTTTATCTTGTCTCACATCATACACGAATTTATCTTTTCAAGTCACCATCTTTCTCATCTTATTTCTAAGCTTTGTTTGTGTTTGTTTCACGTGGGTATACTTGTATACGTGTTGGGTTTGCTAGGTAAAGTGATAAGGTTGATAAAACTAAGGTCCTACACTAAAATCCAGCTTTTCTAGATGATGAATCAATTTATTCCTTAGCAATCTCATATCTTGTATTTCTAGCAGGAAAATCGATAGATTATGACGGGTTTCGTGTAAAACAATATTATGTACGGTCGTGAAAAGTTTAGAGATCACTGTATCACTCACAGTGTCTACGGAAATAATAGAGACCATTAGTTCAAAATGGCACAATGTTCGTTAGTTTAAGTGTTTCAGTGAAAGTGTGAAATGTTTCATATCTCACAAAATGTACGAGTAGGTACATGATCAGGGAAAATGTGATTGTGTCGTAATGCCCTAATGTGTATATATTAATATACTAATATGTTCGTGTAGCATAAACATGCCTAGAAGTCACATAATCGTCTGGAGGATGGAAGGCACGGAGAGCGTAAGGCTATAAAATGTTTTGTTTGTAAAAGTGGTTATAGTTCAGGTCTCAATTAGACTCGTTTCTCTATAACTGTAGCTCTGATACCAATCTGTAACACCCCCAGTTTCGTGATACACAACGGAATTCAAACTGGTGTTACTTCATGGCACGACAGTTATAATAATAGAAAACGATATCTATTTAAGTCGTTTTAAAAGATTTATCATACGGTTTGAATAAATAGTTAACAAAGATAGATCTTTGATGTGTTTACCGTGTGCAAGTTTTAAAAATTTATAAACACGATTTATCCGTCTAATACTATAAACACATATGAGCAAGTATACTCGTTCCTGATAGCAAAGGTGGGTAAGTCGAGATCGTCCCAAGAGATTTTGTGTTTGAAATTGTTTTAAAAGATTAGTAACAAGAAAGCTTTGTCAATGCTTCCTCCATAAATGATGTTATAGTGAAATTCAATATAAAGAAGTATATATACTTGTGTGTAGTCTATAGGCAATCATAGTAAGTGTTCATGAAGGCTTGGTGTAAACTCTTGATGTGATGCACAAATCATAAGCAAATGATTTCCAACCATGGTTTATGTTTGCAAAAATCATTCTAAGAACAAAAACATATAGGCAATCCTTTCGGTCCTTATCCTAATGATTATCCTTTAGAAAAATCCATTTGTTTGTAAAATGTTCTTATTAAACTCGTTCTGATGAAAATGTTTCTAGTCTTGTTTTAATAAGTAAACATGGTGGTTGTCAATCACCATATCCCCATACTAGTTTGTGACTTAACTTTTTGGAATAAAACACAAGAGAAATCCTTTCGGTCCTTTTTCTTAAAACATGTTTTACCGACAAATCAAACAAGACTAGTATTTTTCTAACAACCTCATTTAAACAAGATCATATATACATGCATCACATATGAGAACACTAGGATGATTTCCTACATCCTTACACACAAGTATATTCAAAACTACTTCATGATAATAATAACAAAACACAAGAAATAACAAAGTAATTCCAATAACTCAAGAGAATAGAAATCCATAACAAAGTTCATAGAATACCTAAACTTTTGCGATTACAAGAACTAGAAATCGTGGCTTATAGCAACCACACGCCTCCAATCACCTAGCTTAACCATATAACTCCGAATAACCAAAACAATGGATGAAAATTGCTCTCTCCAACCTCCTGGACGTTTTACAGTGAATACTAAACTTTTTGGATGAATAAAATGGTTGGTAATAGTTTTGGTGTAAACTATTACACTTTGGGTTGTGTCACACCTAGTATAATAAGTATAGGTTCAATATATAGCCAAAGAGACTTTAGTAACTGGCCAAAAACGTTCCTAACAAGTTAATAACAAGAAATAATCGGCCTCCAATGATTATGGGGAGTTAAGGCAACATTAAATACGTTTTTGTGTAACTCCAGTCCATGAAACCGGACCGGTTACGATGCAACCGGATCGGCTGCCTTTTGACCATCGCCCAACCGAATCGGTTGCGGGCTCTAACCGAACGGTTGGGCGCCTCAGCTTTGAATTTTGTTGAATTTCTTGATTCGCGCCTCTTTCTTTGTTCTCGCTAATGATTTCCAATCCGAAACTTGATCTTTCCTTGCTGTAGATACTTAGAAATCATTGTGCTTCCTAATCATTGAGTCCAAAAGCTTCCTTGCTAGACTTCCTTCCTTGGGAATTCTCCAAATGTGCATAAAAACTTTATTTCTTCATTATTTGTGATATCTGGCTACATATACATACACAATACGCATCTTTTGCACTTTTGCAATAGTTATGAGTAAATATAGCCGATTATCATGCACAAAACCAACAATAACGCTACTAAAAACATGTTCATTTTAGGCGTTATCAAATTCCCCCATACTTGAGTTCTACTCGCCCTCGAGTAGGTCTAACATTTGCAAAAATCAAATTCAATGGTCTTGATACCGTGGTTCCGAAAAATTTAACAATCATCCCCAAAGAGATAATCATTAATTTGCTTTTAATATGTGGAAAACTTTTAAAATGAACCAAACACTTTAGATAACATAACTAGAACACCTCACGAATAATTTTAAGAATTCACTCAACACTCATATATTGGTGGGTATATGTAAATCGCTCAATGCCTAGTCATGATCAATGCTTTTTACCATAAGCTTGTACAGGTATCAAAACAAAGAAAATAAATTCATCAAAGAGGGCTTTTATTCGGGTTATAATGTTATGGCTTCGGGTTAAGGGTATGGATAAGGCATGGGATGGTTTTGAAATTGGTGTTAAAAGAAAAATAAAGTCAAGTCTAAACCTCCATGTTGCTAACCAAACCACAATCCCGAAAATGATTATATCTTCTTCCTCTTCACATATTGATCTCCAAATATATGTATAACTCAATTTAGCTCATTGGCTAATCAATATTCTTCATATATCTCGTTGGCTATAATCATTTTTTTAACAAGATCCCCCACACTTAGTGTAAGCATACACCACAAAAAAAATACAAATGAGAAAGACGTCTCATTCGTCATTGTTGGAGAATGGTACACACTATAGACAAAGTGTAGTTTCTTCATAATCATCAAAAACAATCCAACACTCCAAATAACTAGCAACAAACCGATAGACATGACATGGGTTGGCTAAGGTTTAAGGTGTAAAATCTTTTTGTATTTTTTCTGGATTTAAACAAAAATGAAAAGATTGGCTCGAAGGGTGTAACTAAGTGTATCTAGTGCTAAAGATGATCACTAACAAATGGGTCCATATAAGGTGGTTAACTAACCAATGTGGTTAGCTAATATATCATTAGATGTAGAATGGACGGCCATTTGGGTTAAATCCTACGATGCCTCTTATCACTTGAACATATTTTTATCACTCAAGAGTCATTTTAACCGTAATGCATAACTAGTACAAGTTCTAGAATCGACATAATCACCGGCACACTCATAGCAAATATAAAACAAAAAATGTGTTTTATACAAAAAGAAACCTCACAATTAAGTGAAAAAATGCTATAATGCGCGTTAGAAAATGCTATCCAATCCAAAATGAATTACTTCCGTAATTTGGTTCAAATTGAAAATTTTTTCAAAATCCTCATTTTACCATTGAAATACCTGAGTTGTTTTTTTAATATATCCCAAAAATGTGTGAAAACAACTAGACAATCAAGGGCGACTTCCTGCTAATTATTTGCATCCAAAAGTTTATCTAAAAATAAGACTAAAAGCTAAAAATTAAAAATGGTATCATTTTTCCTATTTTCTTCCCTCCCCCATACCTAAGTTTTGCATTGTCCTCAATGTAATAAAAATAAACTTCATAGTAAAGAAAATGGGAAAAGAAATAGTCAAAAGATACCACGGGATAGAATATGCAATACGCATATTAGGTCATAAGCAAGCATGTGAGTTATCCAACTCCAAATATTTGACCATCAATAAGCTTCCGAAAAATCCATCCTACAAACAAAACTGCAATACACAATACACAAAACAAAACAAAACAAAAAAAATGCTACTAAAAATACGAAAAATAACAAAGTATGATAATCATCCTAGATAAATAGTTAAGAGATAGAGATAAAATTGTTTAACACATGATAACCATTGTTTTTGAAACCATAAATCAAGAATGATCCACGATCATTCGTCGTCCTCACTCATCTCATCACCTTCTTCATCATCATCATCCTCGTCATCATCATCACTCTTGGACGCATATTGCTCATCCACAAACTCCGAACAAACTCTCCTCTTCTTCTTCGTTCCTCCAACTCCTGATGAAGATCCTCCAACATCATAGCTTGATACACCAACCTCGGGTAATCTACCATATGCGGGTATTGGGTCAGGAAATGGTGCATAACCAGGATATGGGTACGGATATGGTCTAGGATAAAAAGTGTAGGGGAAAGGATATTGTAACATATAGGATTTCACAATCACACTAAACCATAATCATATGGGGCGTTTAATATGTTTAGAGAGAGAAAGTTCTAGAGAGAGAAAGGGAAGAGAGTTGGGAACTTTGTGAAACAAAGAAAAATGGTATTGAAACTCCAACCCTCTACCTTGGGAGGTAAAGGGTATTTATAGTTTCTTACAAACAAACGCCACCTACGGGCGGTGGATCAGGCATACAGTGGGTAAATACCCGTCCGTCCTCCACGGTGTTACTTAACAAACTACATTCTAACATAACTTGACTACGACTACGAGCTTTCTATCGAATACATATACTTGAGGTGACCGACTCTTTAACTACTGAATTTTCTAATTCCTTACAATCTCCCCCTAAGGGAGGTCACCTCAATTTACAATGAATACAAACATATATTACATTAGATTGTTCTAGGATTCTTGATTAAGTTCTTTGCTCAGTAGCCCGTAGTCATTGATTCTTCATGATCTGCATGTTTGGATAGATTCGAGTGGAGGAATTTAACTAATCCACGTGATGAAGAGTTTTGAGCCAGCATTGAGATCATCAGCCACATTCATCTCTTACTCATCCATTGTGGAGCTGGTATTATGTGATGTTGTGACATTTGGACCGACATGCTCACATTCTGGTTCATGATATATTCTTATCAGAGTAGCGGAAGCTTTAGTTGATTCATGATATTGGCAACAGCGTAGCAGAAGCATGGAGTGAAAATATCAGAGTCATTGATGCGCTAATCATGATTTCTTTAGAACTGAATGTTTTGTGTAAGCATGCGGCTATGGATTGACCGCTTCATTCTGATCAGCTGCAAACGTCGGGGTGTACCTGCATAAAACAGTTAGCAATAAAGCATATGAAAGTGTCTTTAATCACTTTTATTGAATTGAGGTACACGGCCCACGGTTCCCCGTTGATCAGTACAAGTACTGCCTGTGATCAGGTATAATTCTGAAGAATTTCCTTGACAAGGTTTCGCAGCTGCTCTAGCTGTTCTCAAATCGGAACGTCTCAAAGAAGACAACACGGAGTGAGTGAACCAGCGAAATAAGATTCACTGATTGATGAAAAGAGATTTGAAAAACAATCGTGTACTGTTCAATAGAAATTGTTTTTGCAATACAACGAAGGTTTTAATGAAAATCAATTATCAATCATAAACACCTTTTATTTTGAGAAATAAGTACACAGTCGATGTGCAAAAGAAAAGGGTTTTTGGGCACAACGACTGGTTTTTCAAAGGTATCCGTCAATCCATAACCTGAACCAGGATTGATTCAAAAGATTGAATCGCCCCATTGTTTATGTTCAGTTGTTACATGGTTGATCTATTGAATAGATCTCACATGCCACCTACCAGGAGCTTGTTTGATGTTGGCTCCAGAAGGCTTTCCATCTTCATTGTGAATATGTTTGCATATCACTCAGATGTTCTGGCAATACCACAAAGATAATGCGTAGGACTCATAAGATATAATCTCTCTGTCCACATTGTGTGAAACAGAGAGTCTTCATTGAAAGTGTCCTAATGAGATTTATAGATGATCTCGTGGCTCTAGACTCAGTTGTGCATATTTGGTTCCTATGCCGGAGACTAGAGAGAGGGTCTCCTTTTTCAATATCAACAATCTCTAAGAGAAGGTCGATAGATAATGTCGGTTCCCTATGAGAATGAAACAAGTCCTTTTAAGAGGAACTTGAGTGGTTTGGAAAGTTGAAGTGCAGTGCATCACTGGGTCCATGACGTCTTGTCTTCAATACCGATGTTACCTTGGTAACCACCAGTAGTATATGAATTGAACCCGGTTTCTGCCCTAAGGTTGAATAAATGGAGGGCTATTTCTTTTCACCCTTTTTCACATTTAATTTCTTTTTCATTCTTCAACCCCTTCAGTGCTTACCGAAACTTCATAACTAGAACCTTGTTGGGTTTATTCCAGTACTAGCTCAGTTTCAGTCCGCACTCTTCCCATATCTCATTTTTCACCTTTTATCATCATACCTAAGGACTTCTACACTAACTAGTGGTTTTTTCCCTGGGTAGATCCCTCCGGTTCTGGCGGATCATTGGACCTCAACCTAACCTTATCATCCTTATATCACCATGCATAAAGTAAAGTTGGTCGGTCTTTTGATGTAGTTCTTTCGCCTTGAAACCAATTGAAAACCATTTGAAAATCAATCAAGATACTTGTGATATAAAATCAAAGCATTTTGTATCTTAATTGTTTTGATATTTTAGAAATACTCCCCCTCAACATTTGCATAAAAATTCAGAATTTGTTTAGCACATGGAGGCAAGAGATCTTTGAAATCGTTGGATTAAGAATGAAATGTCCAATCTTTTGATTAACATTTTCTAAAATGATCATCATCACTTCCCAATCAATTTGATTAGATAAAGCATTTTGAGGAAGGATGAGGTTTTCAAAAGTTTGCTCCCCCTCAATATGTGCCTCGAAGTTTGAAAGAGTTTTGCACATATTAGAGGGAACCTGCACATAGAGACAATTCAATCACGTTTCAATAATTTGAGGTTTAAAGTAGATGCTCCCCCTCAACATGTGCATGGAAAATTTGAAATCGTTTGTCACATGCGGGGAGGAAAACATGTTAAACACTTATGAAACCATTTATCGAGTTATCAGTTTAAATCCAATTTAAATCACAAATTCTCCCCCGATCACAATTATCAAATCATTTGAGATTTGTGATCTCTGTAGATTTAAATTGATTTTGAAAGCTTTTAATGAGAATTGTGACTTGATTATGAAAAACATTTTTAACTAATAAGGATTGGATTTTGAGACTTTAAACTCCATTGATTAAACATGCATGATTATCTTTTGAAAACATAATGATAACCAAGGTCTTGAACCAATTGTGTAAAATATTGTAAAACATTTAGAGTAGACCTTGCTCATTTAAGTGCAAATTGTTTGAAAAGAACACTTTTTGATTTAATTGAAAAATCATTCTCCCCCTCAATCAATGACGAAAGTTGTTGATTGATGGATTGAGATTTTGACACTTGATAAGTTCTTTTGATTTTCAAAAATAGAGTCCGAAGTGTTTTCAAAACAATTGAGTTTTCATAAGATTGCAAATATTTTTCAGAGGAAACTTTAAAAGGAAAAATATTTGAGATTAAACATTTGTCTGGTAAATGACAAACATTTGTTTTTAGAATCAGAGCATTAGGTTTGAAACATGAGATAAAGCATGGCTCTGTTCTTTCTTTGAAAACGGGTTACTGCCTGAAGTGACAATAAGCCACCATTTTTTCTCCGCCTCATTTTTTTTTTAAACTATGTACATTCGAAGAACATCTAAAGACCCGTGATATTCTTTGAATGTCAACACAAAGTCCGTAGATGATATCGAATAAGGAAAAACAGGACCAAATAACAATATTTTTTTGGAATTTTTCAAGATTTTTTTTTTTTTTTTTTTTTTTGAGTTTTTAAATCTTGTATTTTGCTTTTTGAATAAATATATACAAGAACTAGATGAATAAAGACCTTTACTCCTCGTCTTCCTCTTGAAGACGCTTGAGTGTTTCCGGTTGTAGACTCTTTAGACCAAGACGTGGAAGGATAAACTCAAAACGTTCTCTAGGAAGAGCTTTGGTGAATATGTCTGCTAATTGGTATTCAGTCCTCACAAAATAGAGTTCCACCACACCTTTTTCTACTTGTTCCCTGATGAAATGATGTCGAATGTCGATATGCTTTGCTCTTGAGTGTTGTACGTTATTGCATGAGAGAGCAATAGCACTTTTAATATCACAATACAGAGGGATTTTGTTGAATTCAAAGCCATAGTCAGTTAATTGAGATCTCATCCATAGGATTTGAGCACAACAGGATGACATGGCTATGTATTCAGCCTCTGTAGAGGAAATAGAAGTACTCATTTGCTTCTTTGAAGACCAGCTCACAAGCTTATCACCCAAAAACTGAGCACCTCCAGGCGTACTTCGACGAGTATCTTGACATCCTGCATGATCAGCATCTGCATAGGCTGTTAGTGACATACCGGTGTCCTTCGGGTACCATAGTCCCATATTGATGGTTCTTTGGAGATACCGAAAGACCCGTTTAACCTCTTCAAGGTGCTTTTTAGTAGGCTTATCCTGGTATCTATTACACATGCAAACAGCGAACAAGATGTCTGGTCTACTAGCTGTGAGGTACATCAGGGATCCAATCATACTACGATATTTCGTTTGGTCTACCATGATCCCTGAGTGGTCCTCATCTAGTTTAGTACGTTCAATCATGGGAGTGTCAACAGGGTCACTAGAATCAAATCCAACTTTCTTTAAAATCTCATTTGCATATTTAGATTGATTTATAAAAATGCCTCCGGGAATTTGTGAAATTTGTAATCCCAAGAAAAATGACATTTGCCCCATCATTGACATTTGAAATTTAGAACCCATTTCATTTGAAAGATGGTCACACTCATTGGGGTCAGTCGAGGCAAAGATGATATCATCAACATAAATTTGAACGGAATTAAATGTTTGCCTGACTTCCTGGTGAACAATGTAGGATCAACTACTCCTTTGCTGAATCCAGTAGATAGAAGAAACTTTGATAGCGTATCATACCATGCCCTTGGAGCTTGTTTTAAACCGTAAAGAGCCTTCTTCAAACGATAAATGTGAGTAGGATGCTCTGGATTCACAAAGCCTTCAGGTTGGCTGACGTAGACGACTTCTTTAAGATCTCCATTAAGAAATGTCGTCTTTACATCCATCTGATAGACTACCATGTTCTTACTTGCAGCATTAGCCAAGAAGATTTTGATTGCCTCGATACGAGCAACAGGAGCAAATGATTCTTCAAAGTTAATACCCTCCTCTTGTCGATATCCTTTAGCCACCAATCGAGCCTTGTTCTTTAGGACATCACCATGCTCATCAAGTTTCACTTTGAAGATCCATTTTAGAGCAATGATCATAGCATAATCTGGAGCAGGTACTAATTCCCATACATCAAGTCGATCAAACTCATGAATTTCTTCTTGCATGGCATTGAACCAGCTGTCTTCATTCATGGCGGTTTTAACATCTTTTGGTTCGATCTTAGAGAGTACGGAGTTGAAGAAGCACCATAAGGCATCGGTTGCAAGTTGTTTCCGTGTGGATACTGGACGAGAGGGATTTCAAATGATGTTATCCAATGGATGATCATGAGTCCATTTTCTGAGGTGTTCATGTGGCTGTTGTTGAGGGACTGACGTAGCAGAGTCGATGTCTCCTGAAGAAGATGGTTCTGATGATGATTCAGGAGCAAATATGTTTTCGAATGGAGCATCTTCAGGAGTAGCAAAGGGATTAACTTCATCATTGATACCAGAAACAGTTCCATGATGTACATTCGAAGATTGATGATTTGTTGATGAGACAGAGTGATCAGCATCAGGCACTTCTTGACTTAATGATATTGAGACTGAAGGGTTGACTTCATTCACAGGGATAGGAGCAGCCTCTGTTTATGGATTTGACATTTCATCAACATTTGGTTCATAGTGTTCATCGAACATTGGATCAAACAATTTCTTTAAATCATCTTCAGTTGGAGGTACATATGGAGTTGCTGGAGAGGAATTTCGTACAAGGGATGAACCAATGGGACTGTTTTGCAGTGCGGGTCCAGAACTGGATTGTCCAGGAGCCATTTGACCGGTCAGCTCATCGAACGTAAAGTGAATTGTTTCCATGATGTTTCGAGTTCTCTTATTGTAGATTCGGTAACCCTTCTTGTTTGGTGCATAACCAACAAAAATTCCAATATCTGCCTTTGCTCTTAATTTACCTAGGTCTTGACCGTCATTTGTTGGATAGCACAAAGTACCAAACACACGAAGGTAGGAGAGATCAGGTTTTCGTTTATGAACAAGTTCATATGGAGTTTTTCCATGAGAGGTATGAATAAGGGAACGATTTTGGGTATAGCAAGCAGTGGCAATGGCTTCAGCCCATAGAAACATTGGAACCTTTGAATAAATTAGCATTGTTCTTGCGGCTTCCACAAGAGTTCGATTTCGTCTTTCAACTACACCGTTCTGTTGAGGAGTTCTTGGAACACTTCTTTGATGACTGATTCCAACACTTTCATAAAACTGAATTAAGTCTTTGTTAACAAACTATGTGCCATTGTCTGTTCGAACAATTCTGACTGTATTGTTGAGTCGAACCTGAAGCTGTTTGATTAGTTTGATGATGACATCTGGAGTTTCATCCTTAGTCCTCAAAAACTTTACCAAGTAAATCGAGAGTAGTCGTCAACAACTACTAGAATGTATTTCTTCCCATTTATGGTTTGCACTCTCATTGGTCCGCACAGATCCATATGAAGGGTATGAAGAACTTCCATTACTAAGTTTGTGTGTTTTGGTTTATGGGCATATTTCGTGCTTTTACCCAATTGGCAAGCTGAACAAAGATGATCTTTTTCATATTTCAATCTGGGTAAGCCTCTGACAAGATCTTTTCTAGAAAGGTTATTAATGGTGCCGAAGTTCAAATGATTGAGACGACGATGCCATAACCATGACTTTGTTTTTGAAGCCTTTGACAGCAAGCAGATTGGAGAAGACTTCATCATGTCTTCGATAGAGATGGTGTATAGGTTAGAACCACGAGTACCTCTTAATAATTCTACACCATCAAGTTCTCTAATGAAGCAAGTATGTTTTCTAAAGGCCACTTCAAGATCGGAATCACAGAATTGACCAACAGAGAACAGATTATGACCAATACCTTCCACATAATATACCCTGGATATTACACTTTTGCCAACTACATAATCACCATAACCCATAATAGCACCAAAATGATCATTCCCGAATCTAACAGTTCCGATGAATTTACTCATGAAGTTCATGAGCCGCGACCGGTATCCAGTCATATGCTTGGAACAGCCTGAGTCCAGGTACCACAGAACGATTTGAATGATCTGCAGTTGAACACAGACAAGAATAGATAACTAGATAATTGGGATCCCCATGCAAGAATGGGTTCCACTTGGTTAGTAACAGTGATTGGAACACCCACATCAGAAATAGAAACACCCATATCAAAAATAGAAGCAATGGAATCATTAGGAATAGATGCAGTGCTGGTGTCTGTATTTGACCTATTCAAAGTATGTTCACTTCTTAAGGGAATAGTTCTACCAGACATCATTACATGGTTTGCAGATAGTATCAGAATTCGAATTAATTACAGTACGCTTATAGCTAATACTAGAATCAACACGATTCGTTTTATTTAACTCAAACATAGTGTTCCTAGGGTGATCTTCTACTCTTTTCCAATGCACATTCTTAGCTTGCAAGGTCCTATCATTCCTTGTATTGCCTTGAGACTTTGACCTTCTCGCTTTAATGTCACTGATTACTCCTGTAGAGGCAATGGGAACATTAGTTGGTTTTGCTACTTTTTGCATTTCCTGTTTAGATGTGCTGGGATGTGAACTACTTGAAGGCATACTAGAGTTCACGTTCTTAACACTAGAGGTGCTGGGATCTGAACTACTTGAAGGCATACTAGAGTTCACATTCATAACATTGGGCATTGAATGAGTTGTATACTTGGCACTAGGCATAGAACAAGGTATCAAGGGATTGACTTGCTCACCTAAGGTTTTAGGGCATATTGTAATTAAGCATTCTAGAAGTTCTTGAGATCGTTTGGCATATAAGCATGCATGGCCTATTGCATTATCAAGTGGTTTCTCTAACTTATCCTCTTCTATAATCTCACGGAGACATTCTAGGCTGTCCTTAAGGTATGAGAAATATGTTTGAATAGCAAGTTTGTTATTCCTAAGATGAGGAGGAACATATTTCACAGACAAAGCATATTTATTACAGACATGCACCTTTGAAGCACCATTCTCCCCATTTGTCATTGGCATTTTCATTTTACCTGACTCTTCAGATTCTCAATTTCCTTTTGCAATGAAGTTATTTTTTCATTATTTTTGTTATTAGTGACTTTTATTGACTCAAATAACTCATTGAAATGACGTTTAACCTTTTCATTTTCTTCTAGAAAACTATCATTTTCCTTTTGTAAAGAATTAACCAAGTTTTGAAGATGAAAATTTTGAGAATTCCGAGAATCTAAAGGAGGAAGCATTTGGGAGCCAGTCACATTGTTCATTTCACCCTTTAATTGAGAAATTTGGGCTTTCAACTTTCTGATCGTGTTACAGTGAGCTTGAATCTGTTCATCACGTTTGTTTATTTCAAAAACTACATCAAACTCTGGAACATCTGAGGATGTCTTGATGTTTGAGGTTTTAACATTTTCTTTGAGATGTTGATATTTTAGTTGTAAATCAAAATGTTCAACTTCTAGTTTAGAAAAATGTTTTACCAAAGTATCGTGATCATCCTGTTCAATTTTCTCACTTAGTTTAGAGTTTTTGATTTCAAGCTCAATGACATTATCATGGGAGACTTTCAAAGCAACAGATAATTCATGAAATTGAGAAGCAGTAATAGAACAATTAGTGGCAGTATAGAACACATCTTGAGAGATACATTCAGAAATCAGATTCTCATTTAAGGTATGCAAGTTCTTCCTCTCAATTTCATTATATTTTAATGCTCGCTCATAGTCACTAACCTCAACAATCATTGCATCAAATTCCTTTTCCATTCCTTTAATATCTGTATCTATCCCCTTTTTAAGACTCTCAAATTGATCTTTTAGTTGTTTAAAGAAGGGCCTGACCTCAGTTAAATAACATTCTTTTGTTTGCTCAAAACCCTCCTTTCCCCTTCAGTTATCCCAGTGGGTGTGATCCTTTTCTTACAAGTTTTCTCAAAGTCAACAAATAATTGAAATATAACATATTGACTGATTAAGGTCTTGCTCTTAGTGGCAATAGTTCTAGGAACTAAATGCATTGGTGTATTTGGAGGATACACAGTTGCTGAAGGCATTTTCCTAAGGGGAGGGTTTGTTACAACAAGATTCTCTGCTTTTTGTTTATCTAAATCCTTTTTCCAGAACACTTGTTCGGGTGTTAACAACGTTTGAGGCTTAAACTTGTTCAAGGAGATCCAATTTTACTTTTTGTAATCATGGGGTTTGATCGTTATGTTATTCTTTTTACATTTAGGATCATCTAACTTATTATTCATTTTCTCTCTAGATGCATCATCTAATGTTCTATCTTCCTCAGTGCACTCAACGCAACTAGGTTTCTGTCTAGGTTTAAGAATCTCATTACCATCATAGATTATATTATGGGCAGCTCTAGCCTTTTTAATAAACTTTGGATTTGGTTCCTCAACAAGGGGAGTACTATGCTTATCACTCAAAACTCAATGCTTAGTGATTAAGTGAGCAGTCTGAATGGTATTTCCTTGTACGTACAACTTATTTTCAAGCTTGTTTTTCAAGGTTTTTAGATTAGAAAAATCATTCAAAAGTTTTGATTCCTTAGCACTGAATTCTTGCTTAAGCATTTTAACATTTTCTTGAAGTTCTTGTTTTTTCTTAGCAGTTTTAGAAAGCTTTTCTTGTAAGGAGTTTAACTCTTGTTTTAATACTTCTTCTCTAAACTTACCTTTTCTAATAGTTGTATGCATTTGGTCATCCATTTCCTGCTCACGGGTGGTTAACTCAAACTTAGCACGTTGTTCATAAATGGCAACTCGTTCTTTATAGGCATTAAGTTCAGAGATAACAGAATCATCAGGAGCACATGCAGTGTATTCATCAAAAATATAGTCATCATTGACTGCAGAAGATGCATCACTTGGTACAATCTCACTTTCACTTTGTTTCACATATTGATCATATGGGACAACATTGATATTACCCATATTTTCAATATCTGACTCAAAAGTTTAAGTTGATTGTACTTTGTCATGAATCTTTTGCTCATCAACATCATCGTATAGTTTTAATACCTCTGAGATGATTGATTCTTTGGATGGACTAGTTTGCTGTGGTGAGGGGACCTTTGGAGAGACCATTGGAGAAATGCTAGCCATGAAAAATTTTTGTGTAGTAGGTTCATCATCGACGTCAGAGTCGTATGCATCACAGTCTGCAACTTGAAAGGCATTCTGATGATTATGACCTATCTCCTGAATTTGCTGCTCATCCACATCTGCATCATATGTCTTGGCATTGCCCTCAGCAAGAAACAACAGCTCCTCTTCATCCAACACAGCTCCATTATCCTGAGCTTGCACAAGTAACATCTTGTCTTTGAAGTACTCTGCATTTTGAGGGCGTTTTGGAGAAGTGCAGTTCCTTGCTATGTGTCCATCACCACCACAGTTGTAGCACTTAATTGGCTTTGCTTGTCCTTGATTTCCATTCCTTCCACTATACTGATTTTCCACATACCCTCCTCCTACTCCACCTCTTCTTTGTTCATATTGTCTTCCTTGAGCTGGTTGCACTGTAACCTTTCCATCTCTGACCAATGCATGATTGTGTAGATTGGATGCAGTCCTGATTTCATTGTTAGTGTGAAGTCTGTTAGTATGTGGAGTAAAGGTTAAGTTTTGTTTAACCATAAGAGCCAGTTTATTGATAAAGTGTTCCATGACTGCATTGGCATCAGGTTGTTTGAAACTTGGATCTGGAATGACTTGAGATGCTTTGGTAGTAGTTCCATCATTGGTGTAGAAGGCTGTTGAATCATTTGGTGAGCTTGATTCTCCCTGATTGGTTTTGAATTGCTCCAGAATCCTTTTCTCAAACATAGCATGTCTCTCATTCTGAAGAAGGAAAGCATAGAGTTGCTCATAGTTTGTATTTTTCAATCCTTTGGTTAGCTTCACAGAGGTGACAAACCTGTGCCATTCGGGATTCATGTTTTTCACAAACTTTGAGTTCAGCTGAATGTTTGGCATAGTCATTCTGATGTTCCTCATGTCATTAACAAGCTTGTGGAATCTCACGTAATACTCATAGACACTCTCATCTGGTTTCATCTTGAAGTGCTCAAATTCATCATAGAGTTGTGATTCTCTATCTTCCATAGTTAGTTCAGAACCAGAAAGAAGCATCTTGACATTATCCCATACAGCCTTTGCTTCAGTGTTGTGATTAATAAGCTTGTAGATGTCTTTTGGAAGACCTTGAAGTATAATGTTAGAAGCCTTGATATCTGCATCGAATCTCTTTTTCTCCTTATCATTGAACTCATCATACGTCTTTGGTCTGTCTATTCCATAGATCATTGTTCCATCTGCAGCTGTATCAATTAAGTCTCTAGTAGTCTCAATCTGATAAGGTCCTTCATCGATTGACTTGAGAATGTTGACTCCGTTTTCTTTTCCCAAACAGTACAATCGGATTCGTTGTGCCCATGAGTCCTAATCAGTTATGTCAAGCATAGGTGGACGTGTATCTGACCCTGCTGCTTGAATGTCCTCAGCTACGGAAGAAACAAGAGTAGGAACGATGTTTGCCATGATTACAAGTTTTACGGGATTTACTATTCTTTGATTAAACCGGGAAATTGATTCTTTCACGGGATTTTACTAAACCAAAAGAACAACCGTAAGAATGTGTTACGAAGAAGTAATAAGTCTCAATAGACAAGTAGCTAAATACTCAACTCGCTTAGTTATCAACTCGCTAAACAACCAACTCGCTTAAAGAAACAAGTCGCTTAAGGAATCAACTCGCTAAATAATCAACTCGCTTAAAGAGACAAGTCGCTAAATAGCCAACTCGCTTTAGTATCAACTCGCAACACAATCAACTCGCTTAATGAAACAAGTCGCTTTAAGAATCAACTCGCTTAATAGCAACTCGCAAACGGACACAACTCGCTTAACCACCAAGTCGCTTAAAAGGTCAACTCGCTAAATAGCCAAGTCGCATATATCAACTCGCTTCCAGTAACAAAGCAACTCGCTTCGAAGAAACTCAAGTCCGAGACTCAACTCGCTTAGTATAAAGTTCACAAATAACAACTTTATCAATAAAAAACAACCAAACCACAATGATTTAAGCCTTCCAATTCAAAACATAAACACATAAGATGATCCTAAACACAAAAGTACAAGCAAAATTCAAACTTTAACACTAGAATTTGTCCAAATGATTCAAACTCTCCTAAACACTTAATACCCCAAAAACCTTATGAAATCCACCAAAACAAAGAGCATGAAAGATGAGTGATCAAACCATGGCTCTTGATACCAACTGTAAGATATAGGATTTCACAATCACACTAAACCATAATCATATGGGACGTTTAATATGTTTAGAGAGAGAAAGTTCTAGAGAGAGAAAGGGAAGAGAGTTGGGAACTTTGTGAAACAAAGAAAAATGGTATTGAAGCTCCAACCCTCTACCTTGGGAGGTAGAGGGTATTTATAGTTTCTTACAAACAAATGCCAACTACGGGCTGTGGATCAGGCATACAGTGGGTAAAGACCCGTCCGTCCTCCACGGTGTTACTTAACAAACTACATTCAAACATAACTTGACTACGACTACGAGCTTTCTATCGAATACATATACTTGAGGTGACCGACTCTTTAACTACTGAATTTTCTAATTCCTTACAGATATGGTGGAACATTGGGTGGATTGTAGGGTGGCAACTCGTAATTGTCTTCTTGAGCCATGTGTTGAAAAATAGGCATTAAATAATCATTGATGTAATTGTTTCTCAACATCATCGAGTCTTGATACGCTTACGCAGCGCGTTCGGGGTCAAAGGAACTTCCTTTTCGTCGAGCAAGTTTTTCAACACCCTAGGCAGTGAACCTAATCGTTGTAGTGTAGTATTAGGGTAAGCCACGGGTATTGATATCGTTCTCTAGGGGAATAGGAATTCTAGTGAGAAGTTACTACGCTAAGGTTAAGGTTGAGGAAGATTATTTTTTATCTTTTTTATGTTTTTTAGGAAATTGAAAAGTACGAATCTCGGGTATTGGATTTGGGGGGTTGGTATTTCTACCGATTACTCTACTATTATCTAATTATCTAAACTAAGGTGGTGGTAGTCTATGTCTAATTAATGTGTGCTCGTATGATAGTTTAAAGATGTGTTTACTTAGGTTTTACTACTCTTTAATTACCTCTTATTGATGGTTGAGTTGTCACGTCCTTATTCTTAGTTGCGTGTGTGTCTAAAGTTGTAGGGTATGCGTTTCTCCCTAACTCTTTGAACTTACCAAAGGGTCTCGTCTACAAAACCCACTAGGGATAATAAACTCTTACTCTAAGGCACTCTTTGGATGGTTTAGCTTACAACTACTCAGGTAATTATATTCTAAGGTTCACAAAGATGAATCAAGCATTAAGTACACAACGAATGACCTATCGCATTACTAGATCATTAATCAACTAAGATAAGAAACAACCAATCAATATTCAATAATTAAGTTTCATACTCCCTAAGCAAACACACAAATAAATTAGCCGGACATGGAGAACATGCAAGCATACACACAAATAATCAAAGACATAATTGAATTGATGAAGTAAATACTTATCTTGATGTAAGTTAGGGTTTGGAACCCTAAAATACTGTACAAGACACCCTTGGTTCGGTTTTAGGTTTTCACTCCAAAAAAAACTCTCCTAAAACTAAAAAATTCGGATTCTATATATAATATTACATATGCGACGGCGTCACCTTATGTTTTGTGACGCCGTCGTGTCGCCGTCATTAGGGTTTCGTCTTGGCCACGTTAACCTTGCGGCGGCGTCACCTTATGTCTGTGACGCCATCCTCTTCAGCTTCTGACGTCGTCTGGGTCGCATCTAGGCCGTCTGAGTAGCAACGGCCTACTCTTTTAAAGTCCGACGTCGTCACTTAAAAATAGGGTTTTTGGCTTCTGTATCGTCACAAAAATCCTCCGACGGCGTCGCAATTAACACCTGACGCCGTCGCCTTCTGTTTTCAGCAGCTTTGAGTGTCTCGATTCTGACTTTGGCCATTTTCTTCGTATATTCGCGCCTTTTCGTCCAAATAAGTGTCATTCCAGCATTTTGCCTTCAAGAGACCTAAAAAGTGAAAAGGAACGATATTAAGCAATAACGGATACAAAAATGATCAAATAAGGGCTTAAACGACCCCTCAAAATGGTACCTTTTAAAACCTTATCAAATATCCCTACACTTTTTATTTGCTTGTCCTCAAGCAAATGTGCTTTTAGCCAATTAATTTATAAGTTAGGGGTCATGAAGCATTGATTTAAAACGGTCCACAACACATATAAGCCCCGCAAAAGTCATAACAAGCACGGAAATTACATACTAGCACCTCACATGGGGTGTTTGGATACTCACATCTCTCTCGGGTGTATATATGAAATATAACAAATAGGAAATGGAAGGTAAACACTCATTAACCGGCCCTAGTACATAGATTACCATAGGCTTGAGAATAGATCAAACCTCCATCGCTTTGGCGTAAGCACCTAGAAAAGACTATCAAAGAGGTCTTTTAAAGGGTTGTAATGTTAGGCTTACGGTAGGGAAACAAGGGTTTGGTGGGATAGGCTATTTAGTGGTGGCAAGTCAAAAATCTCTATGTTAAATGCATACGAAGAATGGCGTTGCTAAGCTAAGACTCGACACTCTAAAACTCTAGGTAACGGAAATAAACAAACATAAATTTAAAAAACTAGATGTAGGATGGTAGCCCGTTTTTTTTTTTTTTTTTTTTTTTTTTTTTTTACACTCTATTTTTTTCTTTTTCTCTTTTTCTATTTTTTTTCGATTTTTTTTTTTTAATACACTTTTACTCTACCATCCTCTACGGTAACATCAAAATGATAGGGATTTATAGGCACATCCCTACACTTGAGTTTTTATTACTCTAACACTAATTTGACCCGAATTGAAAAGATCAAAACACTTGGGGTACATTATTACGCAAACAAAGGGAATTTGAATTTAACGTTCCCTTCCCGTCATTTCATAAACTTTAACTTTTCCCATGAATCCCAATCGTCCCAAAACTGTATACAAAGGATATGACTCGACTTAGCAACTCATGCAAGCAACCAGATAATTGAACTAAGGGTTTAGGGTGATAACAAACATTCGCACTAAAAGTGAGTGCATAAGGGGTAGGCTAAGGCGATTTGGGTGTATATTTAGGGGTGGGGTGTAAACAACGCTCTTCATTGATATTCCGAAAAAACCGAAACATCACGAGAACCGCGAAAATGATAGGCTCTGAGGGGTTAACTAGGGGTATCGTGTACTAAAGATGAGTACAACGCAAAGGGTGTGGGGGAATTACTCAACCGATGTGGAAAAAGTAATTATATTACGGGTATCAAACAAGGGTTATCCTAATGCCTCTTATCATTTAGTTATTCCTAACTACACAAGTGTAGTCTCACTTGCGATCTCAGAATGCATCACAAAACAAGTTCTAGAATCTAATATACTACCGGTTCACACTCTAAGCATTGAAGATGAATGCTTTTAATTCCTACTAATCTAAGGGTGATCCTCACATTTTGGGTGGAATTTGGGTGGTAAAGGGTTTTTGTGCTAGTCATATAACTTCCTATCCGTGAGACGCTTTTGTTAAGACTAATGGCCCACTCCTATATGTCATGAAAAATTTTAAATTTGGTGCCAAAATTACCCTAACCGACATTTTCTCATGGTTTATTACACAAATACAATTGGACAAAGCAAATAATCAAGGATTAGCATAGTTTCAAAGTTCCCGTTTTATTTTCCCTCCCTACACTTAAACTGAACATTGTCCCCAATGTTCCCCGAAAGTATCAAAGCTATGATAATTGAAGGTAATTAAAAACGAAAGAAACTAATACTCCCCTGATTAGGTCGGTAGGATCCGTGTAAAGTGGTGGTTACATTTCTTCAAGAAGAATTATTGCGTGAAAAGCTCCTTCCAATCTTGTGTAACTTCTTCTTGACAAACTAAACCTGCACACTTGAAGAAAACAAACGAAACCTTCGCGTAAAATCGGCGGTAATAATATATATAAGACTCGATTTAAACTAGGATATAATGCTTGTGGAATGGATGTTTACAGAATTTCTAAGAAAATTAAGACCTGGAAAATTCCAAAAATTTATAAGTAGCTCAGAAAACGAGAAAAAGTGATCTGATGTTTTTACTCCTTCCTGACGCCGTCAGGTTGCAATCCTGACGCCGTCAGGTTATCCTGACAAAAACTGTTCTGCGATTTTCTGAAAAAAAATTCTGGAAAATTTACATCTTTAGAATCTGGAAAGATTTCTACAAAAACATCCATTATGACTCGATACAAGCATTTGACTCGAACAAATAAACATATATATCTTTTGGTTAATTGTTATTCTCATGTTTACGTTTCTTTTGAAAACGTGTGTAATCCTCCCTACACTTATCCCTTATGTAAAATACCTTTATATGCAATTAAGACAAGGTTAAAAACAAAATAAAGCATTTTTACAAATTTAAACATGAGGGTAAACAATTAATGAAAGATATATGACACTAACAAGCAAACAATTAAGCATGGGTTGCCTCCCACGAAGCGCTTTTCTTTATTTAAGAGTCTTGTAGCTAGACTCGTAGTCGTGCTCCTACGTGACTTCACGCACACTCTCGTGCTCATACTTAAGCCATTCCAACGCTCTTTCATTCTTTTTGTAATCATCTCCTAATTCAAGGCATTTTTTGTAATACCGCTTAGTTTTCTCATATGGGTACCTAAGCCCACTTTGCCTATCCCTTTCACTAAGCACTGGAATAGGGGTCATTCTATTACAAGCCTCAATGTCCTTATGTTTAAACCTAGGATGAGCGCGTGGCATTTGGTAGATGAAATCTTCAACTTCATCAGAGAATATAATTAGACCATCAATCATTCGTTCATTCAACCTAGTCAATTTTTTGAAAGGTTTTCCAAAAATTACTTGAGTGAGGTCCTTATCTATAAATTCTCCTAAGTCTTCTAAGACCATGAACTCTACCAAATAAGCAAAACTTCCGACAAACACGTGCAAATGAATTATTGCTTCAACAACATTGTTCCCTTGATAGGTTAACTCATTGACCTTGATTTTGTTGTATAGATCCCTTGATATTAAGTTTAAAGGTAAGAATGAATTCAAATAAGCATCGAACCCTTCTAGTCCTATTTTGCAGGGGAATTGCATGTTAAAGGGGCCATCTTTCTCAATCCTACACCTAGGGTCAAAACATTGGGAGGGGTCTTCCTCAATTTCAAAACTAACTTCATTAATGACCTCCCCGCTATCAAGTGCCTCACCATAATCAAATTCCTCATCAGAATCTGAGTAATAGAAAGGACTTTGTTGTTGCCAATTTATCTCATTATGCCCTAGGTGATTACCAAAATGGTGAGTGGGTGAAGGGTTTTGTGGGATTGCGTTCTCAATCTCGGGATTGGGAACGGGTAGAGTGAAGAATCTTCGGTGGAAGATACGGATCATGGTGAGTGATGGTTTTTACGAACGAAGGTCACGAAGAAGGGGGATAGACTAAGAGGAAGCTAAAAATGAGAAAAAATTTACTTGATAGGAATCAAGCAAAGAACCTAAACGAGGAGGAATACTAACTAGCTATTCTATTCCCCGGCAGCGGCGCCAAAAACTTGATACGCTTACGCAGCGCGTTCGGGGTCAAAGGAACTTCCTTTTCGTCGAGTAAGTTTTTCAACACCCTAGGCAGTGAACCTAATCGTTGTAGTGTAGTATTAGGGTAAGCCACGGGTATTGATATCGTTCTCTAGGGGAATAGGAATGCTAGTGAGAAGTTACTACGCTAAGGTTAAGGTTGAGGAAGATTATTTTTTATCTTTTTTATGTTTTTTAGGAAATTGAAAAGTACGAATCTCGGGTATTGGATTTGGGGGGTTGGTATTTCTACCGATTACTCTACTATTATCTAATTATCTAAACTAAGGCGGTGGTAGTCTATGTCTAATTAATGTGTGCTCGTATGATAGTTTAAAGATGTGTTTACTTAGGTTTTACTACTCCTTAATTATCTCCTATTGATGGTTGAGTTGTCACGTCCTTATTCTTAGTTGCGTTGTGTGTCTAAAGTTTTAGGGTATGCGTTTCTCCCTAACTCTTTGAACTTACCAAAGGGTCTCGTCTACAAAACCCACTAGGGATAATAAACTCTTACTCTAAGGCACTCTTTGGATGGTTTAGCTTACAACTACTCAGGTAATTATATTCTAAGGTTCACAAAGATGAATCAAGCATTAAGTACACAACGAATGACCTATCGCATTACTAGATCATTAATCAACTAAGATAAGAAACAACCAATCAATATTCAATAATTAAGTTTCATACTCCCTAAGCAAACACACAAATAAATTAGCCGGACATGGAGAACATGCAAGCATACACACAAATAATCAAAGACATAACTGAATTGATGAAGTAAATACTTATCTTGATGTAAGATAGGGTTTGGAACCCTAAAATACTGTACAAGACACCCTTGGTTCGGTTTTAGGTTTTCACTCCAAAAAAAACTCTCCTAAAACTAAAAAATTCGGATTCTATATATAATATTACATATGCGACGGCGTCACCTTATGTTTTGTGTCGCCGTCGTGTCTCCGTCATTAGGGTTTCATCTTGGCCACGTTAACCTTGCGACGGCGTCACCTTATGTCTGTGACGCCGTCCTCTTCAGCTTCTGACGTCGTCTGGGTTGCATCTAGGCCGTCTGAGTAGCAACAGCCTACTCTTTTAAAGCCCGACGTCGTCACTTGAAAATAGGGTTTTTGGCTTCTGTATCGTCACAAAAATCCTCCGACGGCGTTGCAATTAACACCTGACGCCGTCGCCTTCTGTTTTCAGCAGCTTTGAGTGTCTCGATTCTGACTTTGGCTATTTTCTTCGTATATTCGCGCCTTTTCGTCCAAATAAGTGCCATTCCAGCATTTTGCCTTCAAGAGACCTAAAAAGTGAAAAGGAACGATATTAAGCAATAACGGATACAAAAGTGATCAAATAAGGGCTTAAACGACCCCTCAAAATGGTACCTTTTAAAACCTTATCAAGTCTCTCCAAACGTCCCTACACTCAATTTCATTCAAGTGTTGGTTCCACTCTCCCCAACCTGAGTTAAAACTACTAGACGTACCCATTTGCACGTTCCCCATCGATATATTGCCCATTGGCACATTTCCTTTTTGCTGTGGTGGTTGTTGTTGTTGTTGTGGTTGTTGCGTTTCAATCCATGCTCCTAATGTTTTCAATTTCTTATTCAAAGCATTTCCGAAACCACTTGCACTCCAAATCTCACTAAACTTTGGCTCTCCACACTTAGCCAACTCACTACTATTGTAATACCCAAGATTTCTTGCCAACCTCGTCACAAAATGGCCTCCACAAATGTTGCTATTACCTTTGATTCCTGGGGCTCTCCTAGACAAATACTCGGCTAATCGCCACGCCGCATTTCCGTCCTTAGATTCCTCCAGTAACATCATAACCCACAAGTCCGGCTTCTGACATCTGTCCCTGCTTCCAAATCTATGAAATGGCCCAGTTACTAGCAACTTGTGTAGTATTCTCATCAACGGATTCCTAATGGTTGAAGCATTCCTCCTAGTACAAGAAGTATCTCCCACTCGATTCCAATAAGCGGGCACACTAGGGTATTCTTTTTCAAACCTCCGAAGCCTCGAAAAGTGAGCTTCAAACAATCGATGCTTAACCTCATTTGGTTCATACAAGCCAAGAGCAACAACAAAATCCGGCAAAGTGTAGGCATGATCCCGCCCACAAAGCCTAAACCAAACACAAACTTCTTCCATCAAGTTCTGAACATTGACCTTCCTCTCAAAATACATAGTCGAAAAGAACTCCATACACCATTCACGATAAACCTCTTCATTTATGCTAAATGCTCTTTCCCATGACAAATCATCGAACGAATCCCCATCAGCCGGATACACATAAGATGTCCGCATCATTTTTCGCAACTCCTCTTCACACTCATATTCGGCAAACAAATCCCAATCAATCACCCTTGGAACCAAACATTTCCTGTTTTGCAACTTTGATAATCGTTCACGGAAAGCATGTTTCTCCTCGTTGGTGAGATCTTTGAACTTCAGGTTGGTATTTGTTTTCGTCTTCACACTATACGTGACTTTCTTCCTTTCGTTCCTTTGGCAAAACTTGGTAACAATCGGGTTTAGTGGAACCCGTGTCGAGCTTGAACTACCTACAAAAATTCTCTGTAGAAATCATAAATATAAGTCAATATAAGAGTGTTAGAACAAACGGAAAGGTCTATGGAAGCTTCTAAGGTCTACTTCAAAAATTCAAAAAATCCCACAACTGAACGTGGAACCGGATTCGGTTCCTCTGTTGACCTACTCCAACCGTTCGGTTGCGCTTCGCAACCGGATCGGTTCCTCAACCTACATAAGGCTTTGCCTTCTAATCCATTTCCCACTTGATTTTTCTAAGTTCAATTCACTCCAAGACTACATTCTAACATGACCAATGGTTTCTACATCCTCAAATTACTCTAAATTCACTTTCCAAACCTCTAATCATCACATATTCATTTGCTTAGAACTCAACAAATTAGACCTCAATTCTTTCAATTACTAGTTCTAATCAACAATGTGGCATTTATCATTCATTAAGAACGCATCATCTACCAACTAGGAATCACCAATTGCAACTTAATTTGATTCAATGGTATAACTTAATTAAATCCGAAAATTCAATCATCTAATACTCATCCCATGTTGAATCAATCACTACAATTCTTTTTGCAATGCATTCCTATATCAATTACCCACTTAATCCTAAAAGATTACAACTTAATTCGAATTCTATCGAAAACCCCTAAATTAGTGACCTAATTTGCAATTCGAATCAAATGCTCTAATTAAACCTTAATTGAGTTAATTGAATGCAGATGCTTACTTGATTGGGTGCCATGATGATCTTCTACAACTTATACAACCTTCAAATAGCTTCTATTGGTCGAATTTTGCGAAACGCAGCTGGAGGATTAGTGCGTGTGTGTGTGTTTTTCTGGAAAGATTGAATTTTTGGTATATATACTTGTATGCAACCGGTTGAGTCATGGACACAACCGTTTCGGTTTGCATTTTTGCCAAATTTTGCATTTTTCTCGTTACTTAGGCATTTTACCTTCCAAGCAACAATCGTTTACTCAAAAATCCTATTAAAGATGCACACAACATTCATCCACCATTTGGAAATTTCAACAATCATCTATTCTCAAAACTCAAATCATCATACTCATAAACTAAAACTAAAACTCAAACTCATAATGCATTAATCAAATAACCTCAACATAATAAAGATAAAACTGAAATGAAAAACAAGAAATCCTAAATGCATAAAATTAAAAAGTTCATGAAATTCAAGCAAACAATTCCTTGTTTATTACGGTGCCTCGTTTCTCCTTAAAATTCCTCGAAATACTCATGCCTTAAGATGTCCTCACTTAGAAATTTCCCAGTCAATTCACGGTGTGTTTCATAAGTTTTGAACTTCCTTATAAATCTTCTCCCATCCGGACATAGTATATCAAATTTGACGTGCCATTCTCCATCCCCATCCTGTCTCTTGTAAATACCCGACCCCTCGGGTCCCCATTCCAAATTCTTGAGTTGAACTGGGAAAGAACCTAAGAAATCGGTTAGCTTCTTGTAAACAAGGATGTTTTTGAATGGATTATAAAATGCTTCCACCGCTAGTGCGCGTTCCATTTCATCCTCAATATCAAAGTATGGTGGAGCTAGTGGTCCATACATCGGGTTTCCTTGGACATCACGTCCTACTTCAAAACAAGTTAAGTCTTCGTCCGCTTCCATCAATTCTAAATCTTCCATGAATTCCACAACTGGTCCCCTTGGTTTGGGATAATAGGTTTGTTTCGAGATTCCATCATCGATAGTCATCGTACCTCTACCCATGTCTATGATTGCACCAAATGTGCGAAGGAATGGTCTTCCTAGTAGAAGTGGTAAAATCTTATCCACCGGAATGTCTAGGACTAGAAAATCAGCCAAATAGGGTGGATAACCAATTTGAACTCTTACGTTTTTCACCTCCCCCATCGCTTTTGCTTGGGAATTATCAACCTTGGTAAGTTTTGAATGATTTGGTTGTGGCTTACTAAGACCCAACGTCTTAAACAATGGATAGGGCATAACATTCACTCTTGAACCCGTATCGGCTAAGGCATACACTGGTGTGGTCCCGTTCACTTTAATTGGAAAAACAAAATTCCCCGGATCTTTCTCCTTATGTGGCATACCTCTAAACAAAATCCTATCTCTATCCTCCTCCGATAGATCTTTATCCTCCAATCTTGCTCTTGCTAGCATCACCGCATCTAGTTTCTTGTGGTATAGAACATAATCTTGTAGTACCTCAATCACCGGCTTTTTCTCATTTAGCTCAATAAACTTTTGTTCAAGGTTTTCCAAAATAGCTTCTTTTTGTTCTTGGGTTAATGGTTTGAAAGTGTTTGGTGTAGTAGGTGGTGAAGGTGTGTAGTCATTTGTTTTATTGGTGGATGTGGTAGGAGTTAATTTGTTGGATGAGGTTTTCTTCCTATTTGCCTTCCCCATCTTTACGACTTCCAGATCTTCCTTTTCCATATTAGCACATAACTCCACAAGCATCTCATTCACCCCCTTTTCTTCTTCCAAATCGGTGATATTGATCCTCATTTCCCCCAAGGCAAAATCTAATTGGCATTTGGTTGTTACAAGAAAATCCCGCCCAAAACATACATTGGGCTCATCGGCGTTCCCTTCTTCCAAGACAACAAAATCCGTTTCAAAAATGTGACCATGAATGTTAACCTTAAGATTCTTAACCATTCTTCTTTCGTATGCTTCGTAATCCAAACGTACATGACCAATTTGATCATGAACTTTTTCCACAATGTAATTTTCACCATAAGCCATGTTTAGTTGCGCGTCCCAAGCACTCACCCCTTCTACACTACAAGGTGTACCGAACCTCATAAGTGGCGAATCATACTCCGTTAAAGGTGCTTGTGCGAATCATACACTACATGAACTTTGTTTTCACCCGTTTCTTCCATACTAACCATTTCAATCCCCAAATCCTTCTTACTCCCTTCTAAGATATTTCCAATCTTCTCCAACGAACTCCCGGTGTCTTTAAACATCTGATCCAAGTTACGAAGGTACTCAGAAATTCCGCTTAAACTATCCATAATAACTATCTAAAAAGACAAGACAAAACCAAAAACAAAAATCCAAATCATTAGCGTTAGAGTTAGTAAAAACAAAAGCAAACTATCGAAACATATACTAAGCAAGTAAAGACACTTAACAAAAATGAAAACACAAGCTAAAACTCAAAATTTAAAAAGTAGAAAAATTTTACCGAGAGCTCCAACCGGATCAGTTGGTGGTAAACTTCTTAACCAAAACATCCAACCGATCCGGTTGCGGGTTGCAACTGAACGGTTGGATTGATTTCCTAAAAAAAAATTATATATTAAACCTGTAAATTTAATTAAATTAAAAACTATTAAGTGTACTTAAACTCTTAATTAATAGAGACTACTCATTATCCTTATTAATTATAAGATTAATTAAGTTATTAAATGAAAACTATATTAACTAATCTATGAAACTACTCATTAAGACTACTAAAACCATAAAAACTGAAAATTAACTATTTCTAATTACTGTAATTAAGACAATTAACTAAAAAGTAAATATAAATAAAATTATTAAAATAAGAGAAAAGCTAAAAATCTAAGAAAGGCATAAACAACCCAAGATATAATTTATAAACATTAGAAATGACAAGAATTAATCTATAATTATAACACAAATCACTCGATAAACTAAAACTATGAAAATCAAAAGACAAAAAAGAAATTCCGAGAGCACTAACCGGGTCGGTTGCAAACGCAACCGGATCGGTTAGCCTCTAAAGAAATATATATACTTGTGTGTAGTCTATAGGCAATCCAGTGATTTGTGTTATAATTATAGATACCTTCATGAACACTTACTATGATTGCTTGGTGTAAATTCTTGGTGTAAACTCTAAAGAACACTTACTATGATTGCTTAGTGTAAACTCTTTATAAACTTTATAGTGAAATTCAATATAAAGAAATATATATACTTGTGTGTAGTCTATAGGCAATCATAGTAAGTGTTCATGAAGGCTTGGTGTAAACTCTTGATGTGATGCACAAATCATAAGCAAATGATTTCCAACCATGGTTTATGTTTGAAAAAATCATTCTAAGAACAAAACCATATAGGTAATCCTTTCGGTCCTTATCCTAATAATTATCCTTTAGAAAAATCCATTTGTTTGTAAAATGTTCTTATTAAACTCGTTCCTACGAATCTATCGACCTTTCGTGATGAAAATGTTTCTAGTCTTGTTTTAATAAGTAAACATGGTGGTTGTCAATCACCATATCCCCATATCCCCATACTAGTTTGTCACTTAACTTTTTGGAATAAAACACAAGAGAAATCCTTTCAGTCCTTTTTCTTAAAACATGTTTTACCGATAAATCAAACAAGACTAGTATTTTCCAACAACCTTATTTAAACAAGATCATATATACATGCATCACATATGAGAACACTAGTATGATTTCCTAAATCCTTACACACAAGTATATTCAAAAACTACTCCATGATAATAATAACAAAACACAAGAAATAACAAAGTAATTCCAATAACTCAAGAGAATAGAAATCCATAACAAAAGTTCATAGAATACCTAAACTTTTGCGATTACAAGAACTAGAAATCGTGGCTTATAGCAACCACACACCTCCAATCACCTAGCTTAACTGTATAACTCCGAATAACCAAAACAATGGATGAGAATTGCTCTCTCCAACCTCCTGGATGTTTTACAGTGAATACTAAACTTTTGGGATGAATAAAATGGTTGGTAATAGTTTTGGTGTAAAATATTACACTTTGGGTTGCGTCACACCTAGTATACTAAGTCTAGGTTCAATATATAGCCAAAGAGAGTTTACTAACTGGCCAAAAACGTTCGCAACAAGTTAACAACAAGAAATGATCGGCCTCCAATGATTATGGGGAGTTAAGGCAACATTAAATGCGTTTTTGTGTAACTCCAGTCCTTGCAACCGGACCGGTTATGATGCAACCGGATCGGTTGCGTTTTGACCATCGCCCAACCGAATCGGTTGCTGGCTCCAACCGAACTGTTGGGCGCCTCAGCTTTGACTTTTGTTGACTTTCTTGATTCGCGCCTCTTTCTTTGTTCTCGCTGATGATTTCCAATTCGAAACTTGATCTTTCCTTGTTGTAGATACTTAGAAATCATTGCGCTTCCTAATCATTGAGTCCAAAAGCTTCCTTGCTCGACTTCCTTCCTTGGGAATTCTCCAAATGTGCATAAAAACTTCATTTCTTCATTATTTGTGATACCTGGCTACATATACATACACAATACGCATCTTTTGCACTTTTGCAACAGTTATGAGTAAATATAGCCGATTATCATGCATAAAACCAACAATAACGCTACTAAAAACATGTTTATTTTAGGCGTTATCAATATTTGTGTGTCAACTTACAAATTCACGAAAGTGGAAGAGACAGGTGATGAAGGAGGTACAGCGGTGGTGGGTATGATGGTGGTTGTGGTTAACTCGAACCAAATGAGACCCTTGTGTGAATTCTCTTCTTTAACCCGAATCAAAACACAAACATCTTGTGGTGTTGATGATGACAACAACGGTGTAAGTGATGGCGAGGTTATGGTGGTCGGTTGTGGTGGCATCACATGAACAAACACACCCTAACAATCCTTGCACTCGACCCTTATACAAACACACCCTTGGATCCTCTTGATGGTGATAGTTGTGATGTTATCAAGTGGTGAGGGAGGTGTGGTGGTGTGGCAGAGGTGGAGGTGAGGCGGTGAGTTGTGATGTGAGAGGGAGAGATGGGATTGATTTTGGAGAGTGAGATATAGATATGATCTATCTGTGATTCAAGTAGGAGAAAAGAAAAAAAAGGGTGGTGGGTAAGTAGGATATGGTTTGATATTTTTATTTTATTATTACCCCGTGTAATTCGTGTCCCGTTGAGCTCCAGTGTAAATGTGGTACCTTAATTTGGTAAGTGCGAGAAATACATTTCTGGAAGCGTTTTTATAATAATAATAATATAAAAAGGAAGTTATTATTGACTATGAATAATAATTATCGAACTTAAACCATTACTAACGCGGTGTCGGTACGTGTGCGGTTTTTACGTTTTTACGAGATAACTTCTCGTTAAATGGACAGAGGTGAACAAAAACGTTTAGAGAGTAATAATTTGAATCAGATTGAATCATTTAACTTGGGAAAATTACCGGTTACAATATTATCTTTTACATTACGGTAAAAGTCAAATAGTCAAAAGTCAAAGGGTAAACTAGTCATTTTACCCGATGAAAATTTACGTCACATTAGTTAGTTGTTGTGATCAGGTATACTGATAACGTTTAATCTAGAAAAAATTTGACGTAGAAAATGGATAAGTATTATTTCATTAGAATATTATATTAATTTAATACAAGGTGAAATTTACCGGTGGTTACACCACCGAACAGATACGTTGACCCAAGAAACAGCACAAACATTTGTAAAAGCTGATACTCAGGAAAACACGCCATTTGCGCCTCAGAGGCCAAAAACATAAACAATCAGGCTAATCTATCATGACAAATTCTTACCAACACCAAAATAAAAATCGTAAGACATTCACAAAACATAAACACTTTACAATGCTTCAATAGCTTCTAAAAATGCAAGAACACAACACCACCAAATCAGGCACTCTTGATATCATATGATCACCTAGTAAACACTTGAGGGATAACAAAGAACCAACACACATTCGCCCTGGGAATAATATTCCAACCTCATAAACATTTGATAAAAACAAATAATCAGACGGAAAGCCTTAGAAATTTCCTAAACAATAAAATCAGGCTCGGACATCCTCAAAAAGATCCCAAATTGAAAAAAAAACTTATCCTGGAAAAATATCCTTCACAAATGGGAAACAAATTTAAATCAGGCGCGCAAAACCCAAAATTAAATACTTCTTTAACACCTGAATGGTCTAAATAACACACCAGAAAAAAGACACAATTCATAATGCCTGAAAGGCTAAACATGGCAAATACATTTTCCATCAAGCTTCAAAGCCAAGAAAAAACAAGTCAACAAATAACAATGTAATGCCTGAGGGGTTTAAACAAAGAATATATAGCATATTATACAAAAACCTGGAAGGCTAACAAAGGTAAAGTCATTCAACAATGATAAAACTTTTCATTAATAAATTGTGCAAACATACAACAATACAAGAGACTCAGACAAGTGCGACCCAGAAAAATTAGCCCTGGAAAAGCACTAAATAATGCTTGAAAGGCTTACAAATATGCACTCGTCGTACGCCTTCTATCGAGAAGTTGACATCCCGGAAAGACAATAACGGGATAGGGGTAGAAGCAACCAACACACGCTGGCACCTGAGACATGTCACTGATAAGGTTTTAAAAGGTACCTTTTTGAGGGGTCGTTTAAGCCCTTATTTGATCACTTTTGTATCCGTTATTGCTTAATATCGTTCTTTTTCACTTTTTAGGTCTCTTGAAGGCAAAATGCTGGAATGGCACTTATTTGGACGAAAAGGCGCGATTATATGAAGAAAATGGCCAAAGTCAGAATCGAGACACTCAAAGCTGCTGAAAACATAAGGTGACGGCGTCAGGTGTTAAGTGTGATGCCGTCGGAGGATCTTTGTGACGGGACAGAAGCCAAAACTCCCATTTTCAAGTGACGACGTCAAGTTATAAAAGAGTAGGCCGTCGCAACTCAGACGGCCTAGATGTAATCCAGACGGCGTCAGAAGCTGAAGAGGACGGCGTCACAAGCATAAGGTGACGCCGTCGCAAGTCTAACGTGGCCAAGACGAAACCCTAATGACGGCGACACGACGGCGTCACAAAACATAAAGTGACGCCGTCGCATGTGTAATATTATATATAGAATCCGAATTTTTCAGTATTTGGTGTGTAGTCTTTTGGAGTAAAAACCTAAACCGAACCAAGGTTGTCTTGTACAGTATTTTAGGGTTCCAAACCCTATCTTACACCAAGATAAGTGTTTTACTTCATTAATACAATTATGTCTTTGATTATTTGTGTGTATGCTTGCATGTTTTCCATGTCCGGCTAATTTACTTGTGTGTTTGCTTAGGGAATATGAAACTTAATTATTGAATATTGATTGGTTGTTTCTTATCTTAGTTGGTTAATGATCTAGTAATGCGATAGGTCATTCGTTGTGTACTTAATGCTTGATTAAATCTTTGTGAACCTTAGAATATGACTCCTTGAGTAGTTGTAAGCTAAACCATCCAAAGAGTGCCTTAGAGTAAGAGTTTATTATCCCTAGTGGGTTTTGCAGACGAGACCCTTTGGTAAGTTCAAAGAGTTAGGGAGAAAAGCATACCCTACAACCTTAGACACACAACACAACTAGGAATAAGGACGTGACAATTCAACCACCAATAGGAGATAATTAAGGAGTAGTAAAACCTAAGTAAACACATCTTTAAACTATCATACGAGCACACATTAATTAGATATAGACTACATACACCTTAGATTAGATAATTAGATAAGTAGAGTAATCGGTAGCAATACCAACCCCCCCCCAAATTCAAACCCCGAGATTCGTACCTTTCCTTTCCTTAAAAAATATAAAAAGATAAAAAATAATCTTCCTCAACCACAACCTTAGCGTAGTAACTTCTCACTAGCATTCCTATTCCCCTAGAGAACGATATCAATACCCGTGGCTTACCCTAATACTACACTACAACGATTAGGTTCACTGCCTAGGGTGTTGAAAAACTTGCTCGACGAAAAGGAAGTTCTTTTGACCCCGAACGACGCGTGTAGCGTTATCAAGTTTTTGGCGCCGCTGCCGGGGAATAGTTATTGTTTAGGCTTGATTTATATCTCGTTTAGGTCTACTCACAAGATTCCTATCAAGTGAGATTTTTTCTTTTTATTAGCTTCCTTGTAGTCTATCCCCCTTCTTTGTGTTTGTGTTCGTAAAACCCTTTTCATTTGTCGCTATGGCAAGTGAAGTTGCATTGGAATCATTAACAAATGAGGAACAATTGAATTTCGCAAGTCGGGTTCGTTTTCATTGTTCTGATGAATTTGTGAGTGATCTTAAAGATATCCAAAAGGAGAAGGGTGTAAGGTTTGATGGATTTGATATATTATGTACTTGTGTGGCTTCTATTCAACAATCGTTGTCAGGATCAACTCCTTTTAGTGACACCATCTGGAGAATTTTTCAGAAAAGCCTCCTATGCATAAACCTTCAGTTGTTACAACTTGAGGAAATGGATAAGGAGGATTTATCTAACCTTAGGCATCATGATCAAAAAGACCTAGTTTTTAAGAACATGGAACCTAAACCCGAACAAGATTGTGAGATGGTTGAAGCTAAAATACCTAGTTGCATGTGTGGGATAGATTTCAAAACATACAACACACGTAAGGAATCCTTTAGGCAAATAGAACATAGTGGTCAAGTTTTTGAGAACAATTCTTATGAATCGGAACAAGAATTTGAAATGGCCAAAGAAGGATTTGAGATGCTTAGGAGCGTATTTGGGTTAGATCATACTAAAACACATGATGAACATTTAGGAGATCTAGATATAATGGAAAATAAGATGGAAACTCCAAGCCCACAAGCCCTACCATCACTTGAGGAACACGCATCGCCTATAACTTACTCGGAAGAAGTAGCTATAGGAACCACAATTGTAGAACCTTTGGACCAAACGCCACTAGAGAATGTAGGTTTAGATGCTTGTTGTCATGACCTCTCTCTTAGTCCTAGGGAAGTTCCTAATTTTGATGAACCGGAGCCTCAACTAAAAGCCTTACCCAATTTTCCATCTTTAGATGTGAATCTTGGAATTGAATTAGGCCCCAATCCACCCATCAAAATAGATAGTCCGGGTAGTTGCTTGATAAAGGTGGTAGATTCTAGGCCATGTAGAGTGGAAGCTAATATAGGAGTAACCCATGACCTTACACACTTATATCACCCATTCATGGTTGATAACAAGAAACACTATGGGTTTAAACCGGGTTTATTAGGTCAAGATGGATCCTTAACTAAGAATCTTTTGAAGTTGATAGAAGATGATCCATTTTTAGGAGAGAGATTTGATTCACCCGCTACACCAATAAACTTAGGTAAGGTTATAATGAATGGAGCACACTCCTTTGAGCATATAAATCACCCATCACCCTCTCCTCACGTAGCAAATTTCCACCCTAAGGGTGTGTATCGCTACTATCACCCGCATTTACACTTAAGTGTAGGGAAAACCTCCCCTTTATCCGTTAAATAAGGGTAGAGTCAGGCTCGTGACTCGAACAAAAACAAGCGCTTCTTGGGAGGCAACCCATGTGTATTTGTTTTTCTTTTTTATTTGTGTGTAGTATATCTTTTAGTGATTGTTTATTCTCATGTTTAAATTTGTAAAAATGCTTTATTTTGTCTTTAATCTTGTCTTAATTGCATATAAAGGTATTTTACATAAAGGATAAGTGTAGGGAGGATTACACACGTTTTCAAAAGAAATGTAAACATGAGTATAGCAATTCATTAAAAGATATATATGTGTGTTTGTTCGAGTCAAATGCTTGTATCGAGTCATAATGGATGTTTTGCAGAAATTTTTCCAGATTCGAAAGATGTAAATTTTCCAGAAATTTTTTTCAGAAAATCGCAGACCAGTTTTTGTCAGGGTCGCAACCTGACGGCGTCAGGAAGGAGCAGAAACAACTGATTACTTTTTCTCGTTTTCTGTGCTACTTATAAATTTTTGGAATTTTCCAGGTCTTAATTTTCCAGAAAATCTGCAAACATCCATTCCACAAGCATTATATCTTATTTAAGTCTGGAATTACATCTTGTTATGATTTTTATTTGTTCGGTTTGATGCGTTGGGTTGTTTGTTTTCTTCAAGTGTGCAGGTTTTATTTATCAAGAAGAAGATACATAAGATTGGAAGGAGCTTTTCACGCATACATTCTTCTTGGAAAGGATTTAACCACTACTTCACACACGGATCCTACCGAGCTAATCAGGGGAGTATTAGTTTCTTTCGTTTTTAATTACCTTCCATTATCATAACTTTGATACTTTCGGGGAACATTGGGGACAATGTTCAGTTTAAGTGTAGGGAGGGAAAATAAAACGGGAACTTTGAAACTATGCTTATCCTTGATTATTTGCTTTGTCCAACTGTATTTGTGTAATAAACCATGAGAAAATGTCGGTTAGGGTAATTTTAGCACCAAATTTAAAATTTTTCATGATATATAGGAGTGGGCCATTAGTCTTAACAAAAGCATCTCACGGATAGGAAGTTATATGACTAGCACAAAAACCCTTTACCACCTAAATTCCACCCAAAATGTGAGGATCGCCCTTAGATTAGTAGGAATTAAAAGCATTCATCTTTAATGCTTAGAGTGTGAACCGGTAGTATATTAGATTCTAGAACTTGTTTTGTGATGCATCCCGAGATCGCAAGTAAGACTACACTTGTGTAGTTAGGAATAACTAAATGATAAGAGGCATTAGGATAACCCTTGTTTGATACCCGTAATATAATTACTTCTTCCACCTCGGTTGAGTAATTCCCCCACACCCTTTGCGTTGTACTCATCTTTAGTACACGATACCCCTAGTTAACCCCTCAGAGCCTATCCTTTTCGCGGTTCTCGTGATGTTTCGGTTTTTCTGGAATATCAATGAAGAGAATTGTTTACACCCCACCCCCAAATGTCCACCCAAATCGCCTTAGCCTACCTTGTACGCACTCACTTTTAGTGCATTATTGTTATCATCTTAAACCCTTAGTTCAATTATCTAGTTGCTTGCATGAGTTGCTAAGTCGAGTCATATCCTTTGTATACAGTTTTGGGACGATTGGGATTCATGGGAAAAGTTAAAGTTTATGAAATGACGGGAAGGGAACGTTAAATTCAAATTCCCTTTGTTTGCGTAATAATGTACCCCAAGTGTTTTGATCTTTTCAATTCGAGTCAAATTAGTGTTAGAGTAATAAAAACTCAAGTGTAGGGATGTGCCTATAAATCCCTATCATTTTGATGTTACCGTAGAGGATGGTAGAGTAAAAGTGTATGAAAAAAAAAAAAAAAAAAAAAAAAAAAAAAAAAAAAAAAAAACGGGCTACCATCCTACATCTATCCTTTAATTTTATGTTCGTTTATTTCAGTTAGCTAGATTTTAGAGTGTCGAGTCTTGGCTTAGCAACGCCACTCTTCGTATGCTTGCAACATAAGAGATTTTTGACTTACCACCACTATAAGCCTATCCCACCAAACCCTTTGTTTCCCTACCGTAAGCCTAACATTACAACCCTTTAAAGACCTCTTTGATAGTTTTTCCTAGGTGCTTACGCCAAAGCGATGGAGGTTTGATCTATTCTCAAGCCTATGGTAATCTATGTACTAGGACCGGTTAATGAGTGTTTATCTTCCATTTCCAATTTGTTATATTTCATATACACCCGAGAGAGATGTGACTATCCAAACACCCTATGTGAGGTGATAGTATGTAATTTCCGTGCTTGTTATGACTTTTGCGGGGCTTATATGTGTTGTGGACTGTTTTAAACCATTGCTTCATGATCTCTAACTTATAAAGTAATTGGCTAAAAGCACATTTGCTTGAGGACAAGCAAATACCAAGTGTAGGGATATTTGATAAGGTTTTAAAAGGTACCTTTTTGAGGGGTCGTTTAAGCCCTTATTTGATCACTTTTGTATCCGTTATTGCTTAATATCGTTCCTTTTTACTTTTTAGGTCTCTTGAAGGCAAAATGCTGGAATGGCACTTATTTGGACGAAAAGGCGCGATTATACGAAGAAAATGGCCAAAGTCAGAATCAAGACACTCAAAGCTGCTGAAAACATAAGGTGACGGCGTCAGGTGTTATGTGTGACGCCGTCGGAGGATATTTGTGACGGGACAGAAGCCAAAACTCCCATTTTCAAGTGACGACGTCAAGTTATAAAAGGGTAGGCCGTCGCAACTCAGACGGCCTAGATGTAATCCAGACGGCGTTAGAAGCTGAAGAGGCGGCATCACAAACATAAGGTGACGCCGTCGCAAGTCTAACGTGGCCAAGACGAAACCCTAATGAGGGCGACACGACGGCGTCACAAAACATAAAGTGACGCCGTCGCATGTGTAATATTATATATAGAATCCGAATTTTTCAGTATTTGGTGTGTAGTCTTTTGGAGTAAAAACCTAAACCGAACCCAGGCTGTCTTGTACAGTATTTTAGGGTTCCAAACCCTATCTTACACCAAGATAAGTGTTTTACTTCATTAATACAATTATGTCTTTGATTATTTGTGTGTATGCTTGCATGTTTTCCATGTCCGGCTAATTTACTTGTGTGTTTGCTTAGGGAATATGAAACTTAATTATTGAATATTGATTGGTTGTTTCTTATCTTAGTTGGTTAATGATCTAGTAATGCGATAGGTCATTCGTTGTGTACTTAATGCTTGATTAAATCTTTGTGAACCTTAGAATATGACTCCTTGAGTAGTTGTAAGCTAAACCATCCAAAGAGTGCCTTAGAGTAAGAGTTTATTATCCCTAGTGGGTTTTGTAGACGAGACCCTTTGGTAAGTTCAAAGAGTTAGGGAGAAAAGCATACCCTACAACCTTAGACACACAACGCAACTAGGAATAAGGACGTGACAATTCAACCACCAATAGGAGATAATTAAGGAGTAGTAAAACCTAAGTAAAAACATTTTTAAACTATCATACGAGCACACATTAATTAGACATAGACTACATACACCTTAGATTATATAATTAGATAAGTAGAGTAATCGGTAGCAATACCAACCCCCCCCCCCAAATTCAAACCCCGAGATTCGTACCTTTCCTTTCCTTAAAAAATATAAAAAGATAAAAAATAATCTTCCTCAACCACAACCTTAGCGTAGTAACTTCTCACTAGCATTCCTATTCCCCTAGAGAACGATATCAATACCCGTGGCTTACCCTAATACTACACTACAACGATTAGGTTCACTGCCTAGGGTGTTGAAAAACTTGCTCGACGAAAAGGAAGTTCCTTTGACCCCGAACGACGCGTGTAGCGTTATCAGTCACTAACTTGACCTTTGTAGCTTGGGATGCATGGCGTTCAAAAGAAGGTTCTCCTCCAAAACGAATAACCCGGGGGAGGCTAATCTATCCCTCCCATACTTGGCCCGGTTAACTGAAAGAACCAAGAACGAGTACAAATCTCTCTCAGAAAGTGAGGAGAAGAATCACAGGATATCCCTCCTCATATCGACCAAAAGATAGGAAGTCCTCCCCTGGAAACGCTAGGAAACGCCGAACTAGGAAACATGACTACGTTCTTCAAATCCTGGAGGTGGACGGTACCTGCCTCTTCTAGGAGGTTTACGACCCATGCTCGTAGGGTCAACATAATCGCAGGCAAGAAACGCCAAAACAAAACCTTGGAACCCGACTAGGGACCAAGGTAAAACAAAAAAAGGGGAAATGGTAGCAAATTGGGCAGTCCAACACCAAGTAGACTTGAGCAAGACGATATGCTCTAACAACCCCCATTCTTCAGCAAAACCCAAGATCACCTGATAGAAAAAACGCAAAACACAAAGATGTTAAAGTGTACATAGTGATAGCAGAAAATGAACGTTTAGGAAAAGAAAGTTAATTCTTGAACGTCCTCTCTCATCAGTAACACTTGGCACCCCACGATAGCCGTGGGTGCATTCACAGATAATCTGGATCCTTAAAAATTACCAGTGGGCACCCAGTAGAGGGACACACCCAAGAGGACATAACCGACCGTCCCTGTATATTCGATGAAACACCTATGTCTCTAAACACCACAAACACAGTTACCTCAAGAAAATAGGAAAGTTCATGGTCATATCTCCCTAAGTTCACAACAACAAACTCCCAGTTCGAGGCACCACCACTAAATGGAAAGAAAAGACTCACCTTCACTACATAAGCCTTGTCAACAACTACTCGTGACAAAAAAACATGAGCTGACGCCTAAAGACTTTGCTACTTAGCAAAGTCAAAACTTAAGACAAATACACACCTTTGTAACTGACACCACGCTACTCACAAGAGAAAAACAAAAGAATTTCTAAAGAAAGACACTTGAACTATCTTTGGAATGACTCCCTAAAAACAACTAAGGTTACTTCCATTTTTATAGGCAAAATAAGCGGGGACCTAATAGACACGCGTCCAAAAATCCTTTGGAGTCAAAATATCATTAAAAGCCCTGAACCTTATGCAGAAAGTAACGTACTTTGAAGTGTAAGACTTTAAGACACCAAAATCGCCTAATCGACATCCTGAAACACAAAACAAGGAAAATCTCCAAATTTCCAGTCACGGAGACTCGTAAATGACTAAGAAAAAGAAGGTTTTACAGCTAGGAACAGAAATCCCAAGCCATGCGAACATTTAAAGCAAACCAAGCCTGGGATACGCAAGCTTCACAACCACTCAATCTTTTCAATAACTCTTGACATATATCAACATAAAATACTGTGCATGAATTTAATATGTAGCGGTCTTGGTAATGAAAATATTTTCCAAACATTTACATCGAAAGACCATACTATCTAAAACATCCAGCAAGGCAAAATACAAGTCAGCCTCCCTGGACCCAAGAAGACACATCAAGTGAATCCCATGGGACCTCATCTTTTTAGCATGAGTCCACCGTCATATTTCCCTAAAAATAGTCAAATACGCTAATGAAATTGGGGACTTGATAGTGTATAGATCCTTCATCCCACTCGGCTAAGGCCCATACACTCTAGACTTAACCCAAACACAAGCCTGATAAGGCCTAAGTCTGATAAAAGACCAAGTCCGTTTGACATGCATGTCTAGGCGAACGGTACTCCTAGCAAACACGCCAGGACCATTAAGAAGAGCACCACGTTCTCACCTCACTTCTTCCCTCAGTGGCCACTACGTGGACCATCAGATTTCCTTTGTGGGTTCTCACAACCCTAAAGGACTTCCTCTAAATACTTGATCATTCCCTCAAATTGGTGCAAGCTAATCAAAAGCAACACTCCCAGGTTCGACCTGGGAACTCCACATCCAAGTCGATTATTCTCTTGGGTAATTGACACAAACCACTCGGTGTCGACTCGTGAGCATTACCCCAACTCGTGACTCTGGTCACACTTTGGGTTCCTTACCGAACGTGGGAAACCAAACGATCAACCACCTTAAACCCTCAATAAGCAACATACGTAAACATTTTTCTTTCTAAAACACCTAAAAATTAATAGCTAAATACAAATATGTAAAATAAATAACATTAAACTGTCATTATAAGATACTTATTCTGCAACAAAAAAGGGAGTATATTGAATTTTTTTTCCTTCCATATCTATCTTTCTTACTTTGAGTTTTAGTTTAAAAGTTGTGATATTTAGGGTCCATTTGGTTTGCACCTTTTCATATTAAGGAATGGTATTAAAGTTGAAAGCAATTATTTGGTAGAAGAATAAAGAGATTGGATTAAACTAATGACCCACAAAACCCAAATGATGGAAGAGATATGAATTTCTCTCTCAAACACTATCTAAACATTTCTTTTAATATTTTTCTCTTTTTCTCTCACACGTACACACTCAATTTTCGTTCATTAAATTATATATTTAATTATAGTCATATTTTAAAAACTATTAAGAAATATAATTTCTTTCTTAATCTATTTTTAAATCTACTATATCAAATCCAAATCTAATACTAAATTCAAATTCAATTTTAAACCCATCTACATACCAAACAGATATTTATGCATATTAAGAATAGCACATTTGAATTTCATTTCATTCCATTAGCATAGTGTGGCATTGTTCAAAAATAAGATATATCTACGCACAAAGTAGTAGTTTAATTCAATGTGGCCAGATTTTATTTCACATTAAAATAAAACTTATTTTATTATTATTATTATTTTTTTAAGAATATATTTTTTTTAAGATATCTAAACTGCATATAATCATTTTAGAGATTATCTCTTCATTCTTTTAAGATTTATAAAAGTAGATTTGAAGCATTACAAGTTTAAAGTTATGTTTACAATTATTTAATGCAACAATACATCTATACAACATCTATAGTTAATTTTTGTTTTAATATTTCATCATTAAAAATTCAAGTTTTGAACCTATATTTACAATTATTTAATGCACTAATACATCTATACAACACCTACAATTAATGTTTAGCTTAAAATAGCCCTCATTCAAAAATACAATTAATATATCACAAGGTACAAACCAAACAAGCTACTAATGTGGTCATCATAACCCAATCACTCAAATTCGATTGAAAAAATCGTACATGTCAAAGTACGGAAATTTTTAAGTGATCTATAAGGTATGAAAAACGTGTAGCTTTTTTATATTGTAATTCATATTTTGCTTAAGCAATATCATATATAGATTTACTAATCATATATTTTTTTTGAAAAAGGGAACTAATAGTCCCGACAAATAACTAATGTATATATTTGCACGAACTAATGTATACTACTCTATGTTTATACGCATTATATAATATTGTGGCGAATATTACACAACATTTATTGACTATCAAGTATCTTTCACCATCAATCGTCACAACTTCGTAATACTACTAACTATTGTTTTTGTATAGCCAGTTGTATCGCGATGCACCGGTACTCTACCATATCTATATTAATATGAGATAGTTGGTGATAAAGTTATTCTCTAAAGTTTTCGCAATGCGTAAAGTTATTATCACGAAAAATATATAATCAAATAATATTGTTTGCCAAAAAATTTAATTACAAAATAGCCGACGTTGTAACGCATAGATGCCCTGCTAGTATTCATTTACATTTACTCATACATTATCAATTTCAAAATAGCTTATTCTTCCTTAACCTATTAAATATTGCTCCAGTAATCCTTTATTAACCCATTACGTCAATGCATTAAACCATTTTTAAATCTTTATTAAGTCATCTTCTGTTTTAGTGATTCTTTTGTTAGGAGTGAATTCAGCAGTTCCCTAAGTACTATCCGTGTTCCTAATTTGAGAAAACATGTTCGTGAATTAGTTGTTTGGAACTTTGGATAAGTAATGCACGGCTAATAACAATGTTCAATATTAGTCAAGGTTGGAAATTAAATAAAGAACTTTCAATTTAGATTGGATATAAGTATATTACTTTTTGACAAAAATCGAAAGCACCAAAGTGACTACAGAAAAAGGTAACAAAATTAAGTTTTGCAAGCAGACAGAGGTATCGTGTTAGAAATGTAGGTATTTAAACGGATGACGACCCATGTTTCATATAACAGTTGAATTGTAGCTTATTCTTTGACGTATCAATCATGAGAACTTCGTTAAAAAAAAATCAAGAGAACTGATATTAAAAATAGTTGAGATGACTGTCATATCTCAACAAATTTGTCCAAGTTTTACATTTAGTCATGACAATCATGTTTCATCAGTAATTTAAAGATCACATCTATAATCGGGTATGAACAAATATAGTTAAACTTGCATTTATTTATTTGTTTTCTAAAGACGGTATCATTTATTTTATTTATCTTTTTAATTTGTTTGTTTTAAGACCTTGTTATAGCAAAACGCGCGTTTCATTCATTTGACCCATATAAAATGTTTCATATACACCTTTTTGCCAGAATTCTAAATAACTTCATCCTTAGATGATTTCTACCGCCTAAAAGACAATGCAATCATGCTATGTACATTAACAACGAAGTGCATGGAAACTTATTGTTAAACTAACCACAACAGTTATGTCAAACTTTCACATAAGAGTTAGCTTCAACAGTTCAACTCTTATGAGCTCTAATTTTTACAAAATGAAGCTGCAAACTTAGGTGATATTTGTTTATTATGAGGCTCTGAATGTGAATCTGATTCGCATATCTGAATTTGAATATGTGGTAGAAAAATCTGAATCTGATTCCATCTTAATCTGAATATGTGGTTGAGAAATTTGAATCTGACTCAAATAAAATTGTTTGTTTTTGTAAAAATATCTGAATATGTTAAACTATCAAGTTTTACAATATAAATATAAACCATTGCAGTCGCACAATATATGAAATTTATTAAATATAAAAGACAAATTCTATAATATAATAATCAATTTAAAGTTAAAAGTATTTTAAACAAAAGATGCAATTTCATGTTTATTTGACAAAAATAAACGTGTCGGAGTTTAAATTGAACTTTTAAAAACGATTAACTATATGACTCGCGTTAGAGTTGAGATATATGAGTATGAAACCGACCCTTCAACTTGAAAAAATATGAATTGTCACATATTATCTTATACATTATTTATCTAACAAAACATATACAATGATTATATATAATACTTTTAATACGAAAAAAAAAAAAAAAAAAAAAAAAAACATAAGAAAAAAATAATAATAATAGAAAAAAAAGGCATTAAGAGGTGTTAAGACCTCCACATCTAGTTCAATAAGAGGTTTATGCCTCTTACTTCCTCTTAATGGTAAAAAAAACAAACGCTCTTAATATAGATTGCCTCTTACCATCTCTGAATGACATGAAAAAAACAAACAGTCTTAATAACTCAAATGTCTGATAACATCTGAATGAATCAGATTAAGATTTTGAAAAACAAACATACGCTTATCAAATATAACCAAAGCATAGCTATATAGTTAAAGTATCGGTGAAATGTTAAATGTTAATATCGCAGCATACTTGTTTATTGAATTATAAATTCTCGCTTTTCAGCTTTAGCAAACATATTAAAGCAAATTACCTAAACGATCCATATCAAAACTCATTTTACAAATACAAACTCTTTTTTAACACTTTACAAGAATGAACATAAAAATGTCACATAAACTGTACAATAGAGGACCACTTTTTTTTTTCTTTCTTCGGCCATCTCAAAATCTTTCTTTTTCTTTCTTTTCTTCATCACCTACTTATATCTCAAAGCATTCATCCCTCTTCACAAGCCACCATCTTTACAAGCCACAAATATTTTTTCTAGCACAACCATCTTCACCTTTGCAGCAGCCACGTCGGTATAAATGGGATCATGGTCTGTAGCCATAATGCAGCAGCCACCGGTCTAATATTTGCAGCAACCATCTTCAAAGCATTCAGCCACCATTGCAGCATCTCGCCCACGCCCAGGCCCTCGCCTTGCCCACGCCCAGGCCCTCGCCTGGCAAACAATCTCGCCCAGGCCCAGGCCCTCGCCTGGCAAGCAATCTCGCCCAAGCCCTCGCCCTCGCCCACGCCCTGGCTGTACCACGCCCAAAACGTACTCTCGCCCACAACTTCGCCTATAATAACAATTTTTACTCGCCCATAAAATTTTCACTCGCCCGGAAATCGTATAATACACGTGTAGTGTTGGGATTTTATGTTTTAAGAGATCCAACGGATAACATTAGAAAGTTCATTTTCGTAAATACTCTGTGCGAGAACGTATTTCGTAAACAGGTATCAATTATAGTTCATTTTCGTAAGAACCTCAACATATTATATTATTTGATAAACTTTAATACAGTGATTCCTTCCTCTCTTGATGCTTTGACCGAATATATATAAACAGACCTTGTCTTTTACGGCGCATATGACACAAAACAAAAATAAACAAATGAGCAAGTAAGAGATCGTTGTTGCCACAAATAAGCAAACAGATGGCTGTTTCTACTATATATTTATAAAACCAACCAGATCCCTGCAATACTCTATATTTACCAATGCGTTGACATTTTAAATCTTAATCAATATATTATGAAAGAAAAAAGATACTCCGCATATATAATAAAAATGGGCTTTCAATCGTTGGTCTGTTATAATGTGTTAGTTTAAAGATATTTTTGTAAGTTCTGACTCTTTTTGAGCAGGGTAGTTATGAACTTAAAATGCTAGTTTTGACGGACATGGTTTTATTAGTTGATATGTTAGTAATCCCGGTTTGTGAGTTTAGAGTTTATTAAGATTTTAGGTTAATAAGTAGTTGATCAATAAAGCATAATAACTACGGGTTTTACAATGTTCTAATATTGTATTAGACCGGTTGTGATCCTTAGACCTAAGTGGTTACGTTGAGCCGCCTTCTCAAATGCCACCCTGTCAAATCCTACCGCACATATAGATTAGGGACACAGATTCTCGGGCAGATTCCACCATCCATCTCACAACAAACATGAAAGAAGTAGATCGTGACGCCGATATTGAAAGTGTTGGGTCATTTCAGAGCCCGATGATTGTTGACTAAGATTTGAACATAAAATATCCTAAGTGTAAATGAAGTCTCAGAATGAAAGAACATTCAGGGAGTTATCTTGTGAGGTTTTTAGAGACTAAAGAAAGTCTCACCACTTCCTGAAACAGAACTCGGTAAGTGAAGTCTGAACCTAGAAGAAGATGATGGAGTCAGTGAGTGATGATAATAACTCACTGATCGACTCCCCTTGAACTCATCGACAGGTCAAGACATTTTAAACTTAGTTATTTAAAAACAATGTCTAAGTCTCTGAAAAATTAGACGGAACGTTTTTGGGAAGATAAGTGAAAACTTATCAAAGCAAGTAAAAGAAGTACAAGTGTTGGTAGAAAAGAGAAAACAGTTGTCAATACGTTTCACTAAAGTAGGATTGAACATATTCTAAGAAGAAAAGATGATGAAAGCAGTAAGGTAGTAGTGTACCTACTAGTTAAATGTTTGACACGTCTCTATTAATCTACATGTATCTACCTCGAACTTTGCCTATATAAGAGAATGTTGTAAAGGGGTAAATGCTATCTTGTACAATTAATGTGATACACATTTACAAGAACATTTACTCATTAAAAGAACTAAGTCCATGAACTCATTAAGTGTGTTAACATAGTTTTTATTAAATAAATAGTTTGGTTAGTGTTTAAGTTAATGAGGAGATCACTAAACATTTATTATTATTCCGCCAACAACCATAATAAATTCTTTCATTTTATTTCTATTAAAAAATTAAACGTCGATAAGCTCTAGTGTTATTTCTTTCATACTTGTTATCTTGTTAAAACATCTTTCATACTTTGCTAGCATCAAAGTTGGTTACTTAATTAGTAAATTTTTTGTAACCAGCTAAAAATTAACAAATTGAAAGGACACTAAAACACGATTTGAATCCATGACGTATAATTCATCTTTGCTTTTAAAATATACCTCGTATGCAAAATATACGAGATTTCATCTATAACCGATTAGCTCTTGCATATCTCTTCACACGTACACACACATTTAATAAGTTCCTCCAACATCACATGGAATACGCCATGGTCACTTCCCATCCCAAGGACTAAACAATTCGATCCTTATTTTATGTTTTCTTCATTAAAAAAAGATTAAGCCACTAGCCGGGTTGTGTAGTAGGTGCACAATTGCACATTCAATTCAAGATTTATAGAAGTAGGTGCATATTTAAGAAGTAGGACCATTTCAAACACCATCGTAATCATACTATATATATACAAATACTTCATTGATGTTATAAATTTTTTATCAGATTTTTGAAGTTTGAGAATATGGGGTTTCTTGATCTTTTTTCTGCTGCTTCTATGCCTGTTCTAAAAGTGCTTATAGTTACTGGACTTGGATCATTTCTCGCCATGGAATCTGTTGATATTTTAGGACCAACTACAAGGAAGCTAGTTAATAACGTAAGTTTACAAAATATGTTGCTAGTTATATTCTTGTTAGTTTTAAAGTTTTAACTACATGTATATGTTGCTAGTTCTATTCTTGTGCTTAGTATATGGTAATATTTTGTAGTGCCATGTGAAAATTTTAGTGAAACTGCATTAGTGGTGAACATCATGATGATCATTTATACAATTCAAAGGTGATATTGGTTTGCATTGTTGAGCTGTATTGTACAATGCATCAGATGCAATCTAAGGACTAGTTTTGTTAATCATGATTTGCTTATTACTTCGTAACACTTAAAGTATAAATATTGAATTCAAGAAACTTGCTAATTTGATTAAAGATTTTTTTTTTTTTTTTTTTTTTTTTTTTTTTTTTTTATATATTGTTTCATTCGTTTTTGTTGATTCAAGTGAATTGCTAGAAATTTGACTAAAGATTCTATTTTTTTTTTAATCATGGACAGCTTGTGTTCTTTGTGTTCAATCCAGCACTTGTGGGGAGCAACCTAGCTAGTACAGTCACTCTTGAAACAATCAAAATAATGTAAGCTTACTCTGCGAGCTAAGGAATGTGTCGTTAAAATAATTAGCTTAATTGATCGATTTCATTGAAAACTGTAGGTGGTTTATGCCTATAAATATTCTTCTAACATTCATTATCGGGTCGGCACTTGGATGGGTGCTTATGCTTATCTCTAAACCACCTCAGCATCTAAAGGGCCTAATACTTGGTACATGCGCAGGAGGTAACATATGGGGCATCTGGGATTGCTTATCATAATGCTTATCGGATTAATTTTTAGTCAAATGAATATGCATATAGACAAAGTAGATGCCACAAATAAAGAATTAAATTTGAATTGTGACTATGAATTACAGGAAACCTTGGAAACATGCTTTTGATTATAATCCCAGCTGTATGCAAAGAGTCAGGAAGTCCCTTTGGAGATCCAGATGTTTGCAATGATCACGGAGTAGCTTATGCGTCGCTATCTATGGCAGTATGTGTCTTAGTTGCACATTATCAAAAGCTGTTTATTTTGAATTCAATGCAATATCTATCGATTCTAATGACAGATTCAATAGGTTGGAGCTGTGTATTTGTGGTCTTATGTTTACAACCTAGTAAGAATGTTTGCCAAAGATTCTAGTAACAATGAAACATTGGCAGTGACTGTTCAAGAGGATTTGACCCAAGCTTTGCTTCCAGCATCCACCTCTGCCACTGATAGCGAGGGAAAAGCAAAGGTTGATTTTTGGTTTTAGTTCCATCATCCATCTTGTTCAAATGTATTCAACCCTAAACTTCAAAATGTTGTCTCTAATAGGTGATGTTTAACGGTATGAAACAACGTTTGGGGAAATTTGTAAAACGGATCAACTTGAAGGCAATTTTTGCTCCATCAACTAGTGGAGCGGTATACTTTTTTTTTCCAAACTTTTTATTAATGGAGCTTAAAACGAATTTGATTATAACACTGTTTTGTTGTCGTAATAGATTGTGGGCTTCTTTATTGGAACAATCCCACTAATGCGCAACCTACTCATAGGCACCACAGCCCCGCTTCGAGTGATTCAAGATTCTGCAGTTTTAGTCGGGTATAATCTTCAAGACCTCATCTTGATCATTGGTTTATGAAAGGGTTTATCACTTATTTTTGCAACCATCTTGCACAATAAATTGCATATTGGTGTAAGAGGGGGTAAAAATGTTGTATCAAGTACTATTAAAAAGGCTTGACTAGCAAAATGGTTGAAGTTTGTAGCACAAATAATCAAGAACCCTTTTATGAGGACATGGTAAACTAATGAACAATTATCCTCTCAGGGACGCAGCGATTCCAGTTGTAACGTTGATAGTGGGTGGAAACCTCTTAAAAGGTAACTAAACTTGGGGCACATATTCAAATTCATATACTTAATTTCTTGATATTAATTACTTGATTACATGATTTTCAGGTCTTAAGGGGTCGTCGGGTATCTCATTAAAAATTGTCTTTGGAATAGCAGCTGTGCGATATATTTTCTTGCCACTTTTTGGCATTGTAATCGTTAAATCAGCACATCATTTCGGCTTAGTAAACTCAGATCCTCTATATCTTTTCGTTCTTCTTCTACAGTTTGCACTTCCACCCGCAATGAACATTAGTACGATAGTTCAATTATTCGGTGCTGGTGAGAGTGACTGCTCGGTGATCATGTTATGGACATATGCTTTAGCATCAATCTCGCTTACCTTGTGGTCGACCTTCTTCATGTGGCTCGTTGGATAATTGCACTCGTTTGACGGCGGACACCAAGATGTTGTGTCGTCGTTGTCATTACATTTTTTTCGTTCTTTATACAAGAGGCAACAATACAAAAAGTTTTGGTTAGATTGAATTTTTACAAAGCGATCTTAAGTTGGTCAAATACTCAATTATGCACATGTTAAGGAAATATATTTGAACCGTGTTTAGACCAACCAAACTGTTGGGTTAGAAAATAATACTACGTATTTTGTATTGTGAACTCAATAATGGAAAGAAATATTGAAGATTGATGTAATATTATATTGGTGTTCTGTTAGGACCGTTTAATATAAAATTTATGTGGTTCGGGAGGTCGGGGTTGGTGATTGAAGATGAAGATCTTCATCTTCTTTAGAGAGAGAAACTAGAGAGAGGGAGGAGAAAAACAAAGATAACTTGAATAAATGAAAACAATACAAGAAACTAAATGATTCACCTCACCCCTCATGGAGAGTCATGAGGGGTATTTATAGGCTCTACATCCTATTACTTTGCGACTTAAACGATACTAGTCCCTGCGAGCAAAGTATACTACATATCTACTCCATTTCACTTAAGTGACGTTATCACTACTACTTATAATGCACAAACGACTCTCTCTCCTATTTAATTTTCAGACTTTCAGACTTGCAAGTAATAAAGCATGATGTACAACACATTAGAGCACAAAATTTTCAGACTTACAAGCAAATAAGCATAGTGTACAACACTTTAATGCACATATTAAAAAAAACACCACATTAATACTATTAAAGTGGTCAATTAATACACTATTTAATTCACCCCTACACCAAAATAAACAACAATTTAATCACAATGTATAATTTAATCAAGCTACTAAGCCAAACAAACACTAAAAAATTATTAGGAGACATAAATAAAAAATTGTTGCGGAGGCTACACAAATTTTTCCGGCGACCACACTTTTTTCCGGCAGCGACACAATTTTTTCCGGCGACCGCAATTTTTTCCGGTGACTGTTATAAAAAAGCTATAACACCGACGCGTACCCAACTAATGCACATATAAATTATGAACTCCACCAGAACGGGACTCGAACTAGGATGCATAAAAATCAACATAAAACGATCACCAGGGACTGCTCAAAAATACGATCCCCACCAAATCTGTTGTTTTCCCCTCTTGATTAACTCATAGCACCGATTAGTTTTTAGGGTTTAATGGTTTTGGTTTGTGTCGTGTGGAACAGAAAAAGATCAACACTCTTTGTTTGTTTTGCTGCTTTTAGTCGCATGAAGAAGAATGGAAGTTCATTTATGCTTAATGGTGATTGATATGGATGTCGTGATTGTTGGCTGAAAAAGGGGAATTCTTACCCTTAATATTGAGAGTTGATGGGCCAAAAATACAAACGTGTAGCAAATTTTAATTTAGAAGGAAATGTAGCTTTTTTTTATTTGTTACTAACTTACGTTATCTCTATCTCTACTACTTATAATGCACCAATGAATCTCTCTCTTATTAAATTTTCAGACTTTCAGACTTGCAACTAATTAAGCATGATGTACAAAGGATCTTCCGTCCCTGGTTGTGTATAAATTCAGGTTTGGGGTTTGGTATGTATGGCTGAATTTTAAAGTGTAAGGATTGGATTTTGGTTTGGGATGTTGGTGTTGTATGGCTTAATCTTAAAGTGTAAAGCTTGGTTAGTAAGATTGGGCTTGATCGGATTAAACTTGGGCTTCAGGTTAAGTTTGATTGCTTTGGGATGCATCATTCTTTGAAAGAATTTTGGGCTGAAATTTTTATCCTCATTTGGTCAATAAATACAATTAATACAGTTATTAAAACACCCCTTACATAAGAAATACAAATTATCAAAGCATATTATACAACCAAATTAAACACAATTCCTGCATTAAATTTCACTACTACAAATAATAAAGCACATTATACAAATATTCAAGCCCGAACGGGCAATGGGCCAAATGGGCTTAAACCCGAACGGGCGCAGACCAAACGGGCTCGAGCCCGAGCAGACACGGGCCAATGGGTTCGAGCCCGAACGGGCATGGGCTATACGAAATTCTTGATATCCGTAAATTTATTGTTAAAAAGAACATAATAAACTAAAATACATTATTCATCAAAAAAATTTATTTCAGGGTACCCACCGCTGCAACGCGCGGGTACCCTGCTAGTCTTTATAAAAGAGTGAGGCTAACAATCTCCCTCCAAGATATCGTCACAAGTGAATGGTTACAATGAAACCTATAAATTCAAAACAAAGTAAATTACAATATTAATGAACAATGTTGACTTTGTTGAAGCGCAGAGTCTCTGTAGTCTAGATACTAAGGCAAACTTGAAGTTCTCCCTTCCGACGATCTCGGCATTTGATCTTTGGCACTGACGGCACAAATCCTTGTAGCTCTGAACTTCAACTGTAACGGTCTAGTTAGGTTATTACTCCCTCCTAACTAGTGAGCCTTTTTTTTTTCTTTCTTTTGCTCCCTCCTGAACCGACAACTCTCTTCCAACACGCAGCGGAGAAAGTAGACACTTGATTGCACAATGGTTGTCGTTCTGGGAACATCGTAACAACATAACTCACTTAGTATTGCATCCAAGTTGGTAAAAAGCCCGATGTACACACTACTTCTCCTTCTTCGGTCTTAAGCACAAATCCCTTCGCCAATCCAATTACAGAAGATGAAATACCAACTTCTCCCTCCTGATGGTTGCGAGCTATCGGAATCATCATAATGTTGCGTACATGCCATATTACCCTTTTCTTGATGCAATATTAACATCATAGCTTGATCAAAATTCTGTGAGAATATGTCGCAAAAATACTCTCAATAATTCTCTCAAACCAACCTTAAATCGAACCTCTTTTGAATTCACCGGCTAATAGTAATGACCACATATGGAGAAAACCCGATACGACTTACTTGAAAAGGAAGTAAACATCCCAACTTTGTGACTTACTGCTTGTTCTAAATTTTTGAATAATCCACAACGGCGTGTGACACTGAGCACTACAACGTAACTCCTTAAAGTGATGGTTACACACTGTGAGCACTACAACGTAACTCCGTACATCAGTTATAACCAGATTGTCAATTCAAAATCACTTAAAGTGCCAGTAATACCCCAACAAGTTATCTTGAGACATGCATCCAACCAACCAAAGTCTCAACGATAAAGAAGATCACCCGTGAAACATCACTTCAATTTCGCGTCAATAATACCGTACAAAAACCGCGAAGTCAATTTTTCAAATTATCGCGCAAGCCGTGAATTATGTATCCTTCGTGAATATATACCATACCAAAAAAATACCACTCTTAAAAAATTTGTATCCTTAATTTTTTGTGAAGAAATATTCGGATACCACCATTTTTAATATCCAATTCAGCCCAGTCTAAATATTCAAAGCCCGAACACAAATATAATTCACAAAGCCCATCAGCGAATATATTAGACCCACGATCCACTTCCAGAAATATTTATAACCGGTTATAAGGCATATACCAATATTAGACCTAAACCTAAAAGACAAATATCACAAATGTGCGCCTACCACATTCTATATCCTCTCAATCCTCTCACCAAATCAGTCTTAAACACAGATTCTGTTAGCCGTAACATTTTTATTAGAAGTGATGGTCATTCACATTTAGGAACTTTGTAACCTGTGTTAGATATCGTATTAGAATAGTCAACGGGCTCGTGGATTGGACTAAGCTAAATGGCTAGAAGTTATGTTAAGCTAGCCTTGAATAAGTTCATGTAACCCAATCCAATCCAAGTCCACCACGAGGCCCATGGAAAACCCTTTAGGGCGTCTAGTACTTGAACTATAAATACCCCTCAAAGTCTCATTTGAGGGGTGTTCTTGAGTGTGTTTTGTGTGTGTTTTTCTTTCAAGTAATAAAGTTTTCTTTCATCTTATTTCATACGCATAACATAGAATTCAAGTCACCATCTTTCTCATCTTTGTTTCTTTCTCATTTATACGCATAGCTTTGTGTTTTACGTGTAAGCTTGTGTGGTAAAGCTTGGTATAACGTGATAAGGTTGATATATCTAAGGTCCTACAATTGGTATCAATCGCCTAACAATGGTTTAGGAGTGTTTTTGGTTGAAGTTTTTTTTTGTGTAGTGTTACGCGTAGTTTTTCGTTCTCAAAGTTGTCACGCTTAAAACTTTAATTTTTGCACTAAAATCTTCAAGATTCTTATGTTTTAAGGTTTTTATAGTGTTAAATATTATAGTTTTTGGAAAAAGTTCGAAGCTTTACGTGTTTTTCTTCACTTTTAAACTCGTATGTGTTTGGCAGTTCATTTCTACGCATAAGCAGAAAAAACACTTTGGGTGATAAAGGTCAAAAATTTCTTGTTATTTGAATGTTTTGGAAGCTGTTTTTGCATAAGAAATCGTTTGGATAACTGGTCATTTTTTACGCGTAAGCTAAGAAAGTCAAAACCCTCGACTTACGCGTAAGAAAAAGTCAAAACCCTCTTTCTACGCATAAGGTTTAACGCATAAGTTTTTGGTAAAGAATCTTCGTGCAACAACGGTGACTCAGTGCTTCCCTCACTTGGATAAGTTTGTGGAACACTTCGACTTGTGAAATCTCACTAGCTTGGATAAGTTAGAGAGATACGATTCTTGTTTTACGCGTAAGCAAGTTTTTACGCATAAGATTTCAATCTTACGCCTAAGACTATGATTTACGCATAAGCATTAAATCTTACGAGTAAGATATTTTTTACGCCTAAGAATAACATCTTACGCATAAGGATATATTTATGCATAAGAATTAATTATTACGCGTAAGGTTACTAGTTTACACCTAAGGTTCAAAACTTACGCCTAAGGAACATAACTTACGCCTAAGCAACCAAATCTTACGCATAAGCTTAAGGATGACGAGTAAGATTTTGAGCAAAACTTCAAACGGCCATAACTTTTGAACCGTAACTCCGTTTTCAGCGTTCTACCCATCAAAACGACCGTGAGAACGAGGAGAATAGACTGCCAAAGTAACTAAAGTTTATTCAGGTCAACCTTCAAGTCCTAAAAACGCTCCGAAAAGAAGTTATTGAGGTTTTTAAGTTTTTAGACCAAATTTTCACTACAACAACCGAGCCTAATCTTCATCAAACACAACTCCTTTATCGTTGAATCGATCCTACATCTACTTTATCATAACATAACTTCATCAATGGCAACTCAACAAGACATTCATGCAGCCGGTGCCGAAAACCGTCCTCCTATGTTGGAAAAAGGTGGTTATCTTCAATGGACAAGTCGTATGCTTCGTTACATCAAGACCAAACCTAATGGAAAATTGATGATTCAATCCATTACGAATGGACCCTTAAAACCTCGACATGTCCAAGTCCATGGATGTGACATATTGGATTTCACAAACACACTAAATCATAAACACAAGAGGCGTATAAGATGAGTTTTAGAGAGAGAAAGTTAGAGGTTGGGAACTTTAGTGAGAGAAAATAAACATATTATTATGAGCTCCAACTCTCTACCTTGGAAGGTAGAGAGTATTTATAGTACTTACATAAAACGCCACCTACGGGCTGTGGATCAGGCATACAGTGGGTAAAGACCCGTCCGTCCTCCACGGTGTTACTTAAACTAAAATACTACTTAACATTAATCAATCTACGACTACGAGCATTCTAGTGATTACATATACTTGAGGTGACCGACTCTTTAATAACCGGATTTACTAAATCCTAACAATCTCCCTCTAAGGGAGGTCACCTCAAACGCACATTAAAATTACATTGAATACAAACAGATATTACATTAAAAAAATTGTTCTTGCATTCTTGATGTAGTTCTTTGCTCAGGAGCTGGTAGTCATTGATTCATCATTATTGCATGTTTGAATAATCATTGTGGAGGTCTTTATCTGATCCACGTGATAATGAGTTTTTGAGCCAGCTTTTGAGATTATCAGCTATCATAAATCTCTGACTCTTCCATTGTGGTGTTGGTATTATGTGATGTTGTGACTTATGGACCGACATGCTCACATTCTGGATCATGATATACTCTCATCAGAGTAGCGGTAGCTTTCGTTGATTCATGATATTGGCAGCAGCGTAGCAGAAGCATGGAGTGAAAATATCAGAGTCATTGATGCACTAATCATGATTTCTTTAGAAATGAATGTGTTGTGTGAGCATGCGGCTATGGATTGACCGCTTCATTCTGATCAGCTGCACACGTCGGGCGTACCTGCATACAACAGTTAGCAATAAAGCGCACGAAAGTGTCTTTAATCACTTTCGTTGAATTGAGGTACACGGCCCACGGTTCCCCGTTGATCAGTACAAGTACTGCCTGTGATCAGGTATAATTCCAAAGAATTTCCTTGACAGGGTTTCGCAGCTGTTCTAGCTGTTCTCAAACCGGAACGTCTCAAAGAAGACAACACGGAGTGAGTGAATCAGCGAATGGAGATTCACTGATTGATAAGAAGAAATTTGAAAAACAATCGTGTATCGCTCAATAGAAATTGTTTTTTGCAATACAAAGAAGGTTTTTATCGAAATCAATTATCAATTATAAACACCTTTTATTTTGAAATATTTGTACACAGTCGATGTGCTAAAGAAAAGAGTTTTTAAGTACAACGACCGGTTTTTCAAAGGTATCCGTCAATCCATAACCTGAACCAGGATTGATTCAAAAGATTGAATCGCCCCATTGTTTATGTTCAGTTGTTACATGGTTGATCTATTGAATAGATCTCACATGCCACCTACCAGGAGCTTGTTTGATGTTGGCTCCAGAAGGCTTTCCATCTTCATTGTGAATATGTTTGCATATCACTCAGATGTTCTGGCAATACCACAAGGATAATGCGTAAGACTCAAGATATAATCTCTCTTTCCACATTGTGTGAAACAGGGAGTCTTCATTGAAAGTTTCCTAATGAGATTTATAGATGATCTCGTGGCTCTAGACTCAATTGTGCATATTTGGATCCTATTTCAGAGACTAGGGAGAGGGTCTCCTTCTTCAATATCAACAAACTCTAAGAGAAAGTCGATAGATAATGTCGGTTCCCCGTGAGAATGAAACAAGTCCTTTTAAGAGGAACTTGAGTAGCTTGGGAAGTTGTAGTGCAGTGCGTCACTGGGTCCATGACGTCTTGTCTTCAATACCGATGTTACCTTGGTAACCATCAGTAGCATATGAATTGAACCCGGTTTATGCCCTAAGGTTGAATAAATTGAGGGCTATTTCTTTTCACCCTTTTTCTCATTCAATTCTTTTTCATTCTTCAACCCCTTCAATGCTTACCGAGACTTCATAACTAGAACCTTGTTGGGTTTATTCCAGTACTAGCTCAGTCTCAGTCCGCACTCTTCCCATATCTCATTTTTCTCCTTTTTATCATCATACCTAAGGACTTCTACACTAACTAGTGGATTGTCCCTGGGTAGATCCCTCCGGTTCTGGCGAATCATGGGAACGAATACCTACCCTAACCATCCTTATATCACCATACATAAAGTAAATTTGGTCGGTCTATTTGGTATTGTTCATCTGCCATTAGAACCAATGGAAAACCATTTGAAGATCAATCCAGATACTTGTGATATATTGTCAAAGCAATTTGTACGTGAATTGTTTTTGATATTTTTAAAACAAGAGCTCCCCCTCAACATGTGCATCATGGATTAGAGATCATTTTAGCACACGGAGGTCAGAGGAAGAATTAACTTCTTTGAATATCATTTTCTAAAAGATATCAACATCACTTCCTTGATTAAATCAAGTATATAAAGCATATTTGGGGAAGGATGAGGTTTTCACAAATTTTCTCCCCCTTAATATGTGCCTCAAGGTTTCAAAGAGTTTTGCACATATTAGAAGGAACCTGCACATAGAGACAAATCAATCACGTTTCAATTCTTTATGATTTAAAAGTTGCTCCCCCTCAACATGTGCATGGAAAATTTGAAATCGTTTGGCACATGTGGGGAGGAATGCTTGTAGATCACTTGTGAAAACATTTATCGAATCATCAGTATAAATCCAATTTAAATCACAAATTCTCCCCCGATCACAATTTTCTAATCATTTGAGATTTGTGATCTCTGTAGATTTAAATTGATTTTGAAAGCTTTTGAGGAGAATTGTGACTTGATTATGAAAACATTTTAACTGATAAGGATCGGATAATGAGACTTTAAACTCCATTGATTAAACATGCATGATTTATCTTTTGAAAACAATTGTATGACAAATAACCTTTTGATTTAATTGAAATCATTCTCCCCCTCAATCAATGACATAAGTTGTTGATTGAGAGATAGATAGTTTTGACAAACATTAAGTCCAGATGATTTTCAAAAATAGAGTCCGAGTTATTTTTCAAAGCAATTAGTTTTCAGTAGATAGTAAGTAATTGTTTATAGAATCAGAGCATGAGATTTAAAAACAAGATAAAGTACGGCTCTGTTCTTTCTTTGAAAAGCGGGTTATTGCCTGAAAGGACAATAAACCATATATTTCACTTTCTCCCAAAAATATTTTTTGATTTTTTGATTTGATTTTTTTTTGAAACATTCGAACAACATCTAAAGTCCCGTGTCATTCTTTGAGTGACAGCACAAAGACCGTAGATATTTTCGAATCGAGAAAATCATGACAAAAAGACAATTTTTTTTTATTATTTTTAATTTTTTTGAAATTTTTCAAGATTTTTCAAAATTTTTTTTTTTTTGAAAGTTTTGTATTTTTGTATTTGCTTTTTGAATAAATATTTACAAGAGATAGATGAAGAAAGACCTTTACTCCTCGTTTTCCTCTTGAAGACGTTTGAGTGTTTCCGGTTGTAGACTTTTAAGACCAAGTCGTGGAAGAATAAACTCAAAACGTTCTCTAGGAAGAGCTTTGGTGAAGATGTCTGCTAACTGGTATTCAGTCCTCACAAAGTATAGTTCCACCACACCATTTTCTACTTGCTCCCTGATGAAATGATGTCGAATGTTGATGTGCTTTGCTCTTGAGTGTTGTACGTTGTTGCATGAGAGAGCAATAGCACTTTTATTATCACAGTACAGAGGGATTTTGTTGAATTCAAAGCCATAGTCAGATAATTGGGATCTCATCCATAGGATTTGAGCACAACAGGATGACATGGCTATGTATTCAGCCTCTGTAGAGGAAATAGAAGTACTCATTTGCTTCTTTGAAGACCAGCTCACAAGCTTATCACCCAAAAACTGAGCACCTCCAGACGTACTTCGACGAGTATCTTGACATCCTGCATGATCAGCAACTGCATAGGCTGTTAGTGACATACCGGTGTCCTTCGGGTACTAAAGTCCCATATTGATGGTTCCTTGGAGATACCGAAAGACCCGTTTAACCGCTTCAAGGTGCTTTTTGGTAGGCTTAGCCTGATATCTAGCACACATGCACACATCGAACAAGATGTCTGGTCTACTAGCTGTGAGGTACATCAGGGATCCAATCATACTACGATATTTCGTTTGGTCTACCATGATCCCTGAGTGGTCCTCATCTAGTTTAGTACGCTCTATCATGGGAGTGTCAACAGGGTTACTATAATCAAATCCAAATTTCTTTCAGATCTCATTTGCATATTTAGATTGATTTATGAAAATGCCTCCGGGACTTTGTGAAATTTATAATCCCAAGAAAAATGACATTTGTCCCATCATTGACATTTGAAATTTAGAACCCATTTAATTAGAAAAATGGTCACATTCATTGGGGTCAGTCGAGGCAAAGATAATATCATCTACATATATTTGAACGTGAATTAAATGTTTGCCTGACTTTCTGGTGAACAATGTTGGATCAACTGCTCCTTTTGCTGAATCCAGTAGATAGAAGAAACTTTGATAGCGTATCATACCAGGCCCTTGGAGCTTGCTTCAAACCGTAAAGAGCCTTCTTCAAACGATAGACGTGAGTAGGATGCTCCGGATTCACAAAGCCTTCAGGTTGGCTGACGTATACGACTTCTTTAAGATCTCCGTTAAGAAAAGCCGTCTTTACATCCATCTGATATACAACCATGTTCTTACTTGCAGCATTAACTAAGAAGATTCTGATTGCCTCGATACGAGCAACTGGAGCAAATGATTCTTCAAAGTCAATACCCTCCTCTTGATGGTATCCCTTTGCAACCAATCGAGCCTTGTTCTTTAAAACATCACCATGCTCATCAAGTTTTACTTTGAAGATACACTTTAGAGCAATGATCATTGCACAATCTGGAGCAGGTACTAATTACCATACATCTAGTCAATCAAACTCATGAATTTCTTCTTGCATGGCATTGAACCAGCTGTCTTCATTCATGGCAGTTTTCACGTCTTTTGGTTCGGTCTTAGAGAGTACAGAATTGAATAAGCACCATAAGGCATCGGTTGCAAGTTGTTTCCGTGTGGATATTGGACGAGAGAGGTTTCCAATGATGTTGTCCAATGGATGATCATGTGTCCATTTCCTAAGATGTTCATGTGGTTGTTGTTGAGGAACTGAAGTAGCAGAGTCTATATCTCCTGATGACGATGGTTCTGATGATGATTCAGGAGCAAATATGTTTTCAAAGGGTTCATCTTCTGGAGTACCAAAGGGATTAACTTTATCATGGGTGCCAGAAACAATTCCATGATGTACATTCGATGATTGATGATTTGTTGATGCGACAAAGTGATCAGCATCAGGCGCTTCTTGACTTAATGATATTGAGACTGAAGGATTTACTTCATTCACAGGTATAGGATCAACCTTTGTTGATGGAATTGACCTTTCATCAGCATTCGGTTCATAGTGTTCATCAAACATTGGATCAAACAATTTCTTTAAATCATCTTCTGATGGAGGTACATATGGAGTTGCTGGAGAGGGATTAGAAACAAGAGTAGAACTGATAGGACTACTTGATAAAGGTTGAGATGTGGGTACAGAACTAAATTGTCCTGGAGCCATTTGACCGGTCAGCTCATCGAACGTAACGTGAATTGTTTCCATGATATTTCGGGTTCTCTTGTTGTAGATTTGGTAACCCTTCTTGTTTGATGCATAACCAACAAAAACTCCAATGTCAGCTTTAGCTCTTAATTTTCCTAAATCTTGACCGTCATTTGTTAGATAGCACAAAGCACCAAACACACGAAGGTAGGAAAGATCAGGTTTTCGTTTATGGACAAGTTCATATGGAGTTTTTCCATGAGAAGTGTGAATAAGGGAACGATTTTGGGTGTAACAAGCGGTGGCAATGGCTTCAGCCCATAGAAACATTGGAACCTTTGAATAAATTAGCATTGTTCTTGCGGCTTCCACAAGAGTTCGATTTCGTCTTTCAACTACACCGTTATGTTGAGGAGTTCGTGGAACAATTCTTTGATGACTGATTCCAACACTTTCATAAAACTGAATTAAGTCTTTGTTAACAAACTCTGTGCCATTGTCTATTCGAACAATTCTAACAGTATTGTTGAGTCGAACTTGAAGCTGTTTGATAAGTTTGATGATGACATATGGAGTTTCATCCTTTGTCCTCAAAAACTTTACCCAAGTAAATCGAGAGTAGTCATCAACAACTACTAGAATGTATTTCTTCCCATTTATCGTTTGCACTCTCATTGGTCCACACAGATCCATATGAAGGGTATGAAGAACTTCAATTACTGAGTTTGTGGGTTTTGGTTTGTGGGCATATTTCGTGCTTTTTCCCAACTGGCAAGCTGAATAGAGATGATCTTTTTTATATTTCAATCTGGGCAAGCCTCTGACAAGATCCTTTTTGGAAAGGTTATTATTGGTACCGAAGTTCAAGTGATTGAGACGACGATGCCATAACCATGACTTTGTTTTTGAAGCCTTTGACTGCAAGCAGATTGGAGAAGACTTCATCATGTCTTCGATATAAATGGTGTATAGGTTAGAACCACGAGTACCTCTTAATAATTCTACACCATCAGGTTCTCTAATGAAACAAGTATGCTTTCTAAAAGCCACTTCTAGATCGGAATCACAGAATTGACCAACATAGAACAAGTTATGACCAAGACCTTCCACATAATATACCCTGGAAATTACACTTTTACCAACCACATAATCTCCATAACCCATAATTGCACCGAAATGATCGTTCCCAAATCTAACTGTCCTGATGAATTTGCTCATAAAGTTCATGAGCCGCGACCAGTCTCCAGTCATATGCTTGGAATAGCCTGAGTCCAGGTACCACAGAACGATTTGAACGATATGCAGTTGAACACAGACAAGAATGGATAACTGGATAATTGGGATCCCCATGCAAGAATGGGTTCCATTTGGTTAGTAACAATGATTGGAACACCCATATCAGAAATAGAAACACCCATATCAGAAAAAGAAGCAATGGAATCATTAGGAATAGATGTAGTGCTAGTGTCTGTATTTGACCTATTCAAAGTATGTTCACTTCTTAAAGGAATAGTTCTACCAGTAGGCATCCATTTTCTAGTGGGCATTGTCTTCGCAGAAAAAGGTATCCATTGATAACCTATCTTTCTAAATGTTCTTCCTGTGGGTTTCCACTGTTTTCTAACTTTCTTTCGTCTTTACCTTTTAGCCTTCTTAGCATGATTTTTTGCATTAACAATTTTAACTGGGCATTTGACAGCATTAGACAAAACATTCACACCACATTCATGATTTGCAACAGAATTCAAGCAGACATCATTACATGGTTTGCAAATAGTATCAGAATTCAAATTAATTACAGTACGCCTATGGCTAATACTAGAATCAACACGATTCGTTTTATTCAACTCAAACTTAAAGTTCCTAGGTTGGTCTTCTACTCTCTTCCAATGCACATTCTTAGCTTGCGAGGTCCTATCTTGCTTGGTATTGCATGGAGGCTTTGACCCGCTTGCTTTAATGTCACTGATTACTCCTGTAGAGGGAATTATGGGAACATTAGTTGGTTGATCTACTTTTTGCATTCCTGAACTAGATGTGCAAGGATCTGAACTACTAGAAGGTACATTAGTGTTCACTTTCTTAAAGCTGGGCATGGAATGGTTTGTATGCTTGGTACTAGGCATAGAACAAGGCATCACAACTTTACCTTTCGCACCTAAGGATTTAGGACATGTTGCTATTAAACATTCTAGCAGCTCTTGAGATCGTTTGGCCTGAATGCAAGCAAACCTAATTTCTCTATCAAGAGGCTTATTCAAGAAATCCTCTTCCATGATCTCACGGAGACATTCTAGACTATCCTTAAGGTGTGTGCAATAATTGTGAAACACAGGTTCATTATTCCTAAGATGAGGAGGAATGTATTTAACAGTCACAGTATATTTGCAGTCTGATGATGACTTTGATGCAACATTCTCATTAAAAACAAGTGGCAGTTTCCCTTTTTCCTGACTCCTCAGATTCTCAATTTCCTTTTGTAAAGACGTTATTTTTTCGTTGTTTTTGTCACGAGTGACTTTCATTGAATCATATAACTCTTTAAAGTGTCGTTTAACCTTTTCATTTTCTTCTAGAAAACTTTCGTTTTCCTTTTTTAAAGCATTAACTAAGTTTTGAAGATGAAAAGTTTGAGAATACTGAGAATCTAAAGGAGGAGGCATTTGGGTGCCAGTCACATTGTTCTTTTCACCCTTTAATTGAGAGATTTGGGCTTTCAACTTTCTGTTCGTGTTACAATGAGCTCGAATCTGTTCATCACGTTTGCTAATTTCAAAAACTGCATCAAATTCAGGAACATCCAAGGATGTCTTGATATTTGAGGTTTTATCATTTTCTTTCAGGTGTTGATATTTTAATTGCAAAGCAAGATGCTCAACTTCCAATTTAGAAAATTGTTTTACCAGGTTATCATGATCATCCTGTTCAACTTTATCATGCAGTTTAGAGTTAGTTTTTTCAAGCTCAATAACACGATCATGGGAGACTTTCAGAGCAATAGATAATTCATGAAATTGAGAAACATTAATGGAACAATTTGTAGCAGTGTAAAATACATCTTGAGCAATACATTCAGAAATACGATTCTCATTCAAGGTATGCAAGTTCTTCCTCTCAATCTCATTATATTTTAATTCTCGCTCATAGTCACTAACCTCAACTATCATTGCATCAAATTCCTTTTCCATTTCTTTAATATCTGAATTCATCCCCTTTTTAAGACTCTCAAATTGATCTTTTAGTTGTTTAAAGAAAGGCATGACCTCAGTTAAATAACACTCTTTAGTTTGCTCAAAACCCCTTTCCCCTTCAGTTATCCCAGTGGGTGTGATCCTTTTCTTACAAGTTTTCTCAAAATCAACAAATAATTGAAAGATAACATATTGACTGATTAAGGTCTTGCTTTTAGTGGAAATAGTTCTAGGAACTAAATGCATTGGTGTATTTGGAGGATACACAGTTGCTGAAGGCATTTTCCTAAAAAGGGGGTTTGTTACAACAAGATTCTCTGCCTTTTGCTTATCTAAATCCTTTTTCCAGAACACTTGTTCGGGTGTGAGTAACGTTTGAGGCTTAAACATGTTCAAGGAAATCCAATTTTCCTTTTTGTAGTCATGGGGTCTGATAATTATGTTTTTCTCTTTACATGTAGGATTGTTGAGTTTCTTATCCATTTTCTCCCTAGTGACCTCATCTGATTTCTTATCTTCCTCAGTGCACTCAGCGCAACTAGGTTTCTGCCTAGGTTTAAGGATTTCATTGCCATCATAGATAACATTTTGAGCAGCTTTTGCTATCTTACCATACTCAAGGTTGGATTCCTTTATAATGGGGATACTATGCTTATCGCTGAGAACTCTATGCTTCGCGATCATGTGAGCAGTCTGAATGGTATTCCATTGTACGTACAACTTATTTTCGAGCTTGTTATTCAAGGTTTTTAGATTAGAAAAATCATTCAAAAGTTTTGATTCCTTAGCACTGAATTCTTGCTTAAGCATTGTAACATTTTCTTGAAGTTCTTGTTTTTGCTTAGCAGTTTTAGAAAGCTTTTCTTGTAAGGAGTTTAACTCTTGTTTTAATACTTCTTCTCTAAACTTACTTTTTCTAATAGTTGTACGCATTTGGTCATCCATTTCCTGCTCACGGGTGGTTAACTCAAACTTAGCACGCTGTTCATAAATAGCAACTTGTTCTTTATAGGCATTTAGTTCAGAAACAACAGAATCATCATGAGCACATGCAGTGTATTCATAAAAAATATAGTCACCATTGACTGCAGAAGATGCATCACTTGGTACAATCTCACTTTCACTTTGTTTCACATATTGATCATATGGGACCACATTGATATTACCCATATTTTCAATATCTGACTCAAAAGTTTTAGTAGATCGTACTTTGTCATGTATCTTTTGCTCATCAACATCATCGTATAGTTTTAATACCTCTGAGATGATTGATTCTTTGGATAGACTAGCTTGCTGTGGTGAGGGGACCTTTGGAGAGACCATTGGAGAAATGTTAGCCATGAAAATTGTTTGTGCAGTAGGTTCATCATCGACGTCAGAGTCGTATGCATCACAGTCTGCAACTTGAAAGACATTCTGATGATTATGACCTATCTCCTGAATTGGCTGCTCATCCACATCTGCATCATATGTCTTGGCATTGCCCTCAGCAAGAAACAATAGCTCCTCTTCATCCAACACAACTCCATTATCCTGAGCTTGCACAAGTAACATCTTGTCTTTGAAGTACTCTGCATTTTGAGGACATTTTGGAGAAGTTCAGTTCCTTGCTATGTGTCCAACACCACCACAGTTTTAGCACTTAATTGGCTTTGCTTGTCCTTGATTTCCATTCCTTCCCCTATACTGATTTCCCACGTATCCTTTACCAACTCCACCTCTTCCTTGTTCGTACTGCCTTTCTTGAACTGGCTGCACCATAACCTTCCCATCTCTGACAGTGGCTTGATTGTGTGGATTAGATGCTGTTCTGAGGTTGTTGTTGGTGTGTGGGAGAGAGTTCATGTTTTGACTGATCATGAGAGCCAGCTGATTAATGAAGTTTCCCACGCGTGCATCAGCATCAGCTTGTTTGAACATTGGATCGGGAATGAGTTTGTGATTACCATTACCCATGGGTATAACTTGAGAAGCTTTGGTGGTAATTCCAACATTTGTATAAAAATCAGTTGAATCATTTGATGAGCTTGTCTCTCCCTGGTTGGTTTTGAACTGATCAAGAATCCTTTTTTCAAACATAGCATGTCTCTCATTCTGAAGAAGGAATGCATAGAGTTGTTCATAGTTTGTATTCTTCAATCCTTTGGTTAGCTTCACAGAGGTGACAAACTTGTGACATTCAGGATTCATGTTGTTCACAAATTTTAAGTTTAGCTAAATGTTTGGCATGGTCATTTTGATGTTCCTCATGTCATTCACAAGCTTATGGAATCTCACGTAGTACTCATAGATACTCTCATCATGTTTCATCTTGAAGTGTTCAAATTCATCATACAGTTGTGATTCTCTGTCTTCTATAGTTAATTCAGAACCTGAGAGAAGCATTTTGACATTATCCCAAACTGCCTTGGCTTCAGTGTTGTGATTGATCAGCTTGTAGATGTCTTTTGGAAGACCCTGTAGTATGATGTTTGAGGCCCTGATATCAGCATCGAACCTCTTTTTCTCCTTATCATTGAGCTCATCATACGTCTTTGGTCTATCTATTCCATAGATCATTGTTCCATCTGCAGCCGTATCAATTAGGTCTCTTGTAGTCTCAATCTGATAAGGTCCTTCATCAATAGACTTGAAAATGTTGACTCCGTTTTCCTTTCCAAGACAGTATAATCTGATTCGTTGTGCCCAAGAGTCGTAATCAGTTTTGTCAAGCATAGGTGGACGAGTATCTGAACCAGCTGCTTGAACATCCTCAGCAACAGTGGAGATGATTGTAGGTACGTTGGTAGACATGTTAACAGATTACACGGGATTTTAAAATTCTATGATTAAACCGGGAAATAGATTCTTTCACGGGATTTTACTAAATCAAGAGAAAACCGTATAACAACCAAAAGTTCAACCAAGTCGCTAAGAAATCTTGAACCAAGTCGCTAAGCACCAAGTTGCTACAAATTTTGACAGCAAGTCGCTAAGTACCAAGTCGCTAAGTCGTCAAGTCGCTAAATAGCAACTCGCTAAGGTTCAAGTCGCTAACACCAAGTCGCTAAGAAAACTTAAGTACAAGTCGCTAACAAAATCGAAAGCAAATCGCTACCTTCACCAAGTCGCTACCCGTAGTGGAGAATCCACTAAGTGTACTGTTTGTCGGCTTGTCTCAATAGACAAGTCGCTAGGACCAAGTCGCTACCAAAAACCACTATAACTCGCTACCTTTTACTGAAGCAAGTCGCTACGATGAATATCACAACGAGAACCAAGTCGCTACCAAGAAAAACTTAAAAAACACACTTTCAATCCAAAAGAAGCTCAACCACAGTGATTCAAGCTTACCAAATAGAAACCCAAGCACATACAATGATCCTAAACACAAAAGTACACCCAAAATTCAAACTTTAACACTAGAGATGATCCAAATGATGCAAAAACTACTAAACTTTTTCAAACTCAAAAACCACCTAAAAACCACTAGAAATCCAAGGATATGTAAGAGATGATCTAACCATGGCTCTTGATACCATTTGTAACATATTGGATTTCACAAACACACTAAATCATAAACACAAGAGGCGTATAAGATGAGTTTTAGAGAGAGAAAGTTAGAGGCTGGGAACTTTAGTGAGAGAAAATGAACATATTATTATGAGCTCCAACTCTCTACCTTGGAAGGTAGAGAGTATTTATAGTACTTACATAAAACGCCACCTACGGGCTGTGGATCAGGCATACAGTGGGTAAAGACTCGTCCGTCCTCCACGGTGTTACTTAAACTAAAATACTACTTAACATTAATCAATCTACGACTACGAGCATTCTAGTGATTACATATAATTGAGGTGACCGACTCTTTAATAACTGGATTTACTAAATCCTAACACTGGAAATCCTGATGCAACACCTCCCGTCCCACCATCTTCTCGTGCTAAAAAAGAATCAGAATACACTAAAGAGGATCAGAAACAAGTCGAAGCAGATGACATGGCAATTCACATTGTCCAACTGGGTTTACCAAGAGACATCTTTGCTGCTGTAGATAGTTGTGAAACTGCTTTCGATATGTGGGAACGTGTTAGACGGCTTTGTCATGGAACAAAAATTGGTCTACAAGATACGGAGAACAAGCTGCTAACTGCATGGGAGAAGTTTACATCTACTCCAGGAGAATCAATTGAATCCTACTATGGAAGGTTTTGCACTTTAATGAATGAGCTGATCAGAAACAAGTTGACACCCAGAACTATCGTGAGTAACATCAAGTTCCTGAACAATCTACCAGAAGAATGGGGACGATATGTCACTATTGTTAACCAAACAAAAGACTTACATCAAGTGAACTTTGATCAACTCAACGATTTTCTAAAACAAAACCAAACTGAAGTGAGTGAAGTCAAGAAAGAAAGATTAGCAAAGAATCATGATCCATTGGCACTCATTGCAAAGACTCCAACTCCAGTGAACTCACAACAACAAGCTTCATCATCTTCCACTAACAACAACTTGCAGCAATATATTCCACAACCACAAGCTATTATCCCTCAACAACAATTCTATCCACAAGAACAGCAAGTCATTCAACAACAACAGTCTCAACAATACCAGGAACAAGGAATCACTGATCTTGAAATTGAACAAGAACAAGCTTTTTCAACTGCATTTGATTTTTTGACAAAAGCATTCAGAGGTCGCTATTCCACACCAACTAACAACAACCAAAGGATTTCATCAAACACTCGCAACAGGCAAATTGCACAACTGGGTGTGAATATGGGTCATCAAGGACAAATTGTTGGAGTTATTGGGAATCAACAGGGATATGCTACTGGATTTCACATGGGTAATCAGGCGGTTCCGTATCAGGGTAATCAGTTGGGTCAGACTGTTAGAAATCATATGGGTCAGAATGTTGGGAATAGAGCAGTGGGTAATTAGAATGGGAATGTTGCAGCTCCAGTCGTTGGGAATTATGGAAATGTGAATCAGGGTAATGAGGTTAAGTGCTACAACTGTCAAGGAGTGGGTCACATGTAGGGCTGTAATCAAGTCAAGCTTTTATCAAGCAACTCGAGCTCGAGCTTGACTCGATCAAACCAAGCTTTTATCAAGCTCAAGCCCAAGCTCAATCCCAATAAATTGGCTCGAAACATATAACAAGCCAAGCTCAAGCTTTTGATAGCTTGGCTCGAGATTTTATCAAGCTTTTATCAAGCCTTAGTATATATATTTTTTTAAATTAAATTCATATAAGTAACTAAGGGCTAATTTGAATATTATTCTAATTATAAGGATTTACTTCATAAAGAATTATTTAATATACTCTCGAAGGACTTTTATATGGTAAATAAAGTTGTAATTATCTGTAACAGCGATATCTTAGGCCAGTGATGTTGCTTACTTGCTTTATATCTAGAAGCGAATACAAGTTTCTAGTTATGAATCGTGAATATTAACAGACCAAAATATATACTACTATTAGATAATTTTAGCTTTTGTTTATACTTAGTATATTGATGACAACATTAATTAGTACTTTGGCTTATGTTTTATTCTAATGTTGGACTTAGTACGAAAATGTTGTTGTTGGTTTTATTACTGTTAAATTAATTTAATTTGGTTTTCAAATGTGGTTTTAGTTTATATTACTTTATAAATATATATATATATATATATATATATATATATATATATATATTGATGACTTTGTCAATCAAATACAATATTTTCTTATACATTCAAGCTTTTCAAGCCAAGCTCAAGCTTTGCTCGAAACCTATTCAAGCCAAGCTCAAGCCTTAATGATTAAAGCTTGACAAGCTATCAAGCCAAGCTCAAGCCTACTATTTTTGTTTCAAGCTAAGCTCAACCCTTCTCTAGCTCGAGCTCGGCTTGACTCGATTACACCCCTAGTCACATGGCAAGGAACTGTCCCACTAAGCTGAAAAAGAAGAAACTGAGTATCTTCGGAAAGCTATGCTGTTAGCACAGAAGTCAGAAGCAGGGATGCAGTTGAGTGTTGAGGAAAATGATTTTTTGCTATTATGGATGATTTGGAAGACCTCGAGGAAATCAATGCAAACTGCATCTTCATGGCAAATCTTCAGGAGACTAAGTACGACACTAACTCTGACGCACCTCCTGTCTATGACGCCAATGCAGTATCTGAGGTACCAATCATTGATCCATGCTATAACAATGTCATATTTGATGTGTTTACTCATGACGAACAACATTCTGTGACGCCAGCACCTACTTATGATACATACCTGGACAATCCGAGTTGTAGCAATACTAACTCTGAAACTCCAGATGTGGATCCTAGTGGAGGCTGTGTGGCACAAAATACTGAGACTGATGAGGAAACACGTGCTTACTTTGAATCATTAAGCAGTAACTGTGACATTGAAATTGAGAAAGTTAAAAAGGTCAATCGCGATGTTAAGGCCGCGAATGCTAAATTGACCACTGAGCTTGAGAGTTACAAGGAGAACGCAAAAGCCTTTGAATTTTATAAAAACAAAGAATCAGAATTAGAAATTGGTTACTGAAATTCTGTTTTAAGAGAAAAAGAATTGCAAATCAAGTATGACACACTTGATGTGAATTTGAACTTGAAAATAAAATCTTTAAACAAGCAAATTTCTGATCTAAATAACCAACTTTCTAAACAAAAAGCAACGTTTTCTGATCTTGAAAAAGAGAAGAAGAAGTTGATAACTGATTTTTCAAAACGAGAAGATTCTCTCCTTGATGAAATTCTTGATAAAACTGAAAAAATCAAAAAATTGGAAAATTTGCTTGTTACAACAGGTCATTCTGCTAAATCAACCAATATGCTGATTAATCAAACAAATCCGTATTTTCATACAACACAAAAAATGGCTCTTGGTAACAAACCTCCTTGTTTCCTCAAGAAAGCTCAGAAAGAACAGAATGTTTTGAACAATGGAAATGCTTTGCATGAACCCATAATTGCTCATGATTCTCTTGAAACGTTAGAACTATCTGAGGAGAGTAGATCAAAAATGAAACAAAAAAATCGGGAAATCAAACCAATTGATTATAACACATGGAACAAAATTAATGGAATTACTTTTGTTTCACAAAAAGAAAAGTCAAAGTTTTCCATCACACCCAGTGTTTCAAACAAAGAGTCCACACCTGTTTCAAAACAAGTTTCAAAACCAGTTTCAAAACCAGTTGTTGTCTCAAATTCTCTTTCAAACATTGAACAAATGTCTTCAAACAATCCTTTTAACACAAGTGATGCGAGAAGTATTTTAGACAATGTGAAAACTCGAATTGCGGATCTTCAAGAGACTGTTAAAACTAAAACCAACATTACAACAAACATATGGTTTAATAGCTTTGATAATGAAAATAAAAAGTTTTTTGAAACTGAATTTGCCCCTCAGCTGAATAACATCAACTCAAGGGTAATTCATTTTGAACAAGCATTTTTGAAAGAAACAGCTAACTTTGTCAAGGACCATAAATCCCTGGTAAAGCAAGCTAATGACTGTGTTGAACACATCAAAGTTTTTGAAAATTTAAATGATTCTCTCTTCGAAGATGTTCTGACTACTGATATTATGTCCATTGTTTTACAAACATATTCTGTTGAAGATCATGAACGACTCCAGTCTGAGACCTCCGAAATTGTTTCAAAATATGAAAAAGCTCTTGAAAAACTTGAAAAAGAAAATGTCTCATATTTTAAACAACTTGATTGAAAAACTGAGGAATGCAAGTATGACAAATTGTCGTATGAGCGTGCCTACAATGACATGAAAGCGAAAAATGATCTTTTGACGGCTCAGCTGGAATGTCAAAAAGGAAAGGCAGTGGATACTAAGATTACAAAACCATTGACTGAGGAGAAAGCAAATGTTCCCAAACCGGTTTTAAAACCAAAAATGTCTGTTTCTATGCCTCCTCCAAAAGTCAATGAGAAAAATGATTTATCCAAACCAGTCAATCCACCTGCTTTGCCTAAACTAAATGTTGAAAAAGGAAAAGCGGTTATCGAGAAACCAAAAGTTTTAGCACCTGGCCTTTTTAAGATGAGTACCACTAATGCGTCTGCCTCCACATCTAAAACATATGGAACAAACGACATAAGTTTAAACAAGCACTCTAAAGAGACTAGGATAGCCGAAACTACTTCTCTTGATAAAAATGTGAATCCTAATGAGTGTGCCTTACCTTCTACAGGACTAGAAAGCACCTCTAGAAGCAATAGACTAAAGCCTAAGAGCAATACAAGGAACAATAGAGTCTCGCATGCCTCTAAGATTAGTAGCTTGAAAGTAGAAGAACACCCTAGGAATTTACCGCTTTGTAATAAGAAAGACATTTCATCTGAATGTAATGAACCTATGAACTCTGCTAAGTTTAACGAATATGTTGAATCTGTTCGTTTAACTTGCAAGAAATCTTTAACTAATGTTCAAGATGATTGTGTTTCTAAGACTGTGATTGATAATCCTGTTTAGAAGAACTTCCCAAAAACTTATGCTAAACCAATAGGACGCCTAGTTGCAAGACTTAGGTTTTACACTACTGATAAGAAGCATAGTCTTTATTATAGGGATGATATTTGGAAACCAACGGGTAGAACTTTCACACTCCAGAATGGAAGAATGAGTGATGAACCTGTTTTCCCAATAGACGACTTCTATGAGTGTGATCAGGATTTTACCTCTAACCCAAAGGAACCAAAATCAAAACGGTTCCCAAAATCTTCTTCTTCTATTATTGGCAGGTTATCGAAATATGTCTTTGGATCGTCGACTCGGGTTGCTCCAAGCACATGACCGGGAATCGGAAGCTGCTGATCAATTTCGTCTGGAAATTCATGGGAACTGTTCGTTTTGGAAATGATCATGTAGCAGCTATCATGGGTTATGGAGATCTACCTTTTGGAAATTATTTGATCACTCGGGTTTACTATGTCGAAGGGTTGGGACACAATTTGTTTTCAGTAGGGCAGTTCTGTGATGCAGATTTAGAGGTTGCTTATAGGAAAAATGCTTGCTTCATTAGAAACTTGGATGGCACTAATCTCTTAACTGGGAATCGTGATACAAACTTGTATGCTATCGACATAAACCAAATGGCCTCTTCATCACCAATATGTCTTATGACACGAGCATCTGAAACAAAGTCCTGGTTGTGGCACAGACGATTATCCCATCTCAATTTCGACACCATCAATAAACTTGCCAAAGACAACATCGTCAAGGGACTTCCAAAGTTCAAATACACCAAGGATCACTTATGTCCATCATGCGAACAAGGAAAAAGCAAAAGAGCATCATATAAACCCAAATCCGTACCTAGTTCGGAAGCAAAGTTACATATGTTGCTCACGGACTTATGTGGCCCAATGAGAGTTGAAAGCATTAATGGGAAAAAGTATATTCTTGTTATCGTCAATGATTATTCAAGATATACATGGGTTAGGTTTCTGAGGTCAAAAGACGAAGCACCAGGGATCATCATCACCTTTCTCAAACGTATTCAAGTACTTCTTCAAACTCCTGTAAGGGTTGTTAGAACTGACAACGGCACTGAATTCACAAATCAGGAGTTAAGAGCTTACTTTGAAGATGTTGGAATCACACATCAGACATCAGTTGTTAGAACTCCACAGCAGAATGGGGTAGTTGAAAGAAGAAATCGTACTCTTGTGGAAGCTGCTCGCACAATGCTAATCTATTCTAGTGCACCGTTATTTCTATGGGCTGATGCTGTTGCCACTGCTTGTTTCACTCAGAACCGATCCCTAATCCATCTAAGATTCAATAAAACCCCATATGAAATAGTGAACAACAGAAAACCTGATATCTCTTACTTTCACGTGTTTGGCGCTTTGTGCTATCCGACAAACGACAAAGAAGATCTAGGGAAACTGAAAGCTAAAGGTGATATTGGAATCTTCATTGGATATTCAGATAGCTCGAGGGCATTCAAGGTGTATAACCAGAGAACTAGGAGGATCATGGAGACGGTGAATGTGAATTTTGACGAACTTTCACAGATGGCTTCTAATCAAAACAGATTAGGACCCGCACCAAACCCGCAGACTTCTGGACACATCAGTTCAAGACTCGTACAACAAAGAGCTCCATCAACTTTTGCTGGCACTCCTTATGAACATGAATGGGAGAATTTCTTCGAGTTAATGTTCGATGAATACTTCGGTGGAACCTCGACAAATGCATCAAACCATCATTCTGCTGCACCCGCTCAAAATCATCCACCACCACCAACAGAAGATGCATCTATAACGGTCGAAACCAATGCACCAACTCCATCAACATCATCTACATCTACTCCAACAACTCTAATTCTTCAAACAGTTTTACCAGCAGTTGATGAGCAAAACCAAAACATACCATTTCAAGAAGAACCTACTCAAAACCAAAATGATGCAACGTTAGATGCAGACTTATTTGAAAACCCGTTTGCTACAGAATTAGCTGAATCATCTTCAAGCTTACGAGAACCATCTAACTCGCATAGGTTTAACCAACGGTATCCTTCAACTCTGAAGTGGACAAAAGACCATCCAATTGAACAAGTTATTGTTGAAACTTCATGGCCAATTCAGACGAGACGCCAACTTGCCACCGATTGCGACTTGTGCATTTACCTTTGCTCAGTTAGCAATATTGAACCGAAGAACATTCGGGAGGCAATGGCAGATAATGCATGGATAGAAGCAATGCAGGAAGAACTTCTCCAATCTCGTCTACACGACTCTTGGGATTTGGTTCCAAGACCAATTGACATTTGTGTCATTGATATCAAATGGTTATGGAAGAACAAAAGGGATGAAGAAATGACTGTAATTCGCAACAAAGCTCGTCTCGTAGCCAAAGGATACATACAGGAAGAAGGGATAGACTTTAAAGAGTCATTCGCGCCGGTAGCCAGACTTGAGGCAGTCAGGATATTCTTTAGCCCCGCTCACAAAAACATCACGGTTTATCAGATGGACATCAAGACCGCGTTCTTGAATGGAACTCTGAAAGAAGAATTGTACGTGAGTCAGCCAGAAGGCTTCATAGACATGGAACATCCAGACTACGTCTACAAACTCAAAAAGGCAATCTATGGTTTGAAACAAGCTCCGAGAGCGTGGTATGACGAACTTTCCTCTTTCCTGATCCTAAACAATTTCACCAAAGGAACTGTTGATCCTACCTTGTTTACACAAAAATGCAAAAACGACATTTTGATTGTTCAGATTTACGTGGACGACATCATCTTTGGGTCCACTAATCCGAATCTTTCAAAACATTTTGAAAATCTCATGAAAAGCAAATTTGAAATGTCCATGATGGGGGAACTAAAGTTTTTTCTTGGTTTACAAATACATCAGTCCGCACGTGGAATTTTTATTAATCAAGTGAAATATACAACTGAGATTTTGAAAAATCATGGTATGGATAATTGTGACTCTGTTGGTACACCAATGGTAACTTCACCAAAAATTGGAGCCGATTTATTTGGGAAACCCATCGATCCGAAGAAATATCAGAGCATGATTGGTTCTCTCATGTACCTCATTGCTAGTAGACCCGATATTCATTTTGCTGTTTGCTTATTAGCACGGTTTCAGGCAAAGCCTACCGAACTGCACCTCAAAGAGGTTAAACGGATCTTTCGGTACCTGAAGACATCCATTTACATGGGACTTTGGTATCCGAAGGAATCCGGATTTGATCTAATTGCCTTTTCAGATGCGGACCACGCAGGTGACCAAGTTACATGAAAAAATACATCAGGAGGAGCACAATTTTTGGGTGAAAAGTTAGTAAGCTGGTCTTCAAAGAAACAAGATTGCACTGCACTTTTAACCGCTGAAGCTGAGTATGTGTCTCTATCTGTGTGTTGTGCTCAAGTTCTATGGATGAGAACACAACTCACAGATTATGGCTTTACTTTCGATAAAATACCTATGTATTGTGACTCAAAAAGTGCCATAGCCATATCCTGCAATCCTGTTCATCACTCAAAGACTAAGCACATTCGTGTCCGCTATCACTTCATAAAAGAACACGTAGAAGAAGGTACTGTTGAATTATTTTTCGTGAAGACAGATTACCAACTCGCCGATCTATTCACTAAAGCCCTTCCAAAAGAACGGTTTAACAATTTAGTTCAACGAATTGGAATGCGAAGCCTAACCCCTGAGGAGTTAGAACGTCTTCTCGAATCTTCTTGAAAATGATTTTCCAAAAAGCTTCGCTGTAAATATCTTTGAAAAACAAAATACATAATCTGAAAAACCAACAAAAACAAAATATAAAAATATAAAACTTTCAAAAAATACAATAACAATATAAAATCAAAAATCCAAAAATATTCTTCTCACGACATGTCTCTTGTATAATCGATATTCTGTACGTTTCTAGAAATTTCATTTAACAATGATACGGACATGTACAGATGCTTGACCGAGAGTTCTTTAAATGTTTTCTAAAACATGTCGTTTCTCAAAATTTCTTCAAAAATGGCTTTCGTATACTTCAGTACGAAACCCGGACTAAAATGATGACTTTTGATTATTTTCAAATCAAAACTCGTGTTTTTAAAGAAAAAATCAAGTGTATGCTTCAGTGCACTACATTTAAACTGGTGAGAAATCATCATCATCTTGAGCACCTTTTTCAAGAGTGTTCAAAAAAGATTTTCAAAATCTTTCATAATATTTTGTGCTCAAGATAACTCCCTCTAAACCCTTTAATTGATTATGATTTATTAAAGGGGGAGTATAAAACCAAAATGTTCTAAATTCATGCTTAAATCAAATCCGTTTGTCTCCCCACAAGTTTCTAAAAATGTTGTTTAATCCGTTGATATAAAAAATATCACGAATATGCTATTTTTGAGGGGGAGGAGATGTGATTAAAATATGATCAAAAAGTTAATGATCGTTGTTTGAATCTCAAAATGAGCTCGACTCAGATGCAACCATTGAATTGACGAGGAATCATGTACCATCTCGAGATACTTTCTATGGACTTGACCAGGATGGGTAATAATTTCAAGCTAGTTCACTAGTGATGTAAACGTGTCTCGAATCGGTCTTGTTCATTGAAAGTCGATCAATTCAAAAAGTGCGAACTCTACCCTCTCTGTGCAGATTTCAGTTAAAAATATAAGCAAATGTGAAAGGGGAGTGTTTCTGAAAACAAAACTCTCAAGGTGTTAACAAAGTATTTTGATAATCATAAACACTTTGATAGATTTTCAAGAAAAATGGTTTTATGGAAACAATAGGACAGTCATGGAGTTATAAGGTGACTAAGGATAGGAAAATCTGTCCTATGATCCGCCAGAGCCGGAGGGATCTACCCAAGGACATCACAAATAGTTTAGAACTAGAAGTCCTTAGGTATGATTGAAAAAAGGAGTAATGTGAGAAAGGAGAAAGAAGGGGTTGAAGAATTAAAAAGAAAAGTAATGAAAGGGTGAAAAGAAATAGCCCTCCATAATCAACCTTAGGGCAGAAACCGGGTTCAATTCATCTGCTACTAGTTGTCACTAGATGACACTGGTATTGAAGACAAAGATGTCATGGACCCAGTGACGCACTGCACTAAACCTTCTTGCCACTCAATTCCTCTCAAAAGGATTTGTTTCATTCTCACAGGGAACCCTACGTAATCTATCGACTTTCTCTTAGAGATCGTTGGTATTAAAGGAGACCCTCTCCCTAGTCTTAGCTCAGGAAAACCAAAATGCACTATTGAGTCTAGAGCCACGAGATTCATCAAAAGATCTCATAGGAACACTTGACATGACATCGCTTGCTGTTCAGCAATAAGGACACAAGTGATATACTCTAGAGCCCTAAGCAGATCTTAGCAATCTGCCAGAACATATATGAGAAGTTTCACATCTGTGATCTTCAATGATTGAATGGAAACTCTTGCCAGGGTCAACATCAAGCAGCCCTGAAAGCAGGTCACTTCGGTAACTCCCCGTCGATTACGCTTAGTGTGTCTCAAACGGTCTACAGTCGTGGAGTGATGCTTCGGTGTACTTCAGCGACTCATCTGAATTGCAGATGTACTTTGGTATATCGTGTTATCTCACTTGTGGGACTCCAGTTCAGGAACGGCCTTTGTGAGAATTAGAGACGTGTTTTCACACTATGATGTTAACACACTCGAAATTCAAACTTGTAAGCGCTGGATTATTTCTAACCCGTGTTTTATGTTTTCTTCTTATGGATGCTCGTGGGAGGAAGAGATCGTGCAGATTTTCCACATGCTCATACCAACAACACATGAAAGTTCTCATCATAATCAAAGGCAACACAAAGTTAAAGATGATTCTTCGTCAATGTCAAAGAATCTTCAAAGTTTAAAGACTCGAGAACTACATCATTGGTAACCAAAAGACAAATAGAAGTGTGAGCATGGTGGAGAAAGGCGTGGAGACACCTAACCAACGAAGTTGACAAACGGCAGGACCACACCATTATCTGATCACAAAGCATGAAGGAACAAAGAATCAAGACTATTCTATATCTACACGCAAAGTTCAAGCTCAAGGAAAGTAAAGACCTAATCAAGTGGAGCATCTTTTGAATGACCACCCCTTAGGGGGAGATTGTTAGCCGTAACATTTTTATTAGAAGTGATGGTCATTCACATTTAGAAACTTTGTAATGTGTGTTAGATATCGTATTAGAATAGTCAACGGGCTCGTGGATTGGACTAAGATAAATGGCTAGAAGTTATGTTAAGCTAGCCTTGAATAAATTCATGTAACCCAATCCAATCCAAGTTCACCACGAGGCCCATGGAAGGCCCTTTAGGGCGTCTAGTACTTGAACTATAAATACCCCTCAAAGTCTCATTTGAGGGGTGTGCTTGAGTGTGTGTGTGTGTGTGTTTTCCTTTGAAATAAACATCTTCTTGTTTTCATCTTTCTCTCTTCACATACACGGTTTCATAACATCAAGTCACCATCTTTCCTTTCTTCTTAGTCTTTTACGCATAACATAGTTTGTGTTTGGTTCGTGTAACTTGTGTGATAAGTGGTATACGTGATAAGGTTGAGATATATCTAAGGTACTACAGATTCATCTCCATATCAACTATCATTAATCATCTCATCTTTCATCTCCTTTATCATACGAACACAAACACGTTTACAAACAATTGAATCGTTCCAGCAGCTTCAAGATCCATATGAGGGTCTCGGGTAGGTTAATGATTGTATTTGATTTTTGCATTGCATATAGACCGAATCAATGAGTAAGAATAACACACAAGTTGTGTTATTCTTCCTTATAAGCTTTTCGGATATTAAGGAAAATGAGTTTCCAACCAAAATCGATGAAGAAATGGATTCAATTGAAATAATCTTTAAAACATTACAAAAAAACTTGAACCAAATCAGAGATTATGTATAGTTTCTGTTTCGAATTGATTGTTGAATGGAGTTGAGGAGAGATTTGTGAGGGTCCTTTGGGTTTACTCTAGTTAAGGTTAGGGTAGTTTCATATTGGATTTGGGTTCAGTCTGTTTTTGGTATTGGTATATTGTTGTCGTGTGGTCTTTAAAGTTTACGCGTAGGTTTCATTTTCATATCTTGCACGTAAACATTTCCTTACACGTAACTTCATAGCTCAAACCTTATGCGTAAACTTTCTTGGTCTTACGCGTAAGCCTGATATCTTATGCGTAAACCATTTCTTATGCGTAAGCTAAGGCTTATGCGTAAAAAACGTTACGCGTAACAATTCCTACGCATAACTTCACAGTTATGCGTAATATTTCTAAAGAAGCTTAAGCGTAAAATCTTATGCGTAGCCTAGTTTTTACGCGTATTCCATACGCGTAAAAGTCCTTATGCGTAGAAAACTAGGGTTTTGACCCAGTTGACTTTTTCCGGCGAGTTTTTTCGACCAATATTCCGTTCATCTTCATACTTAACCTGAAAAACTGCATATTGAATGCTTCATTGACCCGTTGACTTCATGAAGATGACCAGATGACCACATTATTATTCACGGATATGGTATAACTAAAAGGTCATAGAAATAGATACAAGAGTTTGGAAAAATTTTTGACCCAAAACTGATGTGTAAACAAGAAAAACCATATGACTTTTTAAACCAAAACGGATACTAAAGCATAGTTTTAAAAACTGTTTACCACATAACTCGGAAAAAAAATTTCGACCCACAAAAAAGTGCATAAAACAGCCTAAAACAAGTAACTAAACCAACATAAATCAACACAAGATAACCATGGCTCAATACCACTTGTTAGGACCGTTTAATATAAAATTTATGTGGTTCGGGAGGTCGGGGTTGGTGATTGAAGATGAAGATCTTCATCTTATTTAGAGAGAGAAACTAGAGAGAGAGAGGAGAAAAACAAAGATAACTTGAATAAATGAAAACAATACAAGAAACTAAATGCTTCACCTCACCCCTCATGGAGAGTCATGAGGGGTATGTATAGGCTCTACATCCTATTGCTTTGCCACTTAAACGATACTAGTCCCTGCGGGCAAAGTATACTACATATCTAGTCCATTTCACTTAAGTGACGTTATCTTTATAAAAAAAAGCGAGGCTAACATGTTCATTTAATTACTTGATTGATATATGTTTCTGTTTATAAAAGAGAATATATCATTCTACTGTGATCTCACTACTTAATACGAAACAGTTTTAAATTTCAAAGCACATAATTGAACATTTAAATTTTAGAGTATAAACAAGCGTCTATCTTTTTGTTGAGGATGTCAAAGTTGATGAAAGCTGGAAAGAAAAATAGTTATAAACAATTCAGAATTAGAAAAAAGTTTTATGATCATTAAAGAAAAAAAGAAAAAAGAAATCTTTGTGGTTTGGCATGTGTAACACAAACATCCCTGGTTAATAAGTTGGATTATTTACATCCCTTCATTAATAAAGTTAGCCACCATACAACCCTCCGTTAGTAAAATCAACCATCGAGGACTAACGATGCAGTTATTTCTCCGTTAACTACTAACACGAGAGAAAGTAATTTGCATCGTTAGTCCTCAGAACTAACGGAAGACTAACACTGCAAATTTAGTTTTTGAAATAAATTAAAAAGGGGCAAGATAGGCTCGAACTTGGGTCTGGTCACTCAGGAAACAATGCCCCAACCACTGGACTAAACATCCAGTAGTGTAAATATACCAAAATAAATTTATTTTAACATTTTTTTGTTTGAATTTATAGCATATTAACCGATTTAAGTTTGGGCCGACCGGTTCTTGAGGCAGGGCCAGATCTGTTGGACTCTTTTTTGTCAAACTCTTTCTTTTGGTATCATCGGGGATTCATTTGGACTTCGATAAAAATTATATATGTGATCGATACTTGTCTGAAGCTTCACGTTTTTACTCCGTTTTCAATTCTTCATGCCTACAAAGTAAAATACTCTTCTGAAAAATGTTATTTTACTTTGTATGTATGAAGAATTGAAAATGGGGCAAAAACGTGAAAATTCGGACAAGTATCGATCACGTATATATTTTTATCGAAGTCCAAATGAATCATCGAAGATACCTATAGAAAGAGAATGAAAAAACGAGTCTAGCGGATCCTCGGGGATACATTTGGATTTAATTTGGACTTCGATAAAAATATATACGTGATTGATACTTGTCCAAAATTTCACGTTTTTGCTCCGTTTCCAGTTCTCAGTACCTATGATGCAGGATTTTCGACCAGGATTAAATTTATAGAGTCTCATCTACCTATTGCACTAATGAGCTGTGAACCCAGTCGTGCGTAGTAGAGAGTGTGGTAAAGCTGGGGTCGTTCCCAAGAGCTATGTAGTTTTGGATCCTATTTAAGTCTAATGTCATGGTTTTTAAAAGAGATTAATGTTGAAAGATTAATTATACGAAAAAGCAAGAAATAAAATGCGGAAATTAAACGAGGTTGTAAACAGTAAAGAGAAAGTATGCTAACCTAATTATTCATCCTATCATGTTATGTCTATATTTTCTAATTATTACTTCTAATCGCTTCAAGTGGGGTTTAGATTCGCTATACTCCTTTGGTCAATTCGTCATAGCCTATTAGACATAGGTTCCTACTCGAAATCAAAGACATTACCCTTTGGGGTGACGAGGATCTTTACAAACCTATGCTAAGTCATTAAGTTCCCTACATGCAAGATTCGAAACATGTGTGCCCGGGGGCTAGCATCTTAGATACACATCCCTAACTTCTTAAGTTCCGCCTTCCGGACGGTGATCCTTTGGTCAATTCGCACGAGAGGGATTGATAGTCTTTTAGTCAATTCTTATCAACCCTGGCAACCTACTTCCCTAGGGTCCTTTGGTCAATTCTCCTAAGCAAGCAAATACGACCGCAATTTAAAACTACCAAAGCTAGGGTAACTACTAACGAACTATGCATGCATACAATAGAAGCAATAATAGAAGTGCGAAAACATAAACAAAACAATCAAGAAATCAAAATAGGCTAACACCAAGGGTGCTTAGCCGATCATATTAAAACACACACTCAATTCAATGTTCAACATGGTGAATGAAGAAATGAATTAAAATGTAATGAAATAGAAATCGCTAAAGCTTATCGATGTTATGGTGTGATTTCTCTCTTAGAAATAGCTCCGTATGCTTAATAGGATCTTTTTTTGGAACCCTCTTCACGTTCTCTGCCTTTTTGTGGTAAGTGAATGATAATAAATGTAGAATTTAGGGTTTGTATTTATAGGCCTGGTCAATGTTATGGTGTAACCTAATAATGGTTACACCGTAATCGCTTCAGCTCCGTCGTAAACCTAATAAGTGGCTATGCAGTAATCTTCAAAGATCCCATCAAGACTCTCGTAGTGCTAGTTATGCCGTAACTAATGCAGGAGGTTACGACGTAACTGATGGAGGCACGAAATTCCTTGTGACCTAGATGGTTACGTTTTGGGTTCAGTGAATACCCAAACCCCTTAAATCTAGGATTTGAATAGAAAATATCCTAAGTGTTTAGACCCTTAAACACTAACAATTCACTGAGCACATAGCCGCTCAATGAGCTGTCTTCGGGATACTCAGTAAGAAACAAAGAAGAAGTCTCTTCACTCAGTAAGGCGGAACTTAAGGGGTAAAGACTGAGTCAAGAAGAAGATGGTGGATTCCATAAGTGATGACAATAACTCACTGAATCCCAAAACTCATCACCAACTACTATCACTGAAGACAATACTGAAGATGAAGACTGAAGGCTAAAGAGACTGAAGAATGAGCGGGACAAGACGGGATACATTTGAACAGATAAGACGAAGTCCTTATCAACCAAAGTCAAACTTTCCTTGAATCGCTAACTATCAGGCTCAGGCTCAGTGTCATCACTGACAAGAAGAAAGCATCCTTGTCACTTACTCTACAAAGCCATTGTAAACAGAGACAAAATACATCAGTCTTTTTTCTTCTATAACATGTCAGTTGTCCTCTAGGATAGAGTTAAAAACCATACTTGTATAAATAGCATAAGAGTTGGAGTGAAAGATTTAAGCTTGTGCATTAATTGTAAAGCACACACACAAGCAATATTTCACTCCTCCAAATACAATTATGTCCCTGAGATAGCTCAGTGGTTCCTGTGTAGTTGTGCTTAGACTTAGCCTAAGCTTAGTGAGGAGTCATACCATACTTGTCATTTCAATCCCAAGTGCTATTTCGCATGGGTAATGTATTCTTTTGATTTATTTTAATAAAGAATATAAACTTTGAAAATTACCTAGTGTGTTTATCTTATTAAAACTTATCTTTACTTCCATTACTTCAGTCATGATTCACAATTAGTAGTTTTATTATTTTAAGCTAACTGTGAAACAGGAACAACAAGTGGTATCAGAGCTAGGCTGATTATAAAAACCTTTTTTAAACCGCTCAAAAACGTTCTTTAAATCAGGATCCTAATGGCTGAAAGTGATGTGCCCCAACTTGTCGATAAAAGGTGGAGCCTATGCTGTTGTTGCCCCTCGACTAGAAGTTGGCAAATTTAACAAATGGAAAAAATGAATGCTTTGCTATTTGACTGAGATGGAACCTTACTACATTAAGTGCATTAGTGAAGGTCCATTTATCCCAAAGACTGCAGAAGGTTTACCTAAACCTGAAGCTCAGTGGACTCAAGACGAGAGAAGAGTGGTCAACCAGGACCAAAGGATCAAAATCATCATCATATCCTGTCTTCCTGATGATATTATGGAGTCTGTCATTGACTGTAGTACAGCTAAACAAACCTGGAATGACCTGGTCCAAAGCTATGAAGGTCCCTCAGATACCAAGGAAAACAGGATTATGGACCTGAAACTTGAGTACAATACCTTCAGGGTTAAAGACTCAGAAACTCTCTCTCAAACTTACACCCGGTATAAAACTTTGTTAAATGAATTGTCAAATGATGGTGTAAAGTTTTCCAAACATGAAATCAATGTTGGTTTTGTCAATAGTCTCCTTAAGAAGTGGTTGAATTTCTCTCAGGGACTTAGGAATGCTAATCATATCCAGAATCTTGAACTTCCTGAAATATATGGGAAATTTGTCTATGAGGAAAACCTCATCAACAGATGATACCCTGACTTGAAAAAGTCTCAGGAAGTCTAGAATTCCCTGACCACCACTTCAACACCAATTTCTACTGCCTTTTATTCAAACAACGTGGTTTAGGATTTTCAGGAAAATTCAGATGATGAGCCTGATGAGAGAACAAGCGAGGAGTACCTGAATGACTTGAACACTGAGTTCCAGGAAAGGTCACTCCTTGCTAACTCCATAAGGTTTATAAGAAAGAACAAACGTTTTTCAAATGCTAAAGCTAATGAGAACACTGAGTGTTTTAAGTGTCACAAAAAGGGTCATTTTGCTAAAGACTGTTTTTCAAAAACCATCTCTGGGCCCTCTTACAAACCCTCAGGGTCAAATCATTCCTTAGGTTTTACCAAATTTCAACCAAAAGTATATTAGTCTTATCAAAATTTCAAAAACAAGTCTAACCAAAACAAAGATGTTGATTTTGAAGCCAAATATAGGAAAGCCAAGGCTAAACTAGCACTTCTTGAGGCCACTCCCTCAAAACAACAAACAATGTTAAATCTTTGCAGGGTAAAAAGAAGGGCTTGGTAGCTGAAGTCTTCGACTGGGATGAAGAGCCAGTCTCCTCAGACGATGAAATGGTGCAAGTCAGTGCATTGATGGCTCTTTCAGAAGAGGACAAGCTAGATGTTAGGAATAATCATGCTAGGAATGGTGAATGGGTGAACATCACTATGAGGAAGGTAAATATTTTACTTTCTATAGATGATGATTCTGATTGGCAGTCTTTCATGAAGAAAATTAATGTTGACCTTAAGTTCGTAGAAGAGCAACGATTAAATCTTTTTTCAAAATACAAGTTAAGTTTTGAATTCAACAAGTGTAGAGATGAACTGCTTAGTTTGAAACAAGCCAAGCTTGAGGCTGTCACACTACAAATTCAAAACTCTGAATTAGTTAAAAGAAATCAAGCTCTTCATAAAGAACTAAAAGGAAAAAGATATCATTGAAAGCTGGACTGCTAAGAACCCTAGAGTCTTTTACACTGTTCAAGCCCCTAGTAGCAACAAGAGAATCTTAGGTGAAGATCACCTTACTGATTCTCTCAGTGAAGACCAAAGTACAAAACCATTTGTGTCTGTTGGCATACTTTCCAAAAAGGAGTTAATGCCTAAGTCTAGTGATTGGGTTGAAAGGGTAAACCCTGAGAGTAAGCTTCCAAACTTCGATTCTGGAAGGATTCTTGAGCCTGAGAGTCAAGCTCTCAAGAGCATGCTTGGACTCCCTGATGTACCTAGTAGTACTGAACACATCACTGAGTCTGAAGCTGAATCTGAAGCACCGCTTCCACCTCTAAAACCTCTTCAGGGTGCTACACCTAGCTCTGAGCTTACTCTAATACAATTCAACCCTCACTCTCCTAAAGAAAGGTCAGGTTGTGGTATAACCATTTTGAAAAGACCAAAAAAACCAACCCAAGAAGATTCAGTCCCCACTGAGACCTCCACATCTTCAGTTCCTGCTGAAGAAGACGAAATCCAACAATTGACTGAACTTGTGAGGAAGTTGACTGATAAGATGAACTCTATAGAGAGAGCTCCTGATTCAACAATCAAGAAACCTAAGTCAACCTCATCTAGTTCATCTAGGTCAAATCACCAAGCCCAAGCAGAAGTGTGATATGTGCCATTATACCAGCCATTCCACTGATAATTGCTACAGAATCCTTTTTTGCATGATCTGCAAAAAGGAAGATCACAGAACTTCTGACCACTTATAGTATGTAAGCTTATTCAGTGAAGCAACTCATACCAACTCTGGTCATCAATATGCTTCATCCTCAAAGCAGGGTCAAAGACCTAAAGCTAAAACTTTTCCTCCTTGCCCACATTGTGGCTATAATGATCATCTTCCTGATGACTGTCTCATGAACTCTTGCTGTGATATATGTGGAAATCCAGCTCATGAGACATCTCAGCATGATAGAGTCATCCAGGTAAGGAGAAGTTCAAAACAACCCCGCATCACTGAGTCTTCCTCAGTAAGCAAATGCAAAACCTGTGGTAGCATACTTCACTAAACCACTGACCATGAATCAATTGCTAAATTCAAACAGACCATGAGAGCCAAGCCCACTAGTAAGTGGGTCAGCAAGAGAAACTATGGAAAACTAGAAGGGGGTTGAATAGTTTTACCGATTAAAACTTTGTTTTAAAATATTTAGATCGACTTATGTCAATCTATTTAGATATGTATGTTAGACATTGATAGATAGATATGTAATGGAAAGGTAAAGAGTAAGAAACACAAAACCACGACACGAGTGTTTATAGTGGTTCAGCTACAAGGACACTTTCCTTGCCCTACTCCACTCCCCGAGTCACCTACTAGAGTTCATTAGCACTACACGACACAACTCCTTATGGCGGAGAAGCCTTCACAATGTCTCCTACTCTTTTTCGGTACAAGGCTAGGCACCGGGTTCTTCCACAAGGTAGAACCACACCTATCACAACGTCGCCTACACTTTATTCGGTACAAGGCTAGATACCGAGTTCCATTACAAAGGAGGAACTACAACCAAACACTACACAACACCTATCCTAAAGGATACTCACTCCTTATTACAACATCATCAAGGATATCAATATCCTTGGATACAACCTATCTCTATTTGTACATCGATACACCATATCGATGTTACACCCTTGGCACTTTCACTAATGCCTTTGACTTGACCCCTTTGGCATCCTTCACTAATGCCTTTAACTTGACCCCTTTGGCATCCTTCACTAATGCTTTTGACACGGACGTTCGGCACTTTTCACTAATGCCTTCGTCTTGACTCCTTTGGCATCCTTCACTAATGCCTTTGAAACGGATGTTAAGCACCTTTCACTAATGCGTTCGTCTTGACTCTTTTGGCATCCTTCACTAATGCCTTTGACACAACACTTCTAGAGAGGAAGAAAGAACTATCAACAAGAGAACTTCAGTATTTTTGATGATGACGAAGCATGGCAACTCATGGACTTGAGCTTGCTCGACTTCAAGAGGTGGTGATCTCACCTTTAAGAGGAACCTAGAGAATCACACAAAAACAAACACAAACTACATAGAGAGATCCTTTGGATATGAGGTTAGAGAGTTTACAATACTAGGTGAAAGTATGTGTAGGTGTGGCAACCTACAATGAAGAAATGGCTCACTATTTATAGAAGACATGCTACTGTTCCACGGATCCCACGGATCCCTTACTTGAAGGATCCGTCCAGTGTAAACTGTGGGAACCGTGAGAGGATCCTCTTTGCCCATGGGTTTTGGGTCATGGGTCATGGGTTATGGGTCATGGGTATCCAAGTAGATACAATGTATCTAGAATATGCAATGTATCCAGTCCATGGGTTATGGGTTAGCTCCATGGGTCATGGGTAATACCCATCATGACTTATGCATGATGTCATGCAATGGGTCATGGGTTAAGCTCCATGGGTATGGGTTATGGAATTTGGGTTTTACCCAACTACATTCAATGTATTTAGTCAATGGGTCAAATACTTAAAACTTCTACTCATTCTATTACCCATTATAATACATACTAAGTATGTATATATTTACCCAATATGTAAATACTAGTTGTTGTACATATGCATTAGTAAAAACATGAAAGCACTATTACTTGTTTAGTGTTTTATATGAAAATGTAAGTGTGATAGTAAACTATTGGCTCCAACCATTTATGTATTTTATTTGTTTCGTTAAAATGATTTTACGTTTGTTATCGACAAAACATTAGAAGATCGTAAAATATAAATAAACATTTTTACGGCTTATTTGTATTGACAGAAACTAATTCAGTTTACTATTTGTGCAGAGACACGCCAGGGAGCCTATTTGGCATCTAGATAGTGGATGTTCAAGAAGCATGACTCTTGTAAAGGAGTATTTGCACAACTACGTAAAGGAACCAGGACCCAAGGTAGTATTTGGTGATAACTCATCATGTCCCACTGAAGGTTATGGTTCAGTAAACTGTAATGGAATAGTTTTCTCTAAAATAGCTTATGTCAATGGTCTAAAGTACAATCTCATTAGTGTCAGTCAGTTGTGTGATGCAAAATACATAGTGCAGTTCAATGATAAACAAGGTACAATTTTCAATGCCAACAAAGAAGTTGTTTTAATAGCAACCAGGAGAGATGATGTATATGTTCTTGACATGTCAACTCTCTCTCAGAATGGGACATGTCTCTTTTCCAAAGCCACTGAAACTATCAACTGGCTGTGGCACAAGAGACTCTCTCACTTAAACTTCAAAAATATATACAACTTGGCAAAACAATACAAAGTCCTTGGTTTACCATCACTGGTTTTTGCAAAAGACAAACCATGCTCAGCCTGTGAAAAAGGCAAACATCACAGAGCATCATTCAAAACAAAACAAAATTTCTCCATCAAAAGCTGCCTTCACCTCCTGCATATGGATCTCTTTGGACCTGTCAGTCCAAGATCAATCCAGCATGATAAGTATGCACTTGTCATTGTTGATGAGTTCTCAAGATACACTTAAATAAATCAGAACAGGAAGATTGAAAACCAGAACAACTGATACCATAATGTCATTCATTAGGAAGATTGAAAACCAGAATGACATTATAGTTAAACAAATCAAAACAGACAATGGTAATGAGTTCATAAATCAAGAGCTTGAGAGTTTCTGTGATGAAAAGGGAATTTCCCAAAAAATTTCATCTCCATATACCCCTGAACAAAATGGGGTTGCTGAAAGGAAAAACATAACTCTCATTGAGGCTGCTAGAACCATGTTAAATGACTCAGCACTTTCAAAGCTCTTCTGGACTAAAGTTGTCAAAACGGCCTATTACACTCAAAACAGGTCAATGATGCACGTACGAAGCGCGTTCTGGGTCAAAGGAACATCCTTTTCGTCGAGCAAGTTTTTTAACACCCTAGGCAGTGAACCTAATCGTTGTAGTGTAGTATTGGGTAAGCCTCGGTTATTGATATCGTTCTTTAGGGGAATAGGAATGCTAGTAAGAAGTGTACTACGCTAAGGTTGGGGTTGAGGATGATTATTTTTTATCTTTTATATGTTTTTTAGAAAGCTAAGGGTAAAATCTCGGGGCAATGGATTTGGGGGTGGTACTTCTACCGATTACTCTACTATTCTATTTATCTATTACTACGGGTAGTCTATGTCTTTTTTATGTGTGCTCGTATGATGATTAAAAATGTGTTTACCTAGATACTTTGCCCATGAGTCCCAATCATCCCAAAATTGTGTACAAAAGATATGACTCGACTTAGCAACCATGCAAGTAACTAGATAATTGAACTAAAGGTTTAGTATGATAACAATAATGCACTAAAGGTGAGTGCATACAAGGTAGGCTAAGGTGATTTGGGTGTACATTTTGGGGTGGATTGTAAACAATGCTCTTCATTGATATTACGGAAAACCGAAACATCACGAGAACCGCGAAAAGGATAGGCTCTGAGGGGTTAACTAGGGGTATCGTGTACTAAAGATGAGTATATCGCAAGGGTGTGGGGTAATTACTCGACCGATGTGGAAGAAGTAATTATAATACAGGTTTCAAACAAGGGTTATCCTAATGCCTCTAATCATTTAGTTATTCCTAACTACACAAGTGTAGTCTCACTAGCGATCTGGGAATGCATCACAAAACAAGTTATAGAATCTATTATACTATCGGTACACTCTCTAAGCATTAAAGGTGAATGATTTTATTCCTAAAGATCTAGGGCGAACCTCACATTTTTTGGGTGGAATTTGAGTGGTAAACAGTTTTTGTGCTAGTCATATAACTCCTATCCATGAGACGCTTTATTAAGACTAAAGTTTTTGCTCATACATGTTGTAAAAAAAATTTAAATTTGGTGCTAAAATTGCCCTAACGAATATTTCTCATATCTTATTACACAAATGAACTAGGACAAGACAAATAATCAAGGATAAGCATAGTTTCAAAGTTCCCATTTTTTTCTCCCTCCCTACACTTAAACTGAACATTGTCCCCAATGTTCCCCGAAAGTATCAAAGTTATGATAAAAGAAGGTAAGTAAAAGAGAAAGAAACTAGTACTCCCGTGATTAGCTCGGTAGGATCCGTGTGAAGTAGTAGTTAAATTCTTTCTCAAGAAGAATGTATACGTGATAAGATCCATCAAATGTTGAGATTCTTCTTCTTGCCAAATATAACCTGCACACTTTAAGGAAATAGACGAAACATTCACGTAAAATGGGCGGTAAACTATATATGACACGACTAAACTAAGATATAATGCTTGTGGAATAGATGTTTGCAGATTTTCTGGAAAATTAAGACCTGAAAATTTCAAAAAATTTATACTTAGCACAGCGAGAAGATTTTATAAGCTGTTTCTGCTCGACCTGACGTCGTCTGGTTCTAATCCTGACGCCGTCAGGTTGTCCGGACAGAAACTGGTCTGTTGTGTTTTCCTTGAAAAATTCTGGAAAAATTACACCTTTAAAATCTGGAAAAATTCCTGCAAAACATCCATTATGACTCGATACAAGCATTTGACTCTAACAAACACACATATACATCAATTTCACTAGTTGTAATTCGCACGTTCATGTTGTTTTAAAAACGTATGTAATCTTCCCTACACTTATCTTTTTTGTAAATACCTTTATATGTAATTAAGACGAGGTTAAAGACAAAATAAAGCATTTTCACAAATTCAAACATGAGAATAAAAAATAATGAAAAAGATATATAAACACACAAATAAAAAAGAAAAACAAAAACACATGGGTTGCCTGCTAAGAAGCGCTTGTTTTGTTCGAGTCACGAGCTTGACTCTACCCTTATTTAATGGATAAAGTGGAAGTTTTCCCTATACTTAAGCTTATGTGCGGGTGATAGTAGTGATACACACCCTTAGGGTGGAAATCTGCTACATGAGGAGAGGCTGATGGATGATTTATATGCTCAAAGGGGTGTGCTCCATTCATTATAACCGTACCTAATTCTATTGGTGTAGCGGGTGAATCAAGTCTTTCTCCTAGAAATGGATCATCTTCTACCAACTTCAAAAGATTCTTAGTTAAGGATCCATCTTGACCTAATAAACCCGGTTTAAACCCATAATGTTTCTTGTTATCAACCATGAATAGGTGATGTAAGTGTGTAAGGTCATGGGTTACTCCAATATTAGCTTCCACTCTACATGCCTTAGAGTCTACTACCTTCATCACGCAACTACCCGGACTATTAATTTTAATGGGTGGATTGGGGCCTAATTCAATTCCTAGATTCGCATCTAAAGACGAAAAATTGGGTAAGGGTTTTGGTTGAGGCTCAGGTTCATCAAAATTAGGAACTTCCCTAGGACTAAGAGAGAGGTCATGACAACAAGCATCTAAACCTACATTCTCTAGTGGTGTTTGGTCTAAAGGTTCTATATCAATTGGGGTTCCTATAGTCTGTTCTACTTCTTCCGGGGTAAGTTATAGGCGGTGTGTGTTCCTCAAGTGATGGTAGGGATTGTGGGCTTGGAGCTTCCACCTCATTCTCCATTATATCTAGATCTCCTAAATGTTCATCGTGTGTTTTAGTATGATCTAACCCAAATACACTCCTAAGTATCTCAAATCCTTCTTTAGCCATTTCAAATTCTTGGTCCGATTCACAAGAATCATTCTCAAAAATTTGATCACTATGCTCTATTTGCCTAAAGGATTCCTCATGCGTGTCATATGTTTTGAAATCTATCCCACACATGCAACTAGGTAGTTTAACTCTAACCATCTCACAATCCTGTTCGGGTTTAGGTTCCATGTTCTTAAAAACTAGGTCTTTTTGATCATTGTGCCTAAGATCGAATAAATCCTCCTTATCTGTAAGTTGTGATGTAGACAAGCCTATGATTTCATTCAACTGATGGTTTATGCTTAGGAAGCTTTTCTCAAATTTTTTCTAGAGGGTCTCACTAAAAGGAGTTGATCTTAACAATGATTGTTGAATAGAAGCCACACAAGCACAAAATTTATCAAATCCATCTAACCTTACACCCGTCTCCTTTTGGATATCTCTAAGATCACTCACAAATTCATTAGAACAACAAAAAGAAATCATATATGTGAAATTCAATTGTTCCTCATTTGTTAATGATTTAAATGCAACTTCACTTGCCACAGCGACAAATGAAAAGGGTTTTACGAACACAAACACAAAGAAGGGGGATAGACTACAAGGAAGCTAAAAATGAGAAAAAATCTTACTTGATAGGAATCAAGCAAGGGAACCTAAACAAGATAAAAATATAACTAGCTATTCTATTCCTCGGCAGCGGCGCCAAAAACTTGATGCGCGTACGAAGCGCGTTCGGGGTCAAAGGAACTTCCTTTTTCGTCGAGCAAGTTTTTCAACACCCTAGGCAGTGAACCTAATCATTGTAGTGTAGTATTGGGTAAGCCTCTGGTATTGATATCGTTCTCTAGGGGAATAGGAATGCTAGTAAGAAGTGTATTACGCTAAGGTTGGGGTTGAGGATGATTATTTTTTATCTTTTATATATTTTTTAGAAAGCTAAGGGTAAAATCTCGGGGCAATGGATTTGGGGGTGGTACTTCTACCGATTACTCTACTATTCTATTTATCTATTACTACAGGTAGTCTATGTCTTTTTGAAGTGTGCTCGTATGATGATTAAAAATGTGTTTACCTAGATACTATTACTCCCTAGTCATCTTTTATTGGTGGTTGAATTGTCATGTCCTTATTCTTAACGCGTTGTGTTTTCTAAGGTCGTAAGGAATGCTTATGCCCTAACTCTTTGAGAATATCTTAAGGTTATTGCCTACGAAATCTGCTAGATGTTTCATAAACTAACCTAAAGGTATCTTTGGATGTTTAGACTACGAAATCCTCTAAGTGATTCATAAACTAATGTTCACAAAGATTACTCAAGCATTTAAACATAACGATAGCCTAGTGCATTCCTAAGCCATTTATAATTAAGATAAGAGACAACCAATCAATAATTAACAACTAGGTTTCATAGATCTAAGCAAACACACAAGAAATTTAGTCGGACATGTTAAACAAGCAAGCGTACACACATTCAATGGAAGACATAATAAAATTAATGGAATAAAACACTTATCTTGATGTGTAAAATAGGGTTTGGGACACTAAGATACTGTCCAAGTCGGACTACAAACGTTTAGGGTTTTTATTCCACAAGTCTACCTCTTAAAATTTTGAAAAATCGAATTCTATATATAGATTTACACTTGCGACGGTGTCGCCTTAGAGGTGGGACGCCGTCAGATTGCCGTCATTAGGGTTTTCGTCTTGGCCAAGTTAACGTTGGGACGGCGTCACGTTAGTTGTGACGCCGTCAGGCAAGCAGGGACGTCGTCTGATTCTGAATCTGGGCTGTCTGAGATGAAAAGTCTTAGTGACGCCCTTCCTCTTCAAACCCTGACGCCTTCAGGTGTATTTTAGCAAAAAGTCTACTGAGTCGTCAGGTTTATTTTAATTAAATCCATAGAGAGGGACGACGTCGCCCTTTAGATGGGACGCCGTCAACTTCAGTTTCAGCAGCTTGAGTGTCTTCGATCTTTACTTAGCCATTTTCTTCATGTATTCACTCCTTTTCGTCCAAATATACATCATTACAGCATTTTGCTTCCAAGAGACCTAAAAAGTGAAAAGGAACGAAATTAACCAGTAACGGATATAAAAGTGGGCGATTAAGGGCTTAAATGACCCCTTAAAAGTGTACGTTTTAAATCCTTATCAGTCAATCATTGTCAAGAGGCATAACAAGACCCCATATGAGATCTTAAAAGGAAGACTTCCTGACATCAGCAACTTTCATGTGTTTGGGTGTCCTGTGTTCATTCACAATCACAAGGACCACTTAGGCAAATTTGATGCAAAAGCTGATGATGGATATTTCTTAGGCTACTCACTGACATCCAAAGCCTTCAGGGTGTTTAACACCAGAAGACAACAAGTTGAGGAAACCTTTCATGTCACCTTTGATGAAAGTTCAGAAAGCATCAGGTTTACCAATACCTCAGGGGAGGAAATAGGAATTGATGACTCATCAAGATATCCTCCTGATAAGTTCAACACTGAAATCAATTCCTCATATCAAGCTGATGCTGATATCTCATATTATGTCTTGCCTCACAACCTTCCTCAACCTACAATCAGTGAATTCATTGATTCTACATCAGTCACTTCTGGGATAGGTAATACTGAACCAAATGTTCAAGAACCTATAATTCATGAACCTCATCCTGAACAAAGCATCTCAACAGATGATCTAAATGATTTTGTGGCTCCTGCACCTGAACCCATTCCTGAGTTTCCAGTGACCTCATCAAGCTCAGATCCTAGACCACAAAGTAAGTGGACAAGATCTCAAGACATTGAGCTTGTGAACATCATTAGTGAACCCACTGAAGGCATGCTCACAAGAAGCATGGCTACTAAGTTAACAGCAGCTTCAGCCAATGAATGTCTATATGCTGATTTTCTATCAGAAATAGAACCCAAAAGTGTCACTGAAGCTCTAAAACATCCAAGCTGGGTTCAGACTATGCAAGATGAACTTCAACAGTTTGATAAAAACAAGGTCATGACCTTGATTAAATGTCCTTAGGATGTCATTGTCATAGGAATGAAGTGGGTTTTCAGAAACAAAACTTATGAAAACGGCACTGTCATTAAAAACAAAGCCAGACTTGTAGCCAAAGGTTATAGTCAACAAGAAGGCATTGACTATGATGAGACATTTGCTCTTGTTGCAAGAATGGAAGCCATCAGAATCTTCCTTGCATTTGCAACCTACATGAACTTCAAAGTTTACCAAATGGATGTAAAAAGTGCCTTCCTAAATGGTGAACTCACAGAAGATGTTTATGTTCAGCAACCCCCTGGCTTTGAGAGTAGTGAATATCCTGACTATGTCTGCAAGCTTGACAAAGCCCTATATTGACTAAAACAAGCTCCCAGAGCATGATATGAAACTCTCTCAGCCTTCCTGATCCAAAACAAGTTTGTCAGAGGAAAGATAGACAACACCCTGTTTATCTATAGGACAAAACAAGATGTGATACTAGTTCAAGTGTATGTTGATGACATCATCTTTGGCTCAACAAACTATATTCTTTGCAAACAGTTTGAAAAACTGATGACAAAGAAATTTGATATGAGCATGATGGGTGAACTCACTTACTTCCTTGGACTACAAATCAGGCAAAGTGATAAAGGAATCACCATCTATCAAGAGAAATATATTAGAAATCTCTTAAAGAAATATGGGATCTCTGACTATGCTTTAGTGAAGACTCTAATGGTCCCTCCGAACAACCTTGGACCTGATCTCACTGGCAAATTAGTAAATCAAACTCATTTTCAGAGGGTTTATAGGATCACTGATGTATCTAACTGCTTCCAGACCAGACATACAATTCTCAGTATGTCTAATAGCAAGATATCAGTCCAATCCTAAAGAATTCCATCTCACTGTAGCCAAAAGAATCCTCAGATACCTGAAGGGAACCCCAAGCCTTGGACTCTACTATCCAAAATGTTCAGGGTTTGACCTCAAAGGTTATTCTGACTCTGACTATGTGATGCGTGCCAAACAGTCAAGCTAAATCACTCAAGCCTGCCACTTGTGAATGGCAGACCGTAATCAGCTTAAAACTGCTTAAGCACGAACTCAATGAAGATCTGAGGAGTATAGTGTTTCCCCGGGTCGTTATGTCCCAACGAGCTATGCAATGGATTATCAAACGTGTAGTGATCGAGGAATTTGAATGGAAAAGATATTCGAGATTATTATAACTACAGAAATATCAAACAAATACAAAGGCTTAAATGCAAATTAAAGAGAATTAAAAAGATAAAAACTATTAAATAAACGCTATCACTATTTTTAAAATTGATGAACGTTTAAAACTTAAAACTTACGTTTAAATAAAAATAACGTAAACGTACAAAATAAAAAGTGAGATCTAAGGAATAAAAGTCCTAAAAATATGAAAATGACATTTTTACAAACCTAATGATAAAATAAAATTTATAGAAAAAGAAAATTATTTTTATAACTAATTATCTAATTATTATTAATTAAAAACTATTTTTAACTATTAAATATTAACCTAAAATACAAGAAAATAGGAAATAAAGCTAGAAAAATAAAATTAAGACTTAGAAAAATCTAAAATATCAAAATAGAATTTTCAAAACTATTTTTGTAATTTTCTGATTATTTTTCTGTTTTTTATGAATTAAAAACTAATTAAATTACTAAAAATTACAAAATAAACTATGAAAAATCTGGAAAATTACTTTTTTTACTTTTTATATTTATCTAAACCTAATAAAAATGAAAAGTTATTTTTTTGAACCTTTTCTGAATTTTTTGTATTAAAAGCTAATTAAAAATGCTTAAAAACTAATTTAAATGTAGAAAAATAGCAAACCAACTTGGAAAAATCTGAAAATTTCAGGAAAACTCTAAAATAATACTAGGAAGCTAGGAAAAATGGAAAAACAAGTGCTTGTTTGCAAGAAAATGAAACTGCTAAGCCAAGTGCTTATAAATAAGCACTTGAATAAGCCAAATGATCAAAATAAGCTACCAACAGATTACAGAAGCCAAACTATGCTACAATAACTTAAATGCAACTAAAAACAACAGGCCATAGCTACTGAATTACAAGATACAACAGATTTGATGTTTTGACCTTTAAGCTAAAAACAGATTTTGGCTAGCTACTTTAAGCCCAAGAATAAGCAACACAATAAGCTAAAAGTGAAAACTACAAATTGTAAACTAAAGCAGACCTGGGTGAGAGTGTCTAAACCAAAACTCAGACCTGGGTGAGCTCATGTGAGCCCTATGCAACCCTGGACAAAACTGAGGAAACCTCAGTTTATAATAAGCCCTGTGAACAGGGCACTTGACACCCAAAAGAGAAGCCTGTTTAGAGCTTTTAAGAAAATTGTAAAATTATGCTAAAATGGTGATAAGCAAGAACACCAACTGAAGTTTCTAAAATGCCAAGTCTCACTGAAAATGGTTCAAAAATGAAGACATGAAAAATCCTTGTAGTTGGCTCAAAAACAGGTTTTTTTTTTTTTTTTTTTTTTTTTTTTTTTTTTTTTTTTTGCAACTTTTGACTTTTGAAGAAATATGGACAGTTGACTTATGTGAGTTTTAATCTTGATTTAAGGACTGATATTGATGTTAATGATTGAAATGAGACTAAACCAACCTTTATCTATGTATTTTAAACACAACACAAGTGATTTGCTACTCCAAAACTACAACAGTGGAGCAGTGATATGGATTAAGTGTAATTTTGACTTTGGTGGTGTTGCAGACCCAAACTAAGACTCAGATGAGTTCAAATATGCTTAAAAAACATGAACCAATAGAAAACTATCACTGAATGCATCATTATCACAGTTATCACAGTAAAACCAAACACACCTTATTACACTGATTATGACTCAAAATTGATCTAAACAATTAACTAACCCATGATACTGATCTAAATGAGTTTAATTATTCTACATAAAACTATTCAAACAGATTTTAATTACTTAGAACTACTAAAACAGATTAATCTATGAAACTTAGAAATTCACTTACAATTTGGTCCTTAGCCACTATGGCTTGAAACATGTGAAACAAAGAACCACTATCCTAATTATCAACCCAAATAAATCCAAATCAACCCATTTCCAACTGCATCAACCAATTTCCAACTCCATTTCCATTTTAGCCCCCAGTTGACTTTTGTTGACCAGAATACAAAATGAATTGAAACTTGACTTTAAGCTTATGAAAAGCTATAACCAGCTTAAATAAGCTTATATAAACTTGACAAGAAGCTATATGAAGCTTGCATTTATGAAATGGAGACTTCTATTTTCAACAGTAAGCACATAAAGATGAAATTAAATGAAACTTGGAATTAATGACTAAAGCTTGATTAAACTGAAAATGTAACTTGAGTTTAGTACTTAGGAACAAAATATTACAACTTTGGAATTAAACTAAGACAGTAATAATAAAAATGACATAAGAGAATTTTAAAACTAAAATCTACTACCTTTGCTTGCTTCTCTTTCCTTCTCTTTATACCCAATCTCATTCTCTCTCTATTCTGATTGAGTCCCACTTCTTTCCCAGCCATTGGATGGCTTTGATTTCATCTTGGCCATTAAAACAGATTTTGGCGCCAAAATTGGTGTTTGACAAATGGGGTTGAGTGAGGAGGGGGGAGATACATTTAATGTAGTTTGGAGGTTAGTTGAGGAGGGGGGAACATGTTTGAGTGGGTGAGAGGAGGGGGAATGGGTGGTAACTTGTTTGCAGACAGCAGTTGGAAGGGGTGGACTTTGGCGCCATTGTTGTGTTTGACCAAAGATTGACCAAAGAGTATTAATAACCAAGGGGTTCAAAATTGCATATGACAGGGGGCCAAAATGAGGCAGGGTCCAAAATGGTTTGACAAGGGTTTAATATTAGAGGGGCCTTAGGAGTAAAATCTGAAAATCAAGGGACCATTGCTGCCAATTCAGAAAAGTTGATCCAAGGGTTGAAAGTGACAATCTCAAAAAGTATAAGGGCCAAACTTGCCATTTTGCAATTTTCCAGGGGCCATTTCTGCCAAATTTCAAAGTTGGAGGACCAAACTTGTAATTTTCTCAAACTTTTTATATTTTTCACCAAAGGACTAAATTTGACAACTTAGGATTTAAAAAGGACCTTTGGTGATTTTTCTTTTGAAATTAGGATTCAGGGACTATTTTTGATAATTTTTGAAACTTGGGGGACTGAAACTGCCAATTATGCAAACTTTGCTCATTTTTCATCTGATTTTAAACATTTTGCATCTGAAACATATAAAATGCAATTTTGGATTATTTTCAGTGTTTTGATGCATTTCTGAGCATTTTTAGACGTTTTGCAGTTCAGATTTGACTAAAAATGATGAGTATTTACACACTTATCAATCCCCCACACTAAACTATTGCTAGTCCCTAGCAATCTATTGAGAAAAACTTAATGGATTTGAAACTCTTTACCAAAAGCCATTACTTCTGGAGTAGCCAAATGTTTCAGTTCAAGTAAGAACCATGGTACACCGATAACCATGTGATTTTGAGCAAACCACCAGCTTTCAACGGATTTGATTTTGTCTTTACCAGAAGCCGTACCCTTCTGGACTAGCCAACTCTTAGATAAATTATCAATATTATCTTTGGTGAGCTGATTACCAATTATGGTTTTTCCATTGCCTTTACCACAAGCCATAATCTTGCGGGCTAGCCAACTCTTCACTTTTTAGGATATGGTGAGCTGAATACCATACAATTTTGGGCAAATTGCAAGCCGTCAACGGATTTGAGAAATCTTTACCAAGAGCCGTTTGCTCCTGGATTAGCCAATCCTTTTGTTTTTTAGACAAGGCGGACTGATAACCAATTGAGTAAGTGTAGAACACTTACTCCAAAAAAAAATTTGGCCAAAAACGGGGGAATCGGTATAATTATATGATAAAATTCGTGAGAATTCCCCCCCACACTTAGAAATGAATATTGCCCTCAATATTCAAAGTACCGGCGGTTATGCCGAAACAAAGAACGTAAAAGGGAAATACTACGGCCATTATTTAGAAAGAAGATTTTTTTTTTTTTTTTTGGAACATGTGGGCAACCCCCCCCCCCCCCACACTAGGGTGGTAGAAAGATAGAAAGAAGTCAGAAATATGGGTGAAAACCCATATGGCATGCTACTGTTTTTGATTACCGAGTCGCTAGCTTGACTCGACCCCGAATTCATTTGTTCATGGGGAAGGTTTGTAGATCCGGGACAACCACAGGGGGAATGTCCTCTCCAAAATAGTGCTTCAACCTATGTCCATTCACTTTGAAGTTTGGCCCGTCTGTTTGAGATAATTCGACGGTGCCATATGGAAAAACTTTGGCAATGGTGAATGGACCAGTCCAACGGGTCTTAAGTTTCCCCGAGAAGATCTTCAATCTAGAATTGAAAAGAAGGACTCGGTAACCAACGTTGAAAACGCGGTTCTTAATCTTTGAGTCATGGATCTTCTTTGTCTTTTCCTTGTAGATCAAAGAGTTCTCGTAGGCTTGATTACGGAGTTCATTTAATTCGTTGAGTTGAACTTTCCGATGATCACCCGAAGACTTGAGGTCGAAATTTGCCTGCTTCAAGGCCCAATAGGCTTTGTGCTCAAGCTCGATCGGGAGATGACATGCCTTTCCATACACGAGCTTGTAAGGAGTACACCCGATGGGTGTTTTGTAAGCGGTACGGAAGGCCCAAAGTGCATCTTCAAGTTTGTCCGACCAAGAGGCACGATTTTCACCTACGGTCCTCTCCAAGATTCTTTTCAAACCACGGTTCGAAACTTCCACTTGCCCACTAGTTTGTGGGTGATACGCGGTAGAGAGACGGTGGGTGACACCGTACTTAAACATCACTTTTGCGAATTGGTCATTGCAAAAGTGTGTACCGCGATCACTAATGATAGCACGAGGAGTTCCAAATCGGGCAAAGAGAGACTTTAAAAACTTCACAACTACTCGGGCGTTGTTGGTAGGGAGCGCTTTCGCTTCTACCCATTTAGACAAGTAATCGACCGCCACGAGCATATACTTGTTCCCTCGAGAAGATGGGAACGGCCCCATAAAGTCAATGCCCCATACGTCAAAGATCTCGCACACTTGAATGGCATTTTGAGGCATTTCATCTCGTTTAGAGATGTTACTATGACGTTGGCAAGAGTCGCAAGATTTGACGAGGTCATGGGCATCTTTGTAAATTGTGGGCCAATAGAAACCAGAATCAAACACCTTCTTGGCGGTGTAGTTCGGGCCATGATGTCCCCCCGTGGGTCCATGATGACAAGCCTTGAGAATATCAGCGGCTTCTTGGCCGTGAACACACCGTCGGATGACTTGATCCGCACATATTTTAAACAAGTAGGGGTCGTCCCAGAAGTAATGCTTAACATCTTTGAAAAATTTGTTCTATTGTTGGGACGACATCCCTTTCACAACAAAGTTACCCGCATGATAGTTTGCAAAGTCGGCAAACCATGGGGTACTAGAATCTCCATGATGAGATACCACATTAAGTGTCTCGAGAGGAAACGTTTCGTTTATCTCCTTTTTCTCGAGCACACCTTGATGAGGATTTTCAAGACGGGAAAGATGGTCAGCCGCTAGGTTCTCCGCTCCTTTTTTATCACGGATGGTGATATCAAATTCTTGTAGGAGGAGAACCCATCGGATCAATCTCGGCTTTGCATCTTGCTTAGCAAAAAGATATTTGAGGGCCGAGTGATCCGTATACACTATGCTTTTGGACAAGATCAAGTATGGCCGAAACTTCTCGAAAGCATACACCACGGCTAGTAATTCTTTCTCCGTAGTGGTGTAATGTGCTTGAGCTTCGGTCAAAGTTTTGCTAGCATAGTGTATAGGCTGGAAATGTTTCATTTTCGTTGCCCCAAAACTGCACCTATGGCGAAATCACTTGCATCGCACATAAGCTCAAATGGTAGGTCCCAATCGGGGGCAACTAGAATTGGTGCTTCCGTGAGCTTCTTCTTAAGAGTTTGAAAAGCTTCAACGCACTCACTAGAGAAGATGAAAGGAGTGTCTTTTTCAAGAAGTCGGGTCATAGGCCGGGATATTTTCGAAAAGTCGTGAATGAAACGACGATAAAATCCGGCATGACCAAGGAAACTTCTAACTCCTTTAACGGTTGTGGGAGGAGGTAATTTAGAAATAACATCGACTTTAGCTTTATCATAAAGTGACATTTCTCCCAATTTAGACTAAGATTCGTGTTTTTACAACGTTCAAGCATCTTTTCTAAATGGGATAGACATGTTTGTAAAGAATCCCCAAAGACCGAAAAATCATCCATAAAGACTTCCATAGTCTTTTCGATCATGTCATGGAAAATGGCCATCATACACCTTTGGAATGTACCGGGAGCATTGCATAAGCCAAAAGGCATGCGTCGGTAAGCAAATGTTCCATAAGGACATGTGAATGTGGTCTTTTCTTGATCTTGTGGATCAATGGGAATTTGGAAGTAACCCGACAAACCATCGAGAAAGCAATAGTATTCGTTTCCCGCTAATCTCTCAAGCATCTGGTCCATGAAGGGTAAGGGAAAGTGGTCTTTACGGGTGGCTTCATTTAACTTTCGATAGTCAATGCAAACACGCCATCCCGTAACCAATCGAGTAGGAATCAACTCGTTTTCATCATTTTCAACAATGGTTATACCACCCTTTTTGGGTACACAATGAACGGGGCTCACCCAAGGACTATCCGAGATAGGGTAAATCAATCCTGCATCAAGAAGTTTGAGAACCTCTTGTTTGATAACATCATGGATTTTTGGATTCACTCGTCTCTGATGTTGAACTGCTGGTTTAAAGTCATCCACCATAAAGATTTTGTGAGTACAAAACTCAGGGTTGATACCCTTAATGTCGGAGAGTTTCCAAGCAATTGCTTGCTTTTGTGACTTCAAGACCTTTATGAGAGCAGTCTTTTCATCCTTACTCAAATCTCGAGCAATAATGACGGGTAATTTATCATCACCCTCAAGAAATGCATACTCGAGATGAGGTGGTAAGTCCTTAAGTTCAACCTCAGGAAATTCTTCAGTTTTCTCAACTGACTTGACTTCCTTGTTATGAAGCTCGATGGGAGGGAGTGATGATGGATCATTATTAAGCAACTTCTCAATGAGAAGAATATCTCCCTCGATGTCAATTGGAGCGTGATCAATTTCCCATGGAACCGAATCACTAGACAAGTATGCTTCAATCTCTTCCAAGATGAAATCACTTTCCTCAAACGGAGTAAGAGAAGGGGTGGAAGAGTCAGAAATAATAAGACTAGGAGATGATGGATCATTTTTGAGAAGTTCTTCAATGGGAAGAATGTCTCCCATTGGGTCACAAACATCATCATCCAATCCGGATGAAACTGAAGAGAGTGTAGTTTCATCCACAGAGTTAACAAACTCGATACGATAAACTGGTTCCGGAGATGAGACAAGTGGTGTGCTCTTAGAGCTAGCAATTTCCACCACTTCCGATAAAGTCTCCGATTCTAGTTCATCATCATCAAGAACACTCTTGACATCCCTGGTACAGCTTTCAAACCATTTGTTTGAACCAGGGTTGATTTTCAAAACTTTTAGCTCAGCACGTTTTTGGTGAACACTCTTAACCGTGAAATTTGAGAGTGTTGCATTGATTTTTTCAGATTTTTGATCAATTGTAGCAACACTCTATTTGTATAGAGGTTTGGAGTCTTGGTTGATTTTTAATGTGAGCTCTTCGTTGTCAACCCGTATGGTCAACTCTTCAGCAAACACATCAATCAGAGCACGACTCGTTCTTAAGAAAGCTCTCCCTAAGATGAGGGGAACTCTAGGATCTGCATCGAAGTCTACTACAACAAAGTCAGTAGGAAAGTGAAACTTTCCCACTTTCATCACGACATCCTCGGCTATCCCACGTGGACGGGTTACGGAACGGTCCGCTAGCTCGAGTGTCATACAAGTGGATGAAAGTTTAGGAAGAGACAGTTTCTTCCATATTGAGAGTGGCATGAGGTTAATGCTAGCGCCAAGATCGGCCAAGGCGGAGCATTGAACCATCCCCAAGAAATCACACGGGATTAGAAATCTGCCAGGGTCTTCAAGCTTTTTGGGAAGCTTCTTGAGAAGGACCGCTGAGCATTGCTCATTGAGAGGAGTTTTAGCCATCTGATGTGCCCGGTTGGTGCAAGTTTTAAATTTATAAAAGGTGAATTACCAATATTACCAATAACACATACGAGCAAGTATACTCGTCCATTATAGCAAGATTATGAAGGTAAGTCCGGATCGTTCGCAGGGATTTGAGTGAATCTAAGCACAAGTTTGAATTAACGGAGTCTATCAAAAACATATAACAAAGCAAATAGATATAATGAAATTCAGATGATTAAAAACTACACTTGCTTAAACTAGTTTCATATCATAGATTAATGTGATTGTGTTAACTACTTAACATGTTGGTTGTGATAATTAGTTGAAAACTAATCTATTGTTCTTACAAGTTAAACCTTCGTCAAGATTTTAGTTCATAAAAACAAGCTTTAAGTTTAACCAATCAATTCAAGATCAATTCAAGTTTCATAAGTCTACATACATAAACTTAAACACAAAAACATCCACTTGTTCATCAAATTGCTTAAGAAATGGTCAATACAAAAGGTACCCGATCATAGACAAAAGGCTACAATTAATTTTCAACAACTAATCTTACGACCATTTAGATGTTTCCAACCAATCCAATTTGATAATCAAAAAGCGTTTCTATTACAACCACACCTTAGTTCCTTTGTATAATCAAGAATAATGGGTAAAAACAATCATCCATAGACAAAATGATTATGACTAGTTGAATAATACGAAGTTCTTTCGACCCCAACGATAATTACCAATTAGCCAAACTTGATTAACAAATGTCACTATGAAACTTTAGCACAATTGGATCTTAGAATCAACTTGAAATTGAATTAAAACATGTTAACATAATCACTAACTAATCATATAATAATCAACATCATTTAAGCAAGTGTATAAAGAAACTAGCCACTCATAGCAAACATGAACATAAACTCATAACTTTGATCATTAGAAAACATGATTAAAAGTCTTACAATGCTTGGAATAAGATTACAAATGATGAAGTAATGATTTCCAAAGGATCGTGGTGGACTTCTTAGTGTTTTGGCTTCCAAAGGTGGAACTTCTGGAACTCCAAACTTCTTTGGATTTCTAAGGACGAATTTCAGGAGGTTAAAGCTTGGTTTGATGAGTAGAGAGCTTTGTAATTGAAGTGTATCTCATATGCTCACAATTAGCCTCTATTTATACTAATTCCAAGGCCTAGGGTGTTAAATGCTTAACTTGGCCTCCAAGGAGTAAGGAAGGGACTAGAATACACCAAGAGAAGGACCTAGAATCATTTGGATGCAAAGGGGAAGCTTAGTGATAAAGATTTGACAACTGCAGCTTCTCCAACCGGATCGGTCATACGACCAACCGATCCGGCTGGTCTTCAATAATAACACACCGACCGATCCGGTTGTGGGTTGTGACCGATCGGTCGGTTATGGCAAAAACATTTATTCCGACCAAATTCCAACCGATCCGGCTGAAGGTGTAACCGGATCCGGTTGGATCTTCTGAGATATGAAACTTGATCTATCTCTCTTCACTCTGACTTGTAGAACTTGGTTCTTCAATCACTAAGGTCTTCAAAGGTACTTGGGATTTAGCTTTACTGAGACGGGAATATTCGATTAACTGCATATTTCCACATTTTCCTCCATTTCCCTGCACTTGGTTATAAATACTAGACAAACATCTCTAGATACGATTAAGTACTAAAATCACACAAATATAACCAAATAACAGATATAAAAGTACACACAATGCTACTAAAAACATGCACAATCTGAGTGTTATCAAATTCCCCCACACTTAAACTTTGCTTGCCCTCAAGCAAATCTAGGACAAACATCCACTGGGACAAGATCGTGATTATGAAAAATGTGATGCAAATCAACCAAGTATAAATACGAGAGAAGATTCATCAATTATGCTTATAAAGGTGAAACATCAAGAGGTTTGACAATATCCAATGATTTTCTTGCATGATTAACATTTCAAAACACCTCACGAAAAATAATGGAATATAATTCACTCAATCACTCATTTTTAGTGGAGTAACAAGATAAATCACACTCATTGCTCAGTCATGATTAGATTATTACCATAAGCTTGTACAAGAAACAAAACTCCACCGACGTGGCGTGAGCACCAAGTAAAAACATCTAAAGAGGGCTTTTATTCGGGTTATAATGATAGGCTAAGGGTTAAGGGTATGGATAAGGCCTGGGAATGTTAATGAAATTGGTGTAAAAAATAAAAATGAAATCAAGTCTAATACCCATGTTGCTAGCTACCAAACATTCCACGAACCAAATACATGATTATAGCTTTGCTTTCTTCCTTTCCACTTTCCTCAGCTTTTTTCTTTGCCATGACAATTGTTCTTCGATCATAGCACATTGGCTATTATTTCCATACTTTCAACACAATTTTTTTTTTTTTTTTTTTTTTTTTTTTTTTTTTTTTTTTTAATATGGGAAAGGTGATTTAACATTCCTAAATTCGGATAAAGAATAATCGTATGTAAAAAAATACGAATCTAGAAAACGATACTCACACTCCCACTAAAATAAATAAGATCTTGAACACGAACATTTAGTAATGGTCTGGCGTCACTCTAACGTAAGCACGCTATATTCACTTAAGCACACTATTTCTCCGTGGAATCCTAAATTGGGTTTACCGGAAGGTAAAATGTAGATTACTATATAATCGATTGGTGTAGCCAATCAATTGGTGGGTGTACCTGGGTAAACATCACGAGTAAAAATCGTGATCTATGGGGATCAATGTGGAAGACTCGGTAGGGAAAGTAAAAACGAAGTGGGTCTTTTATGTTTTTCTAAAATGTGAAATTTGGAATCGGATAGGGTATAGTTACAGATTGACAACCAACGATCAATGGACCTTTCATTTCTAACAAGTTTACTAATACTCATGGTGTAGGATACACTAACTAACTCGGTACACAATACAATACAATTTTTTTTTTTTTTTTTTTTTTTTTTTTTTTTTTTTTTT
>BPTQ01000002.1:156850191-156898784 GCA_019973895.1 Chrysanthemum seticuspe | reverse complement strand
AGAATAATGGGTAAAAACAATCATCCATAGACAAAATGATTATGACTAGTTGAATAATACGAAGTTCTTTCGACCCCAACGATAATTACCAATTAGCCAAACTTGATTAACAAATGTCACTATGAAACTTTAGCACAATTGGATCTTAGAATCAACTTGAAATTGAATTAAAACATGTTAACATAATCACTAACTAATCATATAATAATCAACATCATTTAAGCAAGTGTATAAAGAAACTAGCCACTCATAGCAAACATGAACATAAACTCATAACTTTGATCATTAGAAAACATGATTAAAAGTCTTACAATGCTTGGAATAAGATTACAAATGATGAAGTAATGATTTCCAAAGGATCGTGGTGGACTTCTTAGTGTTTTGGCTTCCAAAGGTGGAACTTCTGGAACTCCAAACTTCTCTGGATTTCTAAGGACGAATTTCAGGAGGTTAAAGCTTGGTTTGATGAGTAGAGAGCTTTGTAATTGAAGTGTATCTCATATGCTCACAATTAGCCTCTATTTATACTAATTCCAAGGCCTAGGGTGTTAAATGCTTAACTTGGCCTCCAAGGAGTAAGGAAGGGACTAGAATACACTAAGAGAAGGACCTAGAATCGTTTGGATGCAAAGGGGAAGCTTAGTGATGAAGATTTGACAAATGCAGCTTCTCCAACCGGATCGGTCATACTACCAACCGATCCGGCTGGTCTTCAATAATAACACACCGACCGATCCGGTTGCGGGTTGTGACCGATCGGTCGGTTATGGCAAAAACATTTATTCCGACCAAATTCCAACCGATCCGGCTGAAGGTGTAACCGGATCCGGTTGGATCTTCTGAGATATGAAACTTGATCTATATCTCTTCACTCTGACTTGTAGAACTTGGTTCTTCAATCACTAAGGTCTTCAAAGGTACTTAGGATTTAGCTTTACTGAGACGGGAATCTTCGATTAACTGCATATTTCCACATTTTCCTCCATTTCCCTGCACTTGGTTATAAATACTAGACAAACATCTCTAGATACGATTAAGTACTAAAATCACACAAATATAACCAAATAACAGATATAAAAGTACACACAATGCTATTAAAAACATGCACAATCTGAGTGTTATCACCATCTCTGATAGCTTATCTTTGTTGGTGAGTAAGCCTTTAAGCGTGGATGCAAATTTAGGCATTAGAACGAGAGCATCAACGAAGCTTATATCAAAGTGAAGCTCATTGAAGATTTGGAAAAAATTTTCCATTTGCTCTTTGTTTTTGTCTTTGAGCTTCTCATCATTCATTCTTGATGGGTAAGGGAGCTGACTAGACTTTTGAGCCGGGATGGAAGTGTTTTCTGGCTCAGGATTTTTCTTCGGAACTTCGGGTTCCGGACTTAAAGCTTGGACTACCGAAGGTGGGACGTGTGCGGTACTTCGTGGGCTTGAATAATGCACCTTGTCCGTTGTCTCCTTGGTAACTTGACTAAATGCCACAGGAGGAGGGGGCATAGGAGTCGAAGGTCCATTGTGCGTCTTACCACTACGAGTGGTGACGGCTTTCAACTCGGCATTGGGATTAGGAATTGTATTGCCTGGGAGTCCTCCAGAAGATGGCGAAGCTTTGTTCATATTCATGTTCATGAAACTGCTCATCATATTCTTTAACTCATTTGTATGCCGAGACATTGTGGTATCAATTTCCTTTTTAAGCTCAACTCTCATGTTATTGATCTGAGTTTGCATTGAACGCATGTTTGACTCAGTCATTTTCATGAAGTCATTTGGCATGGGAGTTTGAGGAGGTTGTTGATAACTTTGATGATTTGGAGCTTGATATGGTTGAGGTTGGTTGAAATTGTTCCGGTTTTGATTGAAATTTTGAGAGTTATTGAAATTTTGTCCTTGATTCGGAACAAAGCGATTTTGATTGCCATGGTTTTGCACAGGAGGAAAACCAGGTGGTGTCATACCGCTAGGTGCACGGTAATGAGGATCAGCCTGTGGTCGGTATTGATTGTGGTTTACCGAAGCTACGGGAGCTTGGTAAAAAGAAGCATCGGTTGCTTGACAATCATAATACGCGTGTGGACCACTACAAATTTCACACACCTTGTTTATGGCTTTGATTGGTTCCGGCTTATGAATTTCGCTTTTGATTTCCTTCACCTCTTTTATCATACAATGGATGATGTCCGTTAGAGCGGCTAACGGAGCGGCTAACTCGGAAGAGTTACCGGATGAGGAAGCAGGAGTGTTCAGAACATTGACTTTGTTGCGAGAAATAGGAACTTTTGATTTACTCTCGCAAATTTCAAGCACATCTTTAGGTCTACGATTCAAGATATTGCCACCCGCGGATGCGTTCAAAGAATCTTGATCATTATCGTTCAACCCATTATAAAAGATATTAACTTGTTGAAGCTCCGTGAATTCATGATGGGGGCATTTCCTGATGAGATCTTTGAATCTCTCCCATGCCTCTCCAAAGTTTTCATCGAAATTTTGACGAAATCCAGAAATTTCATTTTTAAGATTAGTCGTCTTTGATGGAGGGAAGAAATAATTAACAAACTTTTGAACAAGATCCTCCCAAGTTTCGATGGATCGAGGGGGTTCTTTTTCCAGCCAAATCCGGGCTGTCCCCTCAAGTGAGAATGGAAATAGCATCATCTTGATCACCTTTTGTGGCACATCCTTGAAATTGATAGTTGCAGTCAACTTGTTAAACCAACGGATGTGTGCATACGGGTCTTCTCGATCAGACCCGCGTAATTGATTCGTAGACACAAGTTGGATTAAATGTGTCTTCAATTCAAAGTGATCAGAATTGATTACTGGTAAAACGATGGCATCCCCATAACCCTCGGTGGGCGCCTGGAGCATTTCCGCCATAGTACGTTCGTCTTCCATATTGTTGTTTGAAATAGTACGAATCTCGGGTTCGACTATTTGGGCAGCACGTCTACGAGAACGTCTTCTTGGAATTTCTGCTAGATCACGCAAAGGACTCAATGATCTAGAAGAACGAGTGCGCATGCACTAGAGTTAACTCTAAGGAATCTCAGAGCTAAGGAGAGAAATGGGAATTATGAAAATCTTTCAGATGAGAATGAGAATTATGAAGACGTTTTATAAAAATTGGGGTGAGAAGAATCTTTTGGGTTTTCTGGTTCTGAAACGTCGATATCACAACAAAATCAATTAACACAAAATCGAGGCAAAACAACAGTGAACTTTACCAATAATCACAAGATGAATGGCTTCTTTAAAAAAGGTACACCAATCACAAGGACACAAAGGCAAGTTTTAAATCTTTAGTTCGGGAACTTATTATGGTCGCACCCCCAGTTAGGTAGTGCACTGCCTTGGTTTGCGGTGGTAATCTTTTAAGTTGTTATTATTAAAGAAAACGACGAATCTTTTTGTATTTTTATTTTTGATACATATATAGAAACAAAAGAAAAAATATTTTTGTGTTTTATACGTTTTTGGATGTTTTTTTTTTAAAAGAAAATATGGATATATATATATAGATAGATATGGATGATATAAACAAATGAGTGAGTATTCAAACAACTAATCTGCTAGACGTAAGACAATTAGCACAGCTCCCCGGCAGCGGCGCCAAAAATTTGATGCGTGCCAAACAGTCAAGCTAAATCACTCAAGCCTGCCACTTGTGAATGGCAGACCGTAATCAGCTTAAAACTGCTTAAGCACGAACTCAATGAAGATCTGAGGAGTATAGTGTTTCCCCGGGTCGTTATGTCCCAACGAGCTATGCAATGGATTATCAAACGTGTAGTGATCGAGGAATTTGAATGGAAAAGCGATTCGAGATTATTATAACTACAGAAATATCAAACAAATACAAAGGCTTAAATGCAAATTAAAGAGAATTAAAAAGATAAAAACTATTAAATAAACGCTATCACTATTTTTAAAATTGATGAACGTTTAAAACTTAAAACTAACGTTTAAATAAAAATAACGTAAACGTACAAAATAAAAAGTGAGATCTAAGGAATAAAAGTCCTAAAAATATGAAAATAAATTTTTTACAAACCTAATGATAAAAGAAAATTTATAGAAAAAGAAAATTATTTTTATAACTAATTATCTAATTATTATTAATTAAAAACTATTTTTAACTATTAAATATTAACCTAAAATACAAGAAAATAGGAAATAAAGCTAGAAAAATAAAATTAAGACTTAGAAAAATCTAAAATATCAAAATAGAATTTTCAAAACTATTTTTGTAATTTTCTGATTATTTTTCTATTTTTTATGAATTAAAAACTATTAAAAACTAATTAAATTACTGAAAATTACAAAATAAACTATGAAAAATCTGGAAAGTTACTTTTTTTACTTTTTATATTTATCTAAACCTAAGAAAAATGAAAAGTTATTTTTTTGAACCTTTTCTGAATTTTTAGTATTAAAAGCTAATTAAAAATGCTTAAAAACTAATTTAAATGCAGAAAAATAGCAAACCAACTTGGAAAAATCTGAAAATTTCAGGAAAACTCTAAAATAATACTAGGAAGCTAGGAAAAATGGAAAAACAAGTGCTTGTTTGCAAGAAAATGAAACTGCTAAGCCAAGTGCTTATAAATAAGCACTTGAATAAGCCAAATGATCAAAATAAGCTACCAACAGATTACAGAAGCCAAACTATGCTACAACAACTTAAATGCAACTAAAAACAACAGGCCATAGCTACTGAATTACAAGATACAACAGATTTGATGTTTTGACCTTTAAGCTAAAAACATATTTTGGCTAGCTACTTTAAGCCCAAGAATAAGCAACACAATAAGCTAAAAGTGAAAACTACAAATTGTAAACTAAAGCAGACCTGGGTGAGAGTGTCTAAACCAAAACTCAGACCTGGGTGAGATCATATGAGCCCTATGCAACCCTTGACAAAACTGAGGAAACCTCAGTTCATAATAAGCCCTGTGAACAGGGCACTTGACACCCAAAAGAGAAGCCTGTTTAGAGCTTTTAAGAAAATTGTAAAATTATGCTAAAATGGTGATAAGCAAGAACACCAACTGAAGTTTCTAAAATGCCAAGTCTCACTGAAAATGGCTCAAAAATGAAGACATGAAAAATCCTTGCAGTTGGCTCTAAAACAGGTTTTTTTTTTTTTTTTTTTTTTTTTTTTTTTTTTTTGCAACTTTTGACTTTTGAAGAAATATGGACAGTTGACTTATGTGAGTTTTAATCTTGATTTAAGGACTGATATTGATGTTAATGATTGAAATGAGACTAAACCAACCTTTATCTATGTATTTTAAACACAACACAAGTGATTTGCTACTCCAAAACTACAACAGTGGAGCAGTGATATGGATTAAGTGTAATTTTGACTTTGGTGGTGTTGCAGACCCAAACTAAGACTCAGATGAGTTCAAATATGCTTAACAAACATGAACCAATAGAAAACTATCACTGAATGCATCATTATCACAGTTATCACAGTAAAACCAAACACACCTTATTACACTGATTATGACTCAAAATTGATCTAAACAATTAACTAACCCATGATACTGATCTAAATGAGTTTAATTATTCTAAATAAAACTATTCAAACAGATTTTAATTACTTAGAACTACTAAAACAGATTAATCTATGAAACTTAGAAATTCACTTACAATTTGGTCCTTAGCCACTATGGCTTGAAACATGTGAAACAAAGAACCACTATCCTAATTATCAACCCAAATGAATCCAAATCAACCCATTTCCAACTGCATCAACCAATTTCAAACTCCATTTCCATTTTAGCCCCCAGTTGACTTTTGTTGACCAGAATACAAAATGAATTGAAACTTGACTTTAAGCTTATGAAAAGCTATAACCAGCTTAAATAAGCTTATATAAACTTGACAAGAAGCTATATGAAGCTTGCATTTATGAAATGGAGACTTCTATTTTCAACAGTAAGCACATAAAGATGAAATTAAATGAAACTTGGAATTAATGACTAAAGCTTGATTAAACTGAAAATGTAACTTGAGTTTAGTACTTAGGAACAAAATATTACAACTTTGGAATTAAACTAAGACAGTAATAATAAAAACGACATAAGAGAATTTTAAAACTAAAATCTACTACCTTTGCTTGCTTCTCTTTCCTTCTCTTTATACCCAATCTCATTCTCTCTCTATTCTGATTGATTCCCACTTCTTTCCCAGCCATTGGATGGCTTTGATTTCATCTTGGCCATTAAAACAGATTTTGGCGCCAAAATTGGTGTTTGACAAATGGGGTTGAGTGAGGAGGGGGGAGATACATTTAATGCAGTTTGGAGGTTAGTTAAGGAGGGGGGAACATGTTTGAGTGGGTGAGAGGAGGGGGGGAATGGGTGGTAACTTGTTTGCAGACAGCAGTTGGAAGGGGTGGACTTTGGCGCCATTGTTGTGTCTGACCAAAGATTGACCAAAGGGTATTAATAACCAAGGGGTTCAAAATTGCATATGACAGGGGGCCAAAATGAGGCAGGGTCCAAAATGGTTTGACAAGGGTTTAATATTAGAGGGGCCTTAGGAGTAAAATCTGAAAATCAAGGGACCATTGCTGCCAATTCAGAAAAGTTGATCCAAGGGTTGAAAGTGACAATCTCAAAAAGTATAAGGGCCAAACTTGCCATTTTGCAATTTTCCAGGGGCCATTTCTGCCAAATTTCAAAGTTGGAGGACCAAACTTGTAATTTTCTCAAACTTTTTATATTTTTCACCAAAGGACTAAATTTGACAACTTAGGATTTAAAAAGGACCTTTGGTGATTTTTCTTTTGAAATTAGGATTCAGGGACTATTTTTGACAATTTTTGAAACTTGGGGGACTGAAACTGCCAATTATGCAAACTTTGCTCATTTTTCATCTGATTTTAAACATTTTGCATCTGAAACATATAAAATGCAATTTTGGATTATTTTCAGTGTTTTGATGCATTTCTGAGCATTTTTAGACGTTTTGCAGTTCAGATTTGACTAAAAATGATGAGTATTTACACACTCATCACTATGCTGGCTGCAACATGGATAGAAAAGGTACCTTAGGTTCCTGTCAATTTCTTGGAGGAAAGCTGGTTTGTTGGATGCTAAAAAGCAACAATCAGTGGCTATGTCTTCAGCTAAAGCTGAATATGTGGCAGCTGCAGGTTGCTGTGCCAATGTGCTATGGATGAAAAGTCAACTAAGTGACTATGACATCCATTAAAAAATGGTACCCATCTTCTGTGATAACACCAGTGCAATTGCAATCTCCAACAACCCTGTCCTTTACCAAAGAACCAAACACATTGATATCAAATATCATTTATCAGGGACCACACCATAAAAGGAGACATTGAACTCCACTTCATCCCTACTGAATATCCATTTGCTGATATCTTCACCAAACCCTTGGATGAACCTACCTTCAGGAGACTGAAAGCTGAATTGGGAATGCTTGACATTGAATGTCTGCAACTTGATAATCAATCATAACCTCAACAAGTTTTCTCTGAAATGGTCCCTGATCCCTGAACAAAGCTCAAATTATCTTCTCACTAAATGAGTAAGACTCATTCAAGGTCCCTGACATTGGATATTGAGCATTGAATGAGTAACTAAATGCTCTAAGTATTTCAGTTACTTAATGTCCTAGGTTAGTAAACATACAAATTTAATATAGGATATATGTATTTGTCATCCATGTCATGGGTCCCCTCTTACCTTACCTCATCCCACTTTGCATTTACTGCCCCTCCTCACAACAAATATCTTCAGGATATTTCAACTCTGCAAGATGCACTTTTACTGTGCACTGCAACTGTTCCCTTGAAAACCGTGAGAAAAATGCGGGTAGTGGAGTGGTCGCATTAAATGAGGTAAATAAAATGTTTTCAATAAAAACTTCACAAATCCTCACATGTGCAAAATCTACCCTCTCATCACTCTATAAATACCCCTCTCAAAACACAAAAAAACACACACAATTTGTTTTCTGCATCCAAACTCTGTCAAAATATTTTCTTAACCCAGAAACAACTGTGTGTTCTTCGATCTAAAACCAGTTTTTAACCAAAATCTTCTCTGCAAAACAACTTACAAAAGTTTTATCACAAACTTTAAAAGAATATTACTTATTTGATTGTTCTTGCCAAAACGTTATACAAAAAACCCTAAAAATCTTTCAATGGAAATGGCAAGAACACAAAGTTTTCAGTTTGCACCTCAGTGGGTAGGCAATCTTAAAAATGTTGAGTTTAAAACAAACAATGTTTTAGGCAATTTTGAATACCCACATGATGTCCTAGCCTATAAGGGAATCATGAAGTTTTTGCTAAACTGCCCACTGAAATAGGCCTTTGTTCAGTCCCCTTCAATACTGTACCAAAACCTCCTCATGGAGTTTTGGGCAACTGCAGTGGCCTATGACCCAACACCTACAACTAATGAGACATACCTCAGACCACTCATGGAGTTTCTCATCAAATTCTCAATTTTAAATGGGGAACAATCAGTCACCCTGGACTATAAAACCTTTTGTACATCTACAGGGCTTGACTATAATCCTGGAAAATATGTTGCTCACCCTAACCCAGCCACTCTTAAGGCTGAGTTGGGTAAAATTGTTTTGGATCCAAATTTTTTGGACAGAACCCCAGTCACCAAGAAATCTTTTCCCGTGGCTTGGAAGATCCTGTTCTCTTTTGTGATTCGGGTTCTCGGCGGGAACCATTCATCCACTGAACAAGTTAATTCTATTCAGTTGATGATGCCATACAGCTTGATAACTGGGACTGATGTCGACATTGGGGAGATCATTTACAGTGATCTCATAACCAAGCTACTGAGCAAAACTAGGGAAAAATACGTTTCTTACCCTAGGTTTGTCCTCATGTGCTTTACAAGTGTTACTGGGTTGCAATTATCCTCAGGAATACAAATATGGCGCTTTACCTGCCATCCTGAGCCCTTCAAATTTTCAAAAGGACCCATCCCTTGTCATTGAAATTGAATTGACGGCCCATATGGTTGCTGTAAACAACCAAAGGGATTTAGTGTCTCCAAACCCTGCTCCCAAAAAGAGAAAGGGGAAGTCTCAGACTGGGACTAAAACCAAACCCAAGTCTCAGGGCCCTGAGGCTTCTGGAGCACAGCCTAAAAGGCAAAGAAAGCCCCAGACTGATAAGCCACCCAAAGGAGAACAAGCAACATCCACCCTTGTGACAACGAAGGACACTGATACATCACAGTCAGTGCCCTTGGTCCCAACAACTACTCCCCAAGATCCAGAGGGAAACAAACAACTCGCTGGTAGTGGAGCGCCTTCCATACAGCTCGGTGAGGACACTCGCAAAACACAACTTTTGTCCGAGGGCACAACTATTAATCCCAAAGACTCAGGGGGAAACGAACAACCCACTGATAGGGATATCACTGCCACTGCTTCTAAGGATAGCACAGAGAAACACCCACCAGTGCTTGAAGGAGCATCGAGGGACAAAGACTGGGAGGGAAAGGAACAACCCGCCTATATGGAACTCATAACCAATCCTGACTCTGGAGAAGACACTGGGAAAAACCTGTTAGTGTCTAAGGGGTCACTGGGGGACAAAGACTCAGAGGTACAAAAACCACCCGTTGATACGGAACCCAACACCCCCACTGGTCTTCTAACAGTTGCTGAGGTCAATGACATATTATTTTCTGATGAGGAACTTGTTGCTGACAGTGAGGACAAAATCCTTTCTGCTGGAGAAGAAATAGACGCTGATGCTCAACAACAAGAACAAGAACATCATCCTGATCCAAAGGAGCCTGAGGAGTCACCCTTTCAAGCTGATGATGACTCATCTGCTTCCTCAGACTCTTCAACCTCTGATGAATGGAAGCAATATGACAACACTCTTCCACTCACTGAAAGGCAGCTTGTTATGTGGATAAAAAGGGCTACAAGGAGGCTATAAACTGGTGTTACTGATACTCTCTGTGATCAGAATGTTGAAGCCGCTGCCAGTTATGCGGATCTGAAAGCTAAAGTGGTTGCTACCTGTGCGAACACTGATGAGCACAGGGATCTCATGTATGATCACCTACACAGGCTGGATGACAACCTGAAGAAGTTTCTCAAATACTTTCAGGATACTCACTGTAAGCTAGATGAAATCAGGGAATTTTTCAAAGAAGACCCAGCACTCAACTACAAAGTGCTCGAGGCTACTGAGGTCTTCATGAAAAGTTCCTCCAGTCTCACTGAACTGATCAACATGCTCGACACTGCAAATATTCAGGGTCTTAGCTCCTCATTACAGTCTCTTCAATCCACCCTGGGTTCACTAGATACAAAGGTTGCTGATCTGGCTAAATCATCTTCTTCTATGGCCTGGAATCTCGGGCCTAGAATGACAACACTGGAATTATCTCAGGCCAATCTTGCTGAAAAGGTCACAAGTCTTCAATAAGATACATCTGACATCAAGTCCATGGTCTCGGAGATCTATTTAGCCTTCAAAGGTCAAGCTGCTCCTTCTCCCTCAGTGTCACAACCAACTCTTACCCTCACTGACGCTGCGGAAACAATTGAGGGGGAGAGAGCTGCTGAAGAGACTCCTTCTCACACTGAGGGGGAGCCAAATCAAACTGTATTAGCAATACCAATCTCATCCATCCCACCATCAGGAACAACAATCTCAGTGACAACAGCAACAACAACACCAATTGTCTCAACTACACCCCCACTGGTATCATCCTCTTCATCTGCTCAGGACAAAGGCAAGGCTATCATGACCACACTAGAGCCTGTCAAGATTCCCTACAAAATTGATGGCATTAAGTACATGTTTACTCCTGAACAGCTAAGTGGCTACCTTGATAAGGAAGACAAACGAAAGAAACAGGCTGAAGAGGAAAAGAAAATCAGAGAAGCCCTGGTCAAAGCAGTCTCTGAAGAAGCTGAAAAGATAGGGATTAATCCTAACACTCTTGAAAAATGAGCAGGCCAAAAGTTCAAAGTAGCTCAGGATGCTGAGTTGGCTGCCTTTAAAAGGAAAAAGGATGAAAAGAAGAAGAGAATGCTGCTGTAACATCCCGATTTTTAAATAAAGTAGTAACGGCTATATTTATTATTTTAGTGGAATAAATATAAAAGTCCCACTTTGACGGTATTAAAAATATAGTTAGTGGGGACTTGATATGTAAACAATATATGATTTAGTTTGCAAGACATTCTACTACAAGGGACTAATTGTGTTCAAGTGACAAAGTAGTGGGAAATGACTAAAATGCCCTTGGGCCTTATCCATTTGTTTATACACAAGTCAGTTTACTGGAGAATATATCTCCCTCCTTATCCATTCTTACGAAACAAAGAAAAAAAAGAAGAATTAGGAGCATGAACAAGGTTTCTTCATAATGAAGAATTCACAAGATTGATCATAAATTAGCAATGCTTAATCAAGAATTAACAAGGAATCAAAGGCATGGTGGTGCGGTTAATAAAAGGGATTCAAGGGTTTTATATGTTCATCCTCAAATTACAATTAAGTGTTAATTATTTGTTTTAACATGAATTCAAGTTATGGGATATATGAGGTTATAATTAATAAGTGTTTTACATGATTATGTGATGAATTCATGGTTTATGGTTCAAGGGTTATGCATATGATTATTAGGTTTTATGATGGGATTATGTTACTGATTAATTTATGATGTTTAGGAGGTATTTATGTTGATTATTGAGTTGAACCAAACACCCCTTTATGTGATATATGATGTTAAACAAGTTGCTGAAATTTTCAGCAATGATTAGTCATGTTTGAAAAATCATATAAAATTGATAGAAGCTCGGAATGAATCATGGCCAGACTTTCTGGAAAGCCTATGGTGTCTACTTCAGCTATTATTCATAAAGTTTTTGCTCATTTAATAGTTAAGTTGGCCTAAAACGTGATTTGGTACAGCAAGGGCTGATCCTGAAATGTGCAGCAAACCAAATTTTAAAAATTCATACCGGATAGACTGTAGCTCCGTTTGGAGCGTTCCATACCTTTTCGGAAAGGGAAAATAGTGTACTTTCATGGAAAAATAGCCTCATGACCTGTTTCAGTAGTTAAGTCAGTTAAAATGAGGCATTTGCAGGCTGCTGCAGAAAATCAGCAAACACTTTCTTAAGTGTTTTGATAATTATGACATAATAAGATGTTTTTGCAAGTCCCGGGTGATTATATGCTATGATAACTTATGTTCTCAGCCCATATGGTTATAATTCATGTTATGAAAGTATAGAACCAAGTGACAATACTTGGTTAGCTTAGCTCGAGTTCGCAAACATAGTAGTGCATGTTTGGCGAGATTTATGCCATAACTAGTTTATCAGTTTATTCATTATAGTTAGCTTTATGTGTGCTTAGTTGCACTTATATTTGCATTATCATGTTATATTCATGTCTAGTTGTTATGTGTTAACATTATACGTGTACATCTATCATGATATAGGTGTTCGAGGCTTATTCAGAATCATTCATCTTGCATTATACGGCCCAGGTGAGTAACGGATTTTCAGTTAAAATGTTTAGTAGATTAAGTGTGTTTAGTATATATATGCCTTGCTATATCTCAAGTACTATGCAAGTTATGTATCATGTTGACCCGTGTGGTCATATAAGTATCATGTTGACCCGTAAGGTCATATTAATTATCATGTTGACCCGTGAGGTCATATTAGTATCATGTCGACCCGTTAGGTCATATTAGTATCATGTTGACCAGTGTGGTCATATTAGAATCATGTTGACCCGTTGGGTCATATTAAGTAGTATGTTGACATGTTTGGTCATATTAGTATCATGTTGACCTGTGTGGTCATATTAAGTATCAAGTTGACCCGTTGGGTCATATTAAGTATCATGTTAACATGTTTGGTCATATTAATTATCATGTTGACCCGTGAGGTCATATTAGTATCATGTCGACCCGTGAGGTCATATTAGTATCATGTTGACCCGTGTGGTCATATTAGTATCATGTTGACCCGTTGGGTCATATTAAGTAGTATGTTGACATGTTTGGTCATATTAGTATCATGTTGACCTGTGTGGTCATATTAAGTATCAAGTTGACCCCGTTGGGTCATATTAAGTATCATGTTGACATGTTTGGTCATATTAAGTATCAAGTTGTCCCGTTGGTCATATTAAGCATCAAGTTGACCCAAGTTGACCCGTTTGGTCATATTAATTATCATGTTGACCTGTTTGGCCATATTTAGTATTAGGTAGACCCGATTTACTCAGTAGTATGTTGTGGCCCAACCTCAATATTATTTATAGCGAAACTAAGCTATATGTCATAGCGGTCTCATCGTTTTATTTATAGTAGTTCAGCTTTATATTATAGTTCAGCTATAGCATCAAGTTATAGCTCATCATTGGTTTATGTTATAGTACAATTTTAGTAATTAATTCAATTTTAGTATCATGTCTTGGTTTAACCTTGTAACCATATTATTGTTCAGCTAGTCTCAGTTCTAGCCCAGCTTAGTATCATGTTATAGTCAAGCGTAAGTATTTAGCTTAACCTTAAATTATATATGAATGTTATATGTGTTTAGTAATGTGTGCAAAATGCTTTATGCACTTCTGGCATGCGATGCGTTTATATATATGCATGTCAAATTCTATTATGTATATGCTTATGCAGGTTTTAAGGCGCGCCAAGTGCTTTATGCACTAAATTAGTCAAAATGGTACTTTATGCATTACTCAATGTATTTAGTACTATCAGTATATAGTCATTTATGTGATCACACATATGTTCCAGACAAAGTTGGAACTTAGACCTCCGTATTGGAGAATCGAGCCTTAGAATAGTGAATGTTCCAAAATTGGAACTCAGACATCCTATATGGATGATTACATGCTTATATGGCTCGTCAGTTACATATTCAGCCAGTATAGTACTATAAGTACTCAGTCAGTATGTGCTTATGCACTCAGTCAGTATGTGCTTATGTACTCAGTCAGTTATGCACTAATTATGTGCTTAGTTATGCAGTCAGCTATGCACTCAGTATGCTTATGTACTCGATCAGTAACATGATGTATCATGTATTTAATCAGAAAGTGTTGTGCTTATGCAATTAGTTAATATTATGATTCATGTAGCCAGAATAGTACTATATATACTTATTCAGCAGCATGCTTATGTTCAGTTTATGATTTAATACAGTTACGTTATCTCACTAAGTCTTATAGACTTACCGTTCTCAGTTTATATTTTTGTAGGTGTGCAAGATGAGACCATGTACATGCTAAATGGGGCGTAATGGGTTAAAATGGTGTAGCTCGCGGGTTAGGTAACGAGCTTCTCATTTCCATCATTTGTTATCAGTTTGGAATGCCCCTAAATTAAGAATCAGCTTCTTTACCAAGTTTAAAGAGTGATCGTTATGTATTTTTGTAAAGTTTAGTATTTTAACGGGACGTTTGGAATAAGCCCGTATGATGTAGAAAACACGCTTCCGCTAGTTTTATCAATGTGTAAAGTTTACGGATTTTTATATTAAAAATAAAATAAAATAAAATAAAATAAATCTGGGCGTTTCAGCTGCAATCAGGCAAACAAGGATTGATCACTACAATTGGACCATGACAAGCAGAAGGGCACATGAAAAGTTCACTGATGTAAAAATCATCCCCAGATCTAAACCACTAGCTATGAATGTCTACAGGGGAGATGATAAAAGGTATTTTGAGGTTCATGATCCCTTGAAGTTCACTGACTTTGGGATCACTGAACTTGATGAACTTGGCCCCATCATCGAAAAAAGCAAAATATGGTGGTCAAAGAGTTGATGAAATCCCTCAGCAAGCGTTATGAAAGACTACGGGATGCACCAGCTCAACTTGGGATACAGTCAGCTCTAACTGAAGCTCAAGGATCTCAAACTCAATCATCCTAAGGTAAAAGAAAAAAGGTTTAATCTGAGCCTGAAGCCAAGGTGCCTGGCTTTGACTGTAACAAGGAGCTGACTGAAGGGGTTATATTTGTGAACTGCTTAGTCATAGAAAAGCCTGAAAGAGGAGTTTTCTTTATTGATATCTATAGGAACCCAGCATTCCAAATATGGAGTGACATTGATCAGGCTGACATGGCTACGATGGCAAGTTACTTACCAGTGGCCTCTCAAATCAAAAATCCTAAAAACATCAGGTTCTGTGCTGACCTGAATGCCAAGATAAGAGAGCATCCTGACAAAGCTACCCTCCTCTCAAAGAAACCAAAGCTAGAAGCACTGGGAATCCACCTTGAATGACATCATTAAAAACTTTATCATTTTGTCTTTTGTACTAGTGATAGGAACTTTGTAACCTGATGTATGTTTTGTTAAACTATTTAGTGTTCCTTATTATGGTCATTAGTACATTCAGTGTAAGAAGAAGCCATTTGCTCACTTACACTGATAAAACACTTAGGCTATTTGTATATCCAAATAGGGGGAGACTGTTGGGTTCAGTGAATACCCAAACCCCTTAATTCTAGGACTTGAATAGAAAATATCCTAAGTTTTTAGACCCTTAAACACTAACAAGTCACTGAGCGCATAGCCACTCAGTGCTCTGTCTTTGGGATACTCAGTAAGAGACAAAGAAGAAGTCTCTCCACTCAGTAAGGCGGAACTTAAGGGGTGATGACTGAGTTAAAAATAAGATGGTGGATTCAGTGAGTGATGGCAATAACTCACTGACTCCCAAAACTCCTCACCAACTACTATCACTGAAGACAATACTGAAGATGAAGACTGAATGCTAAAGAGACTGAAGAATGAGCGGGACAAGACGGGATTAGTTTGAACAGATAAGACGAACTCCTTATCAACCAATGTCAAACTTTCCCTGAATCGCTAACTATTAGGCTCATTGTCATCACTGACAAGAAGAAAGCAGCCTTGTCACTTACTCTAAATAGCCATTGTAAACAGAGACAAAATACATCAGTATTTTTCCTTCTATAACCTGTCAGTTTTTCCTCTAGGATAGAGTTAAAAACATACTTGTATAAATAGCATATGAGTTGGAGTGAAAGATTTAAGCTTGTGCATTAATTGTAAAACACACAAACAAGCAATCTCTCACTCCTCCAAATACAACTATGTCCTTGAGATAGCTCAGTGGTTCTTGTGTAGTTGTGCTTAGACTTAGCCTAAGCTTAGTGAGGAGTCATACCATACTTGTCATTTCAATCCCAAGTGCTATTCCGCAAGTCCTTGGGTAATGTATTCTTTTGATTCATTTTAATAAAGAATATAAACGTTGAAAATTACTCATTGTGTTTATCTTATTAAAACTTATCTTTACTTGCATTACTTTAGTCATGATTCACAATTAGTAGTTTTATTGTTTTAAGCTAACTGTGAAATGGGAACAACATTACGGCATAACTGGAGTTGATAGTTACGCCGTAACTGATGTTGACCTGGTCTTCATATACGCATTCCTAGTTATGTCGTAAATGAGAGTGAGAGTTACGCCGTAGCATCTTCCATGAAAGCATACTAAGGTATAAATCATTAAGTATATCTCCAAAACCGTGTCTCTTTAGCTCCTATGCTCATGTATAACCTGACAACGAAATATAAAGAAATAAGAGTGTAAATCCATATAAACACTACAAAATACGAGCATAATCGGGGGAAATTGACGCTTAAAAATCAGAATTATTTGATGTTATCAAATACCCCCTACTTGAACTCTACTTGCCCTCAAGTAGACCTTATTAGAATAATTTCTAAAAAGATATCCCCCAAGTTACCTGAAAGATATGAGATTAAAAATTCGTTATGCTAGAATAAATCAAAGCCGAACACCTCACGAAAGGAGAACAAACACTCATACTCTCTCTCTCTCTCTAATCTAAGTGTCAATTTTGGGGTGATCACTCAATGCACAGTCATGGCATGTATTATATCATAAGCTTGGCGGTTACACAAATCTCCACCGCTAGAGTTAAGGTCTAAACAATCTCGAAGGCAATATGGGTGAACACATCATGAGGTTAAAGGTGAATTGTCATTACTAATGTGCCACGGTAAAGTGGAAAAAATCAATGATACATGACCAAATCCATGTCCAAGACACCAATGATTGCTCGCTTCATCGCCTAGACACACTTCATGAATAAAGGGTATGATAAGACAAGGGAAACAAATGGTGTAAAATAAAAAATAACAAACAAATAGTCTTAACCAATAACCAAGTTGTTACCGCCCACCGTCCATCCAAAGTTCAAGCATTAAGATGAAGAAATCGGATCATGATGTATCAAGTGAATGTGCCATTAGCGGACGTCATAATGAGCACATTACTTGTTCTTAAAAATGTGGTGTAATAACGTCACCAACTCAAATCTTCGAATGTGACCGAGGTTGCCTTCTCGAAGCTAATATTTAGTAAGCTCATAACATAGTGCTTATAACATTGCATTTTAATAACATAAACTAATAAATAATTTTTTATTTTTTATTTTATTTTTTATTTTTATTGAATCATAACTATTATAATAAAGGATAAAATATCCCCCCACATGAGATATATATGGAGAATATTGGGGGAAGGGGGTCTTCAATGATCTTCAAATGTATGTCTTTGACGTAGGCGTGATTTCCGAACTTCTCTAGTCAAACCTTGAAGTTGGGCAAATAGTGACTTCCCGAACGGTAGGCTATGGTGAATAGGTGTAACGAAACAAACATGATAAGTGTATGAAATGTAAAGAATGGCTTGGAAGGGTGTATCTAGGGGTATCTTGTACTAAAGGTGAGTGCAACAAAAGGTTTAACACAGGGGTCGAATAGTCGAGGTGACTAATCGATAAACATACATATATAGGCTATTGGGTGATTATCCTAAAATATTGCCTTCTCGAATTGATTATTCCATATATATTAAGCTAACTCGACACACCATGTCTATGATCTTGCAATGATACAAAGGCCAGTTTCTAAGTTAAGATACTACCGACATACTCATAATTTGGTGGATTTGGGTAAATAAGTGGAAAAGGATAGGCTAAATCTCACCATGGAATTAAAGGGTTATAGTATGTTTGGCTAAGGTCTAATCTAGTTAGTTTAAGAAAAACATGTCAAAATTTTAAAAATAGCATAATTTTTCAAAATAAACTAGAAAAACAAGGGAAAATAAGTTCAATTAATAATTCCACTCCCGTCCATCCACTTGAAATGTACAAAGTCCCTTTTGTACTAAACATGTAATATAGGTGAAGAGAAAGTAGAATTAGAGCGAGAACTTCCCTGAAATTTGCCTCTAAAATGAAAGAAGGCCCAAGTTGAAGAATCGTGCCTTCATTTTGTATCCATAAGCAAACTTCAATCCTTGAAATCACAAACTACCAACAAGCATAATTATAAAAAAAATAAAAAGGAAAAAAAAGGAATAAAACCTAACTCACTTTCGTAGGAATCACGGTTGCATTTAGCGTATGCAACAAGCCTTTTGAACCACTTGGTGTCCCAAGTGGACGAGTGAAGTCTCGTGAGGGCTTACAGCGAACATACCCACAAAGTTCATTTTGAACTAATACAAGGTTATTGTGTAAATATTAAAATAAAATTTAATGCTGCAGGATAAGTTACGGCGTAACCAAATGAATGAGTTACGCCATGAATCTTCTAATCGGAAGACAGGTTACGGCATAATAATAGAGGAGAGTTACACCGTAACTGGTTGAAACATGGAGTGAACTGCTACTGAAGAACGGTTACGGCGTAACCTATGAGAAAAGTTACGCTGTAATTGGCTAAACGACATGCTTTCAACTCCATCTCCTGCAAAAATTCTAAAACAAATGCACAAAACCAAACTATACTAATAAAATAGAAAGGAAAGGGATAATTCAGGTTGTCTCTCGAAAGAGCACTTTTGTTTATTAACGAGTCTTTAAATTAGACTCAAATCCATGGGGCTTTATGGAGGCCTTCGGACATGCCCATCCTCATTTTCTCTTTGACTGGAGGAATGAAAAAATTAGTCTTGGCCCATTCATAACAAAATTGAGCTTCGACTTCCCAATTTAATTTCACCTTTACAGATTTTACCTTAACCTAATTCTCAAATGATATCCCATGGTAGCCAACTTTTTCTCTCTTTTCCTCATTAAAACATGCCCATTCAATATGTTTGAGCAAGTTTTACTCAGGGAATTCTCCTCCATTACATTTCTTGAGATGGGGATCACAAGTAGGCCAAGCTTGAGTAGTTCCTCCAGATATCATAATCGCCGGTTCACAAAAGTGAAATTGACCATTCTATATTTTCAAAACCAGTCGGACATTATATGGTGTTTTCGGAACTGATTTTCCTTAATTATTTGCTCCTTTTCAAAACTGTTGGGATTACGTGTAACTACTATCAAGTGTCGGTCATTAACTATGTAATAGGTTCCTAAATATTTAGGCTTATATGTTTGTAATTATATCTAGGATTATGAAATAAGCTCTTGGGCCTATGACTTGGCCCAAACGACTTTGAGGAAGGGACTAGATGTGTTGCCCTAGCTCCCTCTCCTATTTAAACACTTGTAACTCTTATTCAAGAGTGTTGGTTCTTTCATAATACTACTAAACCTTTTTTATTCTTGTGTGTGAAAGTCTCGACCATTCTACACCTTTCTCTTATCATTCTTATCATTATTATGATGACCTAACAGTGGTATGAATCGCCAAATAGTTGTTTGGAACGTGTTTTGTTTAAGTTTTGGTTAATACGTGGAGAGTTCTTTTCATTTTTAACATTTCTTACGCGTAAAACTTTGTTTTTTACACTCAAATCTTGAAGCCTAGAAATTTTTAAGGTTGATATAGTGTTTAGAAGCTTAGTTTTCACAAAAAGTTTAGAACTTTATTGGTTTTGAATTGTTCTTCTACTCGTTTCCTTAGTTTTACAAAGTTTAAGAATTAGCTCAATTTTCGCTTTTGGTGTTAAAGGTCAAAACTTTATTGTTCTTTAAGTGTTTTTAAGCTATTTGATCAAAAGAAACAAGTGAAAAATGCGTTTTGAAGCTTAAAAAGTCATTTTGGTAATTCTGGTTGCTTTTAGAAATAAGCTTAAACCCTAATTTTACGAATAAGAAAACCCTTTTCTTACGAGTAACTAAACCCTGATGTTACGAATAAGAAAACCCTGATCTTACGAGAAAGCCTACGAACAAGGCAGAAGTTTACGAATAAGCACCTTTACGAGCAAGGAAGGATTTTTATGAGTAAGCACTGTTCATCAGAATCTTCAAAGTTTTAAGTAACTCGGTACTTCCCTTGCTTAAATAAGCTTGTGGAATACTTCGACTTGTGATATCTTTCAAGCTTGGATAAGTTTGGAAGATTTATTGGTTTTACCTATTCTTACGAATAAGATTAATTCTTATGCGTAAGACCTTTACGAATAAGATTCTATCTTACGAGTAAGGAGCTTTACAACTAAGACCTAATCCTACGTGTAAGATTATGTGTAAGCCACATTGTTTACGAGTTAGACAAGCTTACGAGTAAGTCATAGTTTACGACTAAGGGGAGTTTACGAGTAAGCACCATCACTTTACGACTAAGGATTCTTACGACTAAGACCAACTTTCAACACTAACTAACGTTTCAATCATCTACAAAGATCCATCAACAACACAAGTTTTACAATGTCTCAACCACCATATTTCAACTACTTCCTCAGCAGTATCCTCAACAACAATTTCCTCAACTACCGCAACAACAACAATCATTTCCACAACCACAACAACAATTACCTCAACAACAACCATACCCTCCACAACAACAATGGTTTCCACCTCAATATGCAATGCAATCATTCACTACAATTCCCTTGAATATTCTCATTGGTTTGCACAAATTTGTGAGGCTATCACCAGTCAACAATTGATTTATGAAGCTGGATCACTTGATAGACCTCCAATGCTCACTCTCAAAAATTATGTACAATGGGTCAGTCAATTCTTTAGGTTCATTGAACTCAAGAAACCTCACAGAAAATATTTTAAGAAGGTTATCCTTGAAGGTCCTTTTCAAATGCCAACTGTGACGATTCCTGGAGATCCAACGGCTACTCCACCAAGACTTGAAACCATCTCCACTGTCCTTGAGAGTCAACTAATTGCAGAACAAATACTTCACGGTGAAGCTGATGAGCTTGCAATGGAGTATATTCTTCTGGGCATACCTAATCCAATTCTTCGAAGCATTGATGCTCAGAAAACAACAAAGGATATGTGGGGACATGTTCATCTCTTAATGGAAGACACTGAACTTAATCAATAGGACATGGAATCCAATCTTTATCTATCATATGAAATGTTCATGATTGATCCAGGGGAGTCATTAAAGTCTTACTATCATAGATTCACAAACATTATCAATGACTTGGGCAGACACAACATCATCTTACCCAAGATTGCTATTAACACAAAGTTTCTAAGTTGTCTCAGTCCTGACTGGAAGAAGTATGTCACATTCATTTGTCAAGCTAAGAGCCTTCATAATGCCAAGTATGGAATGTTGTATGATTATCTGAAGCACCATCAAAAGGAAGTTGATAAAGATAGAGCTCTCCGTGGAATATATCAACCTTCACCAAGTGCAAATTCACTTGCACTGATTGCTCAGTATTTTGCTCCTTAACTTCCTCAATTTCCATAGTCGAATCATTCTTTTGTCCAGCAACAACAAAACTTTACCTATCCTAAACAGACACCGTCAGCCCAGATCACTCCATATGATTCTCCACCACAATCAAGTGACACTCAACTGGATCAATATAACAACTCTGATTCAGCACTTTACACTGAAACTCAAAATTAAGATGAGGAAGCATTCAACACATTGAATCAAGGATTTGCTCTTATTGCTCGTGCCTTTGTTAGACTTGCAAAAAAATCCAACAATCGTCATCGTAACTCATCAAACAAAAGGAATCAAGCTGTTATCCAAAATGGAAGGGTGGAAGTACAGAATCGCAACAATGGATGTCCGATGGGAACTGGTGGTTATGTGGGAAATTCAGGCAGTGGACAAGGGTATAATGCTACTGGTAGGAACAATATGGCTGCTCCTCAAAAAAAGGTTCAAATTGTTGATAATAGGAATACATAGAATAGGAACAAGGTCATTCGTTGCTACAACTGTAATGAAAAGGGTCATCTGGCTAATGCATGTCAAACACCAAGAACCAGAGGCAGTGCATATCACAAGCAAGCATTACTCTTGGCTCTCAAAGATGAAGCTAGTGGAACTCTCACTTAAAAAGAACACAGCTTCATGGATAATGCAGAATCTAATAATGATATGGAGGACTTGCAAGCTAATGCAGCTGTGATGTTAATGGCAAACATTTAGGAACTCCACATGAGTGATACATGCCCAGTCTATGATACTGATGGCTTGTCTCAGGTACCAGATCCTAATATGTGTCTCATACATGATCTGATATCTCCACCTGCATCTGCATCCGATAAGGAGCAAGATGTTCAAAATGAGCCATCAATATCTCATCAAGACAATGATCAAATTAACCTTTTTGTTTTTTTACATTTGATGATCTAATTAATGAATGTGTTTATGGAAAACTAGAAGGGGGGGGGGTTGAATAGTTTTACCGATTAAAACTTTGTTTTAAAATATTTAGATCGAGTTATGTCAATCTATTTAAACGTGTGTGTTGGATGTTGTTAGATACACATATAAATAAATAAAGCAAGGATAAAGAGTAAGAAGCACAAAACCACAACGCGAGTATTTATAGTGGTTCGGCTACAACGACACCTTCCTTGCCCTATGATGAGTGTCTAAATACTCATCATTTTTATTCCATCTGCACTGCAAAAACAGTCAAAAACACTTTGAAAAAGTCTCAAAAAGACAGAAAAAATATTTAGACTGTATTTTATGCATAAATTGTCAAATCTAGTCCCTGGTTATTCAAAACAAGTTAATTTTTCATAAAAGGCCCTAAGGGATTTTCAAGTTGTCAAAATTAGACTTATAAAATTCAATTTTTCAAAACGGCAACTTTAGTCCTTAGAAGTTTCAAAGATTGACAGAATTTACCCCTGGACATTTTAAATTGGAAAATTAATATTTTTAGTCCTTTGGTAAATCAAACTTGTCAAAAGTGGTCCTTATAATAAACTTTGCAAAATTACAGTTTTGGTCCCTCAAGTTTGGTTGATTTGCAATTTTGGTCCTTGTTTACTAATCCTAAAACCAACCGGACCCTTTTGTATTATTAACCCTAGCCAAAACCCCTTGAACCCCTGCCAAAACAACCCCTTGACCCCCCAACTTGAACCCCCTGCCTATTAATACTCCCTCGGTCAAAGTGGTCAACCCCCGCCCTTTTTCCCTTCATCATCTCCTTCACCCACTTCTCTGCAAAACCACTCACCACCCCATACTTCCAGCTCACAAACCCACCACCCTTATCACTCCACCTCACCTAACAGCCAAAAGGAATTTAATGCTTCTCCTTCCTTGCACTCAACCCACCCCAACTGGCAAGATAAGTTTTGGCGCCAAAAACTCATCAACGGCTAAAAAGAGCCCAAGTGATCCAATGGCTCTGCAAAGAAGTGGGAAATGCTCAGAAAACAAGTTGGAAGCCTTTTGTTGATAAATAGAGAGAAGAGAAGGAGGAGAGGGTAGTAGTTCTTAGTTTTTATTTTCTTACATGTCGTTTTTAATTTCCATGTCCTAATTAAGCTTTAAATTGTAACTTTTAATCTTCCTTGTACTTATTTAAGTCATCTCAATCAGTTGTAACTTATTTTCAGTGATAATTCAAAGTTTGATCAAATTTTCTGTTTTTACATTTTCTGTTATTAAATCGAATTTAAAATTGCTAAGTATCAAGCTTCAATAAGCTTTATTATAACTTAAGTAAGCTTACTAAAGCTGTATATAGCTTTTACTAAGCTCAAGAATCAGTTCCAAGCAAACTTGGTACTTGGTCAATAAAAGTCAAAGGTGTGGAAATTGGAGTTGAAGTGAATCTGGTTAGCTGATATGGAGTTGGATATTGGTTAATTGATTTGATTTGAGGTTGAGAACAGGTTAGGATAGTGGTTACTTGATCTCATTGTGCATGCTATAGTAGCAGGACAACTTGTAAGTCCATTTTTGTGTTAATTTCTGCATCAATAGTTTATATAGATTTAAGATATTGTATTGCTGTCATTTTGATTCATTTAGGAATAAATTAGCATAATGATTCTGTTTTCAAGGATTGAGTAGGCTTGGGATGTTAATTAAGTAAGTTTTATTGCATATTAGATAGATAAAGTGTGTTTGGATCAGATCATTGATCTGAGCTTGAGGCTTAGTTTGTGGTTAAGATCTGTCACATAAGTATCAGCTAGGATAATTAGGCTTAAATCAGTGATTCATTTGCACTCTAGAACTCAGAAAGTTAAAATTGCCTTGAAACCTGTCTTATTTTCATATCTGTTTGCATCAGTGGTTCATAACTTGCATATAGGTTTAGAAGTGGTTAAGCTAGCTTATTGTAGGATCATTTTGTCATTTTAAATCATTTACATTCCATTTCATAAGCTCACAAGTTCAATAAAGTCAAAATTTCAAATCTGTGTTCAAAAGTCAAAAGTGTCAAAACAGGTTTTCACAAAACTGTATAGACCTTTCATAGCTTCATCTTTGGTTTAATTCAAGTGAAATTTTGGGAATCACAAGTTCAGTTGGTCTAGTTTTCTAAACATATTTTTGTGAAATTTTTATGAGCTTTTATAACCACTAAATCAGCTTGTGTTTCAGCTCTAAAATCCCCTGCGCACACATTCAGCTTAAACTAAGTGTGCACAGGCATCTTGCAGAAGGCTCTAGAAAGCTTATTATAGCTTCTCTAGGGCTCAATTTTGGTTTGTAGACTCTTTGGTTGGTCTTCTTGAGGATCACAATTCCAGTTTTCCATAAAGCTCTTTTGATAAGCCAGTATATAAGCTGCAACATAGAGGGTAGGGGCTGTTTGGCCAATAATCACTTTTAAGCTTCAAAGCATAAACTGAGCTTGTAGCTTGTTAGGATTAGTTGGAATGAGTTAGAATTAGCTTATTTTAGTAAAGATTAGCTTCAGTAACACTTTGGTGGTTTATAGCACTCATTAGCTTAATCTTAGTAGCTTATTTAGGGTCAGTTTGCACTACAGCTTGTTAATCCTTCACATAAGCTATAGTTTTTATAATTTTCATAAATTTAGAATATTATTTTAGACTTTTCCTGAATTTTTCAGATTTTTCCATTACTGTTTGCTATTTCTCTTATTTTAAATCAGTTTTTAAGACTTTTTAAATAGCTTTTAATACAAATAAATCAGAAAATCTTCAAAAAAATAAGTTTTCAATTTTCCTAGATTAAAATAAATATAAAAATCCAAAAAAATATTTTTCCATAATTTTCCTAGTTTAAATAGTAATTTTTAGCAATTTAATTAGTTTTAAATAGTTTTTAAATCATAGAAATTAGAATATAAATCAGAAAAATACAAAATTAGTTTTGAAAAGTCTATTTAGTCATTTTAGATTTTTGAAAAATAGTTTCACAATTTTCCCATTAATTTTCATAATTTTTAGTATTTCAATTTAGTTTTAAAAGTTAAAATTAGTTTTTAATTCAAATTTATAAAAGAAAAATCAAGAAAATCCAATTTTAAAAATAGTGATAGCGCTTATTTAATATAATTTAGCTTTTTAATTTTCTTTCTCAGATTTTTCCTTTGTCATCTAGTATTATCATTAACCCCTTTCCTGTTCAATATCACCCGATCACTACACGTTTAGCTAATCAATCGCACATCTCGTTGGGACTTAACGACCTGGGGAAACACTAAACTCTCCTGGACTTAATTGCTTTGGTTTTAGACTGTTTGACTTTTATTACGGTTGACCATTCACAAGTGGTTGACTTGTGTAATAAACCTGACCGTTTGGGACCGATCAAATTTTGTCCACTCCCCGAGTCACCTACTCGAGAGTTCGTAATCACTACACAACACAAACTCCTTGTGGTGGAGAAGCCTTCACAACATCGCCTACTCTTTATCCGGTACAAGGCTAGACACCGCGTTCTTCCACGAGGTAGAACCAAACCTATCACAACGTCGCCTAAACTTTATCCAGTACAAGGCTAGATACCGAGTTCCATTACAAAGAAGTAACTACTACCCAACACTACACAACACCTATCCCAAAGGAGATCCACTCCTTATGACAACATCAACAAGGATATCAATATCCTTTGACCCAATACTAATCTATCTTGTACATTGACACACCATATCGAATGTACACCCTAGGCACCTTTCACTAATGCCTTTGACTCGACTTCTAGGCACCCTTCACTAATGCCTTCAACACGGACTTTCGGCACTCTTCACTAATGCCTTTGACACGGATCTTAGGCACCTTTCACTAATGCCTTTGATACGACTCTTCGACACCTTTCACTAATGCCTTCGTCTTGACCCTTTAGACATCTTTCACCTATGTCTTTGACACAAGACTTCTAATGAGAAAGAAAGGAACTATCAACAAGATACCATCAGTAGTCTTGATGATGACGAAGCTTGGAAACCCATGGAATTGAGCTTGCTCGACTTCAAGAGGTGGTGATCTCGCCTTTAAGAGGAACCTAGAGAATCACACAAACACAAAACTACATAGAAAGATCCCTTGGATCTGAGGTTAGAGATTTTACAACATTAAGAGAAAATGTGTGTGAAAGAGGTAAGTTACAATGAAGAAATGGCTCACTATTTATATACAAAAAGATGCTATCGTTCCACAGATCCCACAGATCCCTTGCTTGAGGGATCCGTCTAGTGTAATACTAGGGATCCATAGGACGCTCCCCCTAAAGTGGGTTGTGGGTCATGGATCATGGATCATGGGTTGTAGGCTTTGATCCATGGGTATCCAAATAGATACAATGTATCTAGAAGATACAATGCATCTAGTCAATGGGTCATGGGTTAGCTCCATGGGTCATGGATAATACCTATTATGACTTATGCATGATGTCATGCTATGGGTCATGGGTTATGGATCATGCTTCATGGGTGTGGGTCATGGACTTTGGGTTTTACCCAACTACATTCAATATATTTAGTCAATGGGTCAAATACTTAGACTTCTACCCATTCTATTACCCATTATAATACATACTAAGTATGTATATATCTACACATTATGTAAACACTTATTTCTTGTACATATGCATTACTAAATCTTGAAAACACTATTACTTGTTTAGTGTTTTATATGAAAACATAAGTGTGTTAGTAAACTATTGGCTCAAACCATTTACGTATTTTATTTTTTTGTTAAAATGATTTTACGTTTGTTATCGACAAAACATTAGAAGATCATAAAATATAAATAAACGTTTTTACGGCTTATTTGTATTAACAATCTCCCCCTTTTTGTTGATGACAAAACATAAGATTATTTTAAGGAAAAACTTAAAATTCGTAAAATATTTGAATTGGAGTTTTTACTCTCTTATCCCCCTTTTTGTTGAAACAAAAAGAGCGTCGAAAAGAAACTAACACATTGTTTTAAGAAAAACATCTGAAAAGTAAAAATATGAAGAAAAAAAAGAGTAAGGGAAGAGAGGTATTCTCGTCTTAGATCCCCCTTGATGAGTCCATCCCTTTGTGAGGGCGTCAAGTAAGTAGGAATACTAAGCGAGTGTATTGCAATTATGTTTGCAAATGGTTTTGTCCTTTTTGAAGAACATGCTCCCCCTTGACGAGTGCTCCTTTGCAAGAAGGACATCAATTAATGTAATCCTATGTGAAGGTGTTGCAAATGATTTTGCAATTTTTTGCTTTGACAAGAAGCTCCCCCTAGCTAAGGGTGTCAAAGTCTTCATGTGTATATTGAAACTCTACAAAACAAGGGTTAGAAAACAAGTATATAATGCATAATTTCCTGCAAATAAGACACAAGTTTGTAATAATTTGTCTTATGTTGCACGGATCCTACAGTTCCTCCTTTGGAGGGATCCGTCTAAGCAAAACTGAGGGATCCGTCTGTCTGTATGCTTAAGACAACAATGGTGATGTAAAATGTGATTTTAACATCAAAATGAGATATGTATTAAGACACCAAACATATTTACAAGACTATATGGCATATAACATGTAATTTAATTCAATAAAAATACGAGAAATGATCTACATATCTCTAAAACTAAGAAAATGACTTAAACATGAAATATGATTCTTAAACTATCTAAGTTAAGCTTAAGACTAGGACACCACTTTAATCCTTAAGCTCAAGGTTGTTTAGGTTTGTTGATCTCATCGAAACGTTCGAGGAGGTGATAAAACATGAAACCTTGATCTTCACGTAATTCATGTATCAAGCTTTCAACATGTTGACAATGATAACAATCTTTTTCATGGCTCAGAAATGGTGGTGGTAGACATGGAATGGCTTGAGATGGAAAGTTTGGTTGAGGTTCTACAAGAGAATGAGGGATTTGTGGAGGTATACTTGGAGGTGATTCAACCAAAGGTGGTGGTGGTGAAATATGCGTCGAAGATGGTGGTAGAGAGGTATCTACTTCCATGTGATCAGGTGGTTAAGTTTGATGATTCCTCATAATCTAAAAGGGACTATTTGAGGGTGATTGTGAAAAGGATGCCGGTGCTAGTGTTGATTTAACACCTTGATTTTGTTGCGCTATTCTCTCTATAGAGGATAATGTTGGCAATGGTGGAGGATGAGAGGGCCTAGAAGGCAATTCCTCTAAGTTGTAGAGGTGTGGAGATGAATGTGGAGTGGTAGATGATATGGCTCTAGACACTAATGGTAATGGTTTAGTGGAAATAAGAGTGTTTGGTTTAGGAGGTATGGTGGTGTTTGGCATTGGAAGTTTTGTTGGAACAATCCTTTTGGGGATTAGTTTGATTGGTGGAAGAGAAATCCTAGCATTTGTAGATTTAACGGGAGATGATTCGGTTGAAGAAATTTCGTGAATAACACGAGCAAGTTTCTTGGGTGGTCCTTTGGTGGATGAGTTACCACTAGGAGCTTTTCTCATGATGAGATGACAAAAGGTTAGTGAGATAGAGGCTTCTAGTTGCTGATATTTAAATTGTAGATGGTGACTAAGAACTCCTAACAAGATGGTTTATAAAGAGAAGGATTTCGCAAGTGCATTCAAGACTTAAGCCACTAAGATCCTTTGAAATGTGATGATTTGCATGCACAAGAGTCAACTTTAGAGTTGCACTGATCAAAGAGGTTAATTAAGAGAAGATGGAGTGTTTAAGTTAGCAAGGAGAGCTTGAAATGATTGTTTTAGCTAGAGTTAGCTGAATCTGTCAGCCGGTTCCCACAGTTCCCTCCAATGAGGGATCCGTCTAGGCTAATCCTAGGGATCCGACTCTCAGCAGCCAAGAAAAGAGGAAAAAGATATTTTGTAAGGTCTAGTACCTATACATTTTGATTGTTTCAGTCTTCTTAAGTGTCTTAAATGAAAGGGGACTTAATTGATCAAGGGCAATGAGTGATGATAGCTAATGATTGCCTTTTATGGAAGAAAATGGGACTTTATGAATACCAATCAATGATCAAAGATAAAACTAGGAAATTTGAGAGTGTCAAGTGGTGATAAATGATCCTAGAGATCAGATGGTAACTTAAGATAATTTTGGAAAATTCCTTAAAAATTATAAGAAATGAAAAACTAGTTTTTGACCCATTTTGAGGTAAGAATGACTAAAATTAATTTTCTAAAATTGAGAGAATTATAAGACTGGATGTGTTAACATGTGAGAAATGATGTATGAGTATTGGAGCAGAAGGATGATGAGCTTTGGTGAAAAGATAAATCAAAAAGCACTTTTGAATGTGATTCTAAGTTGGCTATAAGTGAGTGTGATACCTAGTGGGCTTGAGGAAGGTTTAAGTGGTCCTAAGGCATTATGTTTAGCTAGTGTGAAGTGGTCTAGGGAGATGGTTTGATGTATAAAAGTCTGCATCTGCATTTCTATTTACCCGGATCCCACGGTTTCCTAAGTGGAGGGATCCGTCTAGTATAAAGTGAGGGATCCATCTCCTGCTAAACAATACCTTCACGGGAGGTATGCAAAATTTTCACAAGGTATCGTATTTCAAAGCCAGTGTTTTCTAAGGAATTTGAACAACTATATAAACGAGACATCAAACGTTAAATGTTTTATTTCATGAGAAATATCACATTACAATGATAAAAGATGAAATCTAAGGATTGAACCTATTTGGAAAGGAAACTAAGTTTCTTGAGCATTTTTGCTAGATGGATCATCAAATGGATGATGAGTATTTGCCGATTTAGGGATGAAGAAAGACTTGTATGAGATTTGTTTAGAGGTTCCATCATCTTATTCACAACTACGTACAACGGACTTTGAAATTGAGGATGGAAGTACATGATATGATGATAAAGGCGTGTCAGGAACATTCCATAAGGGATAGGCGAGATTGTATGGTTGTTGGGTTAGCAAACAATACATTATGTGAGCACAACAAGAAAAAAAGAATTTCTCGATTTCCCCTAAGACTCCAAACATTTTCACGTAAAATGACTGCGAGAGGTTTAAGATCATCTCGAATATCACGTGTATAGATTATGTTTGGATCAGAGTAATAGGGTCGAGGTTTGCATAACTTGCGAGTTAATTCTTAAGGGGAAGGTATGTGTGAACAATATGGACTATTTTCTTCACGATGGTTGAAGAGAGAATCAAGAGAGCAATCTTCAGTGAAGGCACATTGTCTATGATTTGGAATTCGGAGAATGTGAGCAAATTGCCAAGGTTTAAGACACACTTTTGGTTTTTGATCCAAAACCAAAGTGATAGAGATCGATCCTCGTTACAAACGAGTTCAACTTGACGGAAGAATTCCAATACAAACCATGGACAGATTTTCTCGTTAATTCCGAGAAGACCTTCTAGTCCTATGGTTCGGAAAGAGGTATTGATACCTTCTTCGTATAGTAGAGGTGTGTCAACAATACGTCCTTAATGGAAGTGGCGAGTTTCTAGATTATTGAACCCACGGACATGATTGCCAGGTGTGTTGGGCTAAAGGGAGATATTAGGAATGTAGACATAAGTGAGTTGAAAGTCGAATTCATACTCATGAGTCATGACGAGACCTATGGAAGTGAAAAGTTAATATGAAGAGATGCATCAAAGGAGAAGACATTTGATAGATGAAAAATGATCTCCTAACGTTTTTACTTGATTTCTATTAACAATGACAATTAACTTAGTTAGTACTTAACATTCTAGTGGGATTTTTCCTTTTATGGTAGATTTTTATGAAATGGTTTTTATGTTGCATGAGATTCTGTTTCCCAGTTCCACGGTTCTCACGGTTCCATTCTAAGAGGGATCCTGCAGTGACAAAAAAATGGTCTTAACGTAAAATAGATTTTTGCAACTTTTAGGTTTATAAAAAGGAGGTGTGTTCTAGACAATATTTACTTAGTTAAGCATGCATTGTAGGTTTCGAAAGTATGTTAAGGTGAAAATACAAATGGAAAAAAATGATAAACATTATAAAAAACAAACTAGATAAACTACGATATTAGTAATATTTCATTTCAATGCTATGAGCGATACAAAGGTTGGATATATGATACAAATGTATATTAACAACACAAAGTAAATGTCTCCATGAGAAAACTTGATCATGGGATACACGAGAGCGATGAGTGTTAAGACGATGATCACGAAGGCGATATAAACCATGATGTTGAAGTTCTTTCTTTGTTTTGATTTGAGATGAAAGGAGATGAGAGGGATGATGAAGTTTGAATGAGAGGTAATTTTTGAAAGTGGAAGATTTGAAAAGTGAGGTTTTGGTGGAGTTGATGAGCGGAAGCTTTGAATTATGGATTAAGAAAAAAATAAAAACACATGTTTATAAACCTAGACTATAGACGGAAGAGAAACACGTATGCAAGAAAAGTTCCCTAACGAAGCCACGTATAATACATGAGCATATGAAAATATAATCATATAAGTTCCTATGCAAGCATACTTATTCTAAGCTAATGTTATTTAGAGAAAGTCATACCTCTAATGAAATTATGTGTATCTTTTTATTTTGACAAGAAAAATGTCAATAGACAACTCCGGTTCCTTCGTGATCTAGATGGTAATTAAGATACCTTCTTAGGAAAGGTAATATTGTTACCAAGGAATTCCTATGGCTTGATTAAAGTGAGCTTTAACTAACCAAGATGACAAGAAAGGTTAGTGTAATTCAGTAAGATAAAATAAGAAATAAAAATATAATGTTGTCATCCAATCAACATCTTACAAAGGTGTTTTTAAGACACGGTGTTTGTTTTTGTAAAAGACCTTCTTTGTAGTTTTCAATTATACACGAATCGTGTCAAGTTTTTAAAGTACAATATACTGTAAGAACTTGGTAACGAATCTCTGGTACCAATTGTGGAAAACTAGAAGGAGGGGGGTTGAATAGTTTTACCGATTAAAACTTCGTTTTAAAATATTTAGATCGACTTATGTCAATCTATTTAAACGTGTGTGTTGGATGTTGATAGATACGCATATAAATAAATAAAGCAAGGATAAAGAGTAAGAAGCACAAAACCACAACACGAGTATTTATAGTGGTTCGGCTACATGGACACCTTCCTTGCCATACTTCACTCCCCGAGTCACCTACTCAAGAGTTCGTAATCACTACAAAACACAAAATCCTTGTGGCGGAGAAGCCTTCACAACGTCGCCTACTCTTTATCCGGTACAAGGCTAGATACCGGGTTCTTCCATGAGGTAGAACCAAACCTATCACAACGTCGCCTAAACTTTATCCGGTACAAAGCTAGATACCGAGTTCCATTACAAAGGAGGAACTACTACCCAACACTACACAACACCTATCCCAATAGAGATCCACTCCTTATGACAACATCAACAAGGATATCAATATCCTTTGACCCAATACTAATCTATCGTGTACATCGACACACCATATCGAATGTACACCCTAGGCACCTTTCACTAATGCCTTTGACTCGACTTCTAGGCACCCTTCACTAATGCCTTCAACATGGACTTCCGGCACTCTTCACTAATGCCTTTGACACGGATCTTATGCACCTTTCACTAATGCCTCTGATACGACTCTTCGACACCTTTCACTAATGCCTTCGTCTTGTCCCTTTAGATATCTTTCACTTATGCCTTAAACACAACACTTCTAATGAGAAAGAAAGGAACTATAACAAGATACCTTCAGTAGTCTTGATGATGATGAAGCTTGGCAACCCATGGACTTGAGCTTGCTCGGCTTCAAGAGGTGGTGATCTCGCCTTTAAGAGGAACCTACAGAATCACACAAACACAAAACTACATAGAAAGATCCCTTGGATCTGAGGTTAGAGAGTTTACAACACTAAGAGAAAATGTGTGTGAAAGAGGTAAGTTACAATGAAGAAATGGCTCACTATTTATTGACAAAAACATGCGACTGTTCCACGAATCCCTTGCTTGAGGGATTCGTCTAGTGTAATACTAGGGATCCGTAGGACGCTCCCCCTAAAGTGGGTTGTGGGTCATGGATCATGGGTTGTAGGCTTTGATCCGTGGGTATCCAAATAGATACAATGTATCTAGAAGATGCAATGCATCTAGTCAATGGGTCATGGTTTAGCTCCATGGGTCATGGATAATACCTATTATGACTTATGCATGATGTCATGCAATGGCTCATGGGTTATGGATCATGCTTCATGGGTATGGGTCATGGACTTTGGGTTTTACCCAACTACATTCAATATATTTAGTCAATGGGTCAAATACTTAGACTTCTACCCATTCTATTACCCATTATAATACATATTAAGTATGTATATATATACCCATTATGTAAACACTTATTTGTTGTACATATGCATTACTAAATCATGAAAGCACTATTACTTGTTTAGTGTTTTATATGAAAATGTAAGTGTGTTAGTAAACTATTGGCTCAACCATTTACGTATTTTATTTGTTTCGTTAAAATGATTTTACGTTTGTTATCGACAAAACATTAGAAGATCGTAAAATATAAATAAACGTTTTTACGGCTTATTTGTATTAACAGTGTTGATGATCACGTTGAACAAACTGAAACTCCATCTGATCCAGATCCAGAGCTCATGACCTTAGTTATGACCACCCAATCGCAAGTTGAAAATTGCAATGAAATCAATGTAAATTTAAAATCAAAAGTTGCATCATTGACTGCGGATATTGAGTGTTACAAAACACAACTTGAAAATTTTGAAACACAAGAAAAACAATAACATAGTTTTGAAGTTGCTTTTGAAAAGGCGTATGTTAAAGAACAGGAATTACAACAACAGATACGAGATCTAGTCGCTTCCAAAAACAATTTGATGTCTCAAATAGAACAAGAAAAATTGGAACACAAACAACAAGTTGAAATTCTCACTTTTGAACTTCATAAAACCAAACTTGAGTTGTCATCTTGTCAAACTAGTTTTTCAGAATTTAAACAAGTGTAAAGGAAGCGAGTTGATCTGTATCTTGATGAAATTTTCGATTTGGAAAACAAAATAGAAGAGTTTCAAAAATTGTTTATAAACATAGTGAGTCTATCACAACAATTGAAAAGTTCACTTTCAAGCCAAATCCCGATGGATATGGGCCTGATCTTGCTGATGATAAACCATGTTTTTTAAACAGAGCACTCAATGCCAATCCAAAGTTGTATTGTGCAAAACATCTACTTGATAACTCTATTGTGCGTGTTGTTGTATATAATTGTGAAGAGGAACAAGATGTGGAAGAAGAGAGTCGATTAAAAATGAGCAATGTAAAATATAACAAAACTTTTGATTATTCAAAATTGCCTCATATTTCGGAATATTTTGTTCCTCAGCGAGAAAAAACTGAAACACCTTGGGTTATCACACAAATAAATGAATTGTCTTCTGACGTTGGTCCCGTTAAACCCGTTGTACAAATAAATGTTCCTTTACCGTCAAGTGAACTCAAACCATTACCAAAAAGATGTCTTGTTCTCAGATATTTTGACACATTCATGGAAGACATTAAATTTTTAGAAGAGGAAATTAAACGAAATTCTGAGATAAAAGCTGCAACTTTTCAATCGGCTTATGCCAAAGAACAAAGAAAAATCTTTCAAACCCAGTTTTTACCTCATGTTCAACATCTGCGTCTGTGTGCAACACAATGGGAATGGGAACTTCAAAATGAAGTAGAACAAATGAAAAACACTTTCAATGCAACTGAAACATCGATTTCAAACACCAAAAAGAAAAATAAAATTCTTAGAAATCATGTTGATCGACTCTTGGAAGATATTATATGTACTGATACTATCTCTATTGTGTAGTATTATTCTGCTAAATCTTCTTGTGATAATGTTTTTGTTGCTGATACATTTGATGGGGAAAATGATAATGTGAAACAAAATCGAAATTTTAAAAGCTGAAAATGAGTGTTTATTAAAAGAACTTTCTGAAATAAAACGTCGACTTCATTGGTGTCAAAATGACAGCATTGACCGTGAAATTGCTTTACAAAATAAAGTCAACTAGTCGGCTGAAAAATCTTTTGAACCAAACTTGAACGACTGGATGATGAAAATACGTCGTTGAAATGTCAACTTTTAAAATATGAACAAGAAATTGAAAAAGTCAAAAAGGAATACGAAACCACATTTGATTTGCTCAAAAAGACACATGCTAAAACTTAAAGGAACCCGATCAACACTGTGCTTACACTCGTGAAGTGATGAATGAAAATGGAAACTTACACTTTAAAATTCAAGACCTAAATCACATTATCATAGAGTTAAAAGAGAATTTGGTTAATCTCGAGAATATAGCACCTCGAATATTTAAAGTTGATACTAGCCTACCATTGACAAATCACAAGATACTTATATGCCTCCTTCCACTTCTACAGGAATACTTGCCTCCACTTCTAGCATTAGCAAATCACAGCTTAAGAGCACTCTACAGAAGAATAGGAATTTGCAACGTAAAACCGGAAAAATAAAAGCCCCTGAAATAGAAGTTCATGTTAGGACTTCGAATAAAACACATGTTGTACCTGCTTTAGATATTGCGTTAGTTAAATGTAATAGTAAAGGCAATGTAACGAATATTGAATCTTTGAACTTTGGATGTTAATTTTAAGGCTTCTAATGTGTTTTTGATAACATCAAATAGTCTTGAATATTAAGTTTCGATTTCCCCTGATAATGCTCTTATTTTATATCACTCATATGGATTTACGCTTGTTTTTCTCTATATTTCACTTTCAGGTAATTCACAAGCATTGGAGCTAAAGAGACGCGGTTTTGGAGAGTTTATTGAAGATATATGATAGTATGCCCATTGTGAAGTAATTACGGCGTAACTGTTCTCTCACATTACGCTGTAACAAAAGTGTGACTCAAAAGACCAACTCAATAGAAGATTACGGCATAACTCCATCTTAGGATTACGCTGTAACTAATTAGGTCAAATGATGTTCCACGCCGCTGTAAGCTACGCCGTAACTCTTTCAACATTTAAGGCGTAATCATGATTTGGTAACGTATATTGAAGATACGGCGTAACTCATTCCATATGTTATGCCGTAACCATCTATATCTAGAGCATTATTACGGATTTATATAGGTTACGGCGTAACTCTCAACTTAAGTTACGCCGTAACTAGATCTTGCCTATAAATACCAGCCCTAAATTCTATATTTCACATCATTTACTCCACACACAAAGCATAGAACGTGAGTAGGGAACTGAAGGCAAATCTTGAGGAGCATACGAAGCCATCTCCAAGGGATAAATCACTCCCTAACGATAAGCATTAGCGATTTATCATTTCTTTTACTTTCAATTCATGTATTTCATTATGTCAAATGTTGAATTGATTTTTTCAGTTAATATGATCGGCTAAGCACCTCTGGTGCTAGCCTAGTTATGATTCCTTAATTGTTATGTTTATGTTTACATTGCTTCCGTATAATTGTTTATAGTGTATGCATGCATAGTTTTTTGGTAGCTACCCTTGTTTCGGTAGTTTTGAATGGCGGTAGTGTCTAGTTGTTTAGGAGAATTGACCAACTGACCCTAAGTAGGTAGACTGAGTGGGAAGGGTAAGAATTGACCATCTGACGACCCTTCTTCGCTTGTGGGAACTGACCAAATGATCACCTGCCGTTTTGATGAACTTAAGAAGTTAGGGATGAGTGTCTAAGATACTAGCGCCTAAGCACTCATTATTATGAATCTTGCATGTAGCGGTACTTAATGACTTGGCTTAGGGGACTAAAAAAAACTGGACTTTCAAGGGTAGTAGCTTGATCTCCGGTGGAAACCTTTGCTGATAGGTTAGGACGAACTGGCCAAATGATGTCTTAGCGACCCAAACCCCCACTTGAAGCAATTGAAAGTAATTAGATGCGAACATAACTTGATAGGATGAGTAACTAGGTTAGCACACTTCTTCTCTATTGATCAAAACCCTTGCCTTTATTTGCTTTCTTTATTTTCTTGTTTTATTAGTTTATTAATCATTTCCATCTTAAAACCAATTAAAATCTATGACACCTAGACTTAATTAGAATCTGCTCACATAACTCTTGGGACGACCTCAATTTTATCGATTACTACACTACACACGATCGGGTACACTGCCTGTTAGTGCATAAGGTAGACCATAGGCAAACGAGACACTTATAAATATTAAAACATGGTCAGTAAAAACTGCATCAAGTTTTTGGCGCCGCTGTCGGGGAGTTATATTAGGATTTTTATTTAAGTCTTTATTTTTATTTTCTGATATTATGTCTCTCACCATTAATGATTATCTTACCACCTCTAAAGTAAAACAGGGGATCACTATACGAGCTCTCAAAGAAAATGTTAGATTCAAATTATGGGGACTATGTCTGGAAGAACTAAAAAGATGTAGCTTTTATGGAAACAAAGATGAGGAAGCACACGAGCACATCTCTAAGGTATGTGAAATCGTTGACTTGTTCCATGCACCATGTGTCTCCAAGGCCATATTATGATGAGAGCATTCCTATTCACTCTCAAGAGAAGAGCTAGAGATTGGCTGAAGAAACTACCTCCTGGATCTATTACGACATGGAATGCATTTAAGAAGGCCTTTCTTAAAGAATATCGAACCCCTGCAAAAATCCTTCAGCAAGTTGATGAAATTAGAAGATTCTGCCAAAAAAATGATGAACCATTATTTACAGCTTGGGAAAGATTCAATGAAGCCATCCTTAAATCCCCAGAGCATAAACTCAACAATCACGAGCAACTGCAAATATTCTACCACGGGCTTAATATCAAGACTCGACAAATGTTAGACTCCAAAGAACCTATCCCTTTGATGACTGCTGATAAAGGATGGACCAGATTTGAATAAGTTGCTCTTCATTCTTCATCCTGGAATGAAGATTGGAAAGAAAGCCCGATGGAATTACAATCGGTAATTAAGAATTTGGAAGAATTCGGGTCTGACATGCACTCCCTTACTGAAGAAGTAAAGATGGTTAAACATAAGTTCGATAGCCCTGTTGAAGGAAGAGTGACAAATCTCGAAAAGGCAATAAAAAAGCTTGTGAAAGAATCTAGAGAGCAACAGGAAAGTGAGAAACTGGTATGGAACATCAAGAAAGACTACGACCATGTACTAAGGACTCAATCAGCTGCTATAAGAAGAATGGAGAATCAGGTCGGAAAGCTCGTCGAATCGATCAGAATCAGAGACGAGGGGGAACGTCCTAGTACAACTGAAACCAATCCTAAGGATCTGGCCCATCCTATAACAACTAGAAGTGGATTAAACTATATGGAAAACTATAAGGGAGGGGTTGAATAGTTTTGCCAATTAAAACTCATTTTAAACTATTTAGATCGACTTATGTTAATCTATTTGGATGTGTGTTGGATGTTGATAAACAAACATATAGAAATATAATTATGTAATGAAAAGATAAAGAGTAAGAAGCACAAAACCACAACGCGAGTATTTATAGTGGTTCGGCTACAAGGACACCTTCCTTGCCCTACTCCATTCCCCGAGTCACATACTTGAGAGTTCGTAATCACTACACAACACCGAATCCTTATGGCGGAGAAGCCTTCACAACGTCGCCTACTCTTTTTCCGGTACTAGGCTAACCACCGGGTTCTTTCACACCAAGGTGAACCACACCTACCACAACGTCGCCTACCCTTTATCCGGTACTAGGCTAAGTACCAAGTTCCATTACAATGGAGGAAATACTACCCAACACTACACCAATCACCTAACCCCAAAGGAGACCAACTCCTTATTACAACATCATCAAGGATATCAATATCCTTGGATCTAATACTAGTCTATCTTGTACATCGAAACACACCATATCGAATGTACATCTTAGGCACCTTTCACTAATGCCTTTGACTAGATCTTCAAGACACCTTTCACTAATGTCTTGTGACTTGACTTCTAGGCACCCTTCACTAATGCCTACAACACGGACGATCGACACCCTTCACTAATGTCTTCATCTTGACACTTGAGACATCTTTCACTAATGTCTTCAACACTACACTTCTTAGTAGAAAGAAAAGAACCATCAACAAGAGGACTTCAGTAGTCTTGATGATGAGGAAGCATGGCGACTCATGGACTTAAGTTTGCTTGACTTCAAAGGTGGTGATCTCGCCTTTAAGAGGAACCTAGAGAATCACACAAAAACAAAACTACAAACATAGATCTCTTGGATCTGGGGTTAGAGAATCTTTAACTCAAGGGGAAAGTATATGAGAAAGGGGTGAGAAACAATGAAGAAATGGCTCACTATTTATAGAGAGAAAATGCCTACTGTTCCCCGGGTCCCACGGATCCCTCCCACAAGGGATCCGTCTAGTGTAAAACTAGAGATCCGTGGGACGCGCCTCTTTGCCCATGGGTATTTTGGTTATGGGTCATGGGTCATGGGTTATTGGTTGATCCATGGGTCTTTTATTAGATACAATGTATCTCATGAGTGCAATGCACCTAGTCAAATGGGTATGGGTCAATACCATGGGTTATGGATATTATCCATATATGACATAAGCATGATGTCATGCAATGGGTTATGGGTCAAGCTCCATGGATATGGGTCATGGACTTTGGGTTGTACCCAACTACATTAAATGTATTTGGTCAATGGGTTATGATACTTAAGTTTCTACCCATTTATATTACCCAATATACTACATACTAGTTATGTGTATATTTTACCCAAATATGTAAACACTAGTTGTTGTACATATGTAATACTAAATCATAAAATCACTTATACTTGTTTTAGTGTTTTATGTGAAAACGAAAGTGTGTTAGAAAACTTATTGGCTCAAACCATTTACGTATTCTATTTGTTTTGTTAACATGATTTTACGTTTGTTATCGATAAAACACTAGAAGATTGTAAAATATAAATAAACGTTTTTACGACTTATTTGTATTAACAATCTCCTCCCTTTTGTTGATGACAAAACATAAAATTATTTTAAGGAAAAGTTAAAATTCGTGAAGGTTTGAATTTGTAGTTTTTACTTTCTTCTCCCCATTTTTGTCGAAATAAAAGAGCTTCGAAAGGAAACTAACACATTATTTTAAGGAAAAGCTAAAATTCGTGAAGGTTTGAATTTGTAGTATTTACTTTCTTTTCCCACTTTTTGTCGAAACAAAAAGAGCTTCGAAAGGAAACTAACACATTGTTTTAAGAAAAACATGTGAAAAACATAAAAGAAAGAAAAAGTAGAGAGCAAGTAACGGGAAAGGATCTCGTCTTAACTCCCCCTTGACGAGTCCATCCCTATGTGAGGGCGTCAAGAAAATAATACTAAGCTAGTTCATTTGCAACTAAGTTTGCAAACGATTTCGTCTATGTGACGAATATGCTCCCCCTTGATGATTGCAGCTTTGCAAAGGGACATCATGAAATGTAATCCTAAAATTGCAAGTGATTTTGCAATGTATTGCTATGTCACAAAGCTCCCCCTAGCTTTAGGGTGTCAAAGTCTTCATGTGTAAATTGAATAACTACAAAACAAAAGTTAGAAAACAAGTATAATGCATAATTTCCTGAAAATATGACTCAAGTTAGTAAAAAAAATAGTTTTCTGTCTCACGGATCCCACGGTTCCCTCCTTGTAGGGATCCGTCTAGGCGGATTTCAGGGATCCGTCTGGCTGATGACTAAATTCAGCAATGGTGATATAACAAATAATGTTAACATCAAAGTGAGATATGTATTATACAACATAATCATATGCTCAGAAATATAGCAAGTAGCATTTAATTTCATTTAATAAAACTAGAGATATGATATACATGACTCTAAAAACCAAGAAAAGGAACGATACATGACTTGGAATTACTAGACTTATCTAAGTAATGCTTGATACTAGGACACCACTAAAATCCTCTAGCTCAAGTTTGTTTAGGTTTAATCTCGTCGAAACGTTCGAGGAGATGATAAAACATGAAACATTGATCTTCCCGTACTTCATGTATCAAACTTTCAACATGTTGACAATGATAGCAATATTTGTCATGGCTAGGTAGTGGTGGTGGAAGAAAAGAAATTGCTTGATGTAAAGGATCAAGTGAAGCGGGTTGGGGAGCCTCAAACGACGGAGGAATTGGTGGAGGCACATTTGAAGATGGCTCGACCAAGAATGATGGTGGTGGTAGAGAAATGTCAACTTCCATATGGTCGGGTGGTTGACTTTGATAATTTCTCATAATCTAAATGGGATTATATGATAGTGACGGTGAAACGAAAGCCGAAGCTAGTGTTGACTCAACACCTTGATTTTGTACCATTATTCCTCCTAATGAGGAGAATGTTGCCGGTGGCGGAGGATGAGATGGCCTAGGAGGTAAATCCTCTAAATTGTAGAGGTGTGGTGATGATAGTGGAGTTGTGAATAAGATAGCTCTAGGAACCAATGGTGATGGTTTAGTGGAGATGGGATTGTTAGGCCTAGGAGGTATGGTGGTGTTTGGCATAAGTAGTTTTGTGGGTACTATCCTTTTAGGGATTGGTTTGATTGGTAGAGGATAAATCCTTGAATTAGTGGACTTGACCGAAGATGATTCAGTTGAAGAGATTTCATGTACAACACGAGCAATTTTCTTGGGTGGTTCTTTGGTGGATGAGATACCACTTGGAGCTTTCCTCATGATGAGATGATTTCAAGAGGTTTGTAAAGATTTCTAAATGCTAAAAAATGAGGATGAAGATGATGACTTTAGGAGTCCTAACAATGTGGTTTATAAAGCAAAGGATTTGGCAAGTGCATTCAAAACTTAAGCCACTAAAATTCATTGGAATGCGATGATTAACATGCACAAGAGTCAACTTCAGAGTTGTACTAGTCTAGGAACTCATTTAAGATGAGATGGAGTGTTCAATTGAGCAAGATGAGCTTGAAATGATTGTTTTGGTTAGAGTTGACATAAATCTGTCATACGGATCCCACGGTTCCCTCCATTGAGGGATCCGCCTAGGCTAATCCTAGGGATCCGTCTATCAGCAGCTAAGAAAATATAGCAATGATGTTTGTAAGGTCTAATGCCTATTTCTTCTTGAGTGTTTCAGTTTATCTAAGTGTCTTAAATGAAGAGGTTCTCAAATACTTAAGGGTAATGAGTAATGTAGCTAATGATTACATTTTATGGAAGAAATTGGAACTTTCATGAGTACCAATGAATGAACAAAGATGACACTAAAAATTATGAGAGTGTCAAATGGAGCTAAATGATCCTAGAGATCAGATAGAGACTTAGGATAATGTTTTGGAGAGTATCCTAAAGGATTTAAGATGGAAAAACTAGAATTTGATCAATTTTGACCAATTTTGAGGTAAGGGTGATTATAGTCAATTTTGCCATAATCGAAAGATTTCCAAAGATAGATATGAGGGATTATGTGAGAAATGATAAGTGAGCTTGAGAGCGGAAGTGTAGGATATTGGATTTCACAAACACTCTAAACCATGATCAAAGTAGGCGTATAAGTATGTTAGAGAGAGAAAGTTCTAGTGAGAGAAAGGAAGAGAGTTGGGAACTATAGTGAGAGAAAGAAAATATTATTATGAGCTCCAACTCTCTACCTTGGGAGGTAGAGAGTATTTATAGTCTTACATAAAACGCCACACAACGGGCTGTGGATCAGGCATACAGTGGGTAAAGACCCGTCCGTCCTCCACGGTGTTACTTAACTAAAACTACTTAACTTAAAATAACTACGACTACGAGCTTTCTAACGATTACATATACTTGAGGTGACCGACTCTTTAATACCTGGAATTTCTAATTCCTAACAATCTCCCCCTAAGGGAGGACACCTCAAACATATACTAAAATTACATTGAATACAAACAGATATTTCATTAACAATTGTTCTTGCATTCTTGATGTAGTACTTTGCTCCGAAGCTCGTAGTCATTGATTCTTCTCATTACATGTTTGGTTACTCCAGGTGGAGGTCTTTTACTGATCCATGTGATAATAAATTTGAGCCAGCTTTTGAGATCATCAGCTACTAAAAATCTCTGAGACATCCATTGTGGTGTTGGTATTATGTGATGTTGTGACATTCGGACCGTCATGCTCACATTCTGGATCATGAAATCTTCTCATCAGAGTAGCGGAAGCTTTCGTTGATTCATGATATTGGCAGCAGCATAGCAGAAGCATGGAGTGAAAATATCAGAGTCATTCATGCACTTATCATGATTTCTTGAGAGATGAATGTATTGTGTGAGCATGCGGTTATGGATTGACCGCTTCATTCTGATCAACTGCAAACATCGGGCGTACCTGCATACAACAGTTAGCAATAAATGGTACAAAAGTGTCTTGGATCACTTTAGTTGAATTGAGGTACACGACCCACGGTTCCCTGTTGATTAGTACATATGTTGCCTGTGATCAGGTATAATTCTGAAGAATTTCCTTGACAGGGTTTCGCAGCTGCTCTAGCTGTTCTCAAACCGAAACGTCTCAAAGAAGACAACACGGAGTGAGTGAACCAGCGAATTTAAGTCCACTGATTGATGAAAAGAGATTTGAAAAACAATCGTGTATTGCTCAATAGAAAATGTTTTTTGCAATACAACGAAGGTTTTATTGAAAATCAATTATCAATCATAAAAACACCTTTTGATTTGAAAAATTAGTACACGGTCGATGTGCTAAAGAAAAGAGTTTTTAAGCACAAAGACTTGTTTTTCAAAGGTATCCGTCAATCCTTAACCTGAACCAGTATTGATTCAAGAGATTGAATCACCCCATTGTTTCTGTTCAGTTGTCACATGGTTGATCTATATAATAGATCTCACATGCCACCTACCAGGAGCTTGTTTGATGTTGGCTCCAGAAGGCTTTCCATCTTCATTGTGAATATGTATACACATCACTCAGATGTTCTGGCAATACCACAAGGATAATGCGTAGGACTCAAGCTATAATCTCTCTTTCCACATTGTGTGAAACAGAGAGTCTTCATTGAAAGTGTCCTAATGAGATTTATAGATGATCTCGTGGCTCTAGACTCAATATGTGCATATTTGGTTCCTGTGCCGGAGACTAGGGAGAGGGTCTCCTTCTTCAATATCAACAATCTCTAAGAGAAAGTCGATAGATAATGTCGGTTCCCCGTGAGAATGAAACAAGTCCTTTTAAGAGGAACTTGAGTGGTTTGGAAAGTTGAGGTGCAGTGTGTCACTGGGTCCATGACGTCTTGTCTTCAATACCGATGTTACCATCAGTAGCATATGAATTGAACCCGGTTTCTGCCCTAAGGTTGAATATATGGAGGGCTATTTGTTTTCACCCTTTTCTCATTCAATTCCTTTTAATTCTTCAACCCCTTCAGTGCTTACCGAGACTTCATAGCAAGAACCTTGTTGGGTTTGTTCCAGTACTTGCTCTGTCTCAGTCCGCACTCTTCCCATATCTCACTTTTCTCCTTTTATCATCATACCTAAGGACTTCTACACTAGCTAGTGGATTGTCCCTGGGTAGATCCCTCCGGTTCTGGCGGATCATGGGAACCAATACCTAACCTTATCATCCTTATATCACCGTACATAAAGTAAATTTGGTCGGTCTATTTGGTATTGTTCATCTGCCATTTGAACCAATTGAAAGCCATTTGAAAATCAATCCAAATACTTGTGATATATTATCAAAACATTTTGTACCTGAATTGTTTTTGATATTTTTAGAACAAGTGCTCCCCCTCAACATGTGCATCAAATGTTTGAAATCGTTTTGCACACGGAGGCAAGAGGAAGAATTAACTTCTTTGATTACCATTTTCTAAAAGATATCAACATCACTTCCCAAATCGAATCAAGTAGATAAAGCATTTTGGGGAAGGATGAGATTTTCATGATTTTGCTCCCCCTCAATATGTGCTTCTAGATTTGACAAGTGTTTTGCACATACTAGAGGGAACCTGCACATTGAGATAAGTGATCATGTTTCAAATCATAGGTTTAAGATAGATGCTCCCCCTCAACATGTGCATGGAAAATTTGAAATCGTTTGTCACATGTGGGAAGGATAGCATGTACATCCTTATAAAACCATTTACCGAATTATCAGTTTAAATCCAATTTAAATCACACATTCTCCCCCGATCACAATTATCCAATCATTTGAGATTTGTGATCTCTTATAGATTTAAATTGATTTTGAAAGCTTTTAAGGAGAATTGTGACTTGATTATGAAAGCGTTTTAACTGATAAGGATCGGATTTTAAGACTTTAAACTCCATTGATAAAACATGCATGTATATCTTTTGAAAACAATTGAATGCCAAATAACTTTTTAATTTAATTGAAATCATTCTCCCCCTCAATCAATGACATAGGTTGCTGATTAAGAGATTGATTTTTTGACAAATAAGTCCAGATGATTATCAAAAATAGAGACTGAGTTATTTTTCAAAGCAGTTAGTTTTCAGCAGATAAATGTTTATAGAATCAGAGCATGAAATTTTGAAAAACATGATAAAGAATGGCTCTGTTCTTTCTTTAAAAAAAATGCGGGTTACTGCCTGAAATGACAATAAACCATCTATTTTCTCTTTCTCCCAAAAATAAATTTTTTTTTTTTTTTTTAAGAATTCGAACAACATCTAAAGTCCTGTGTCATTCTTTGAATGACAGCACAAAGACCGTAGATATTGTCGAACCGAGAAAAAGCATAACAAATTGACAATATTTATATATATATATATATATATATATATATATATATATATATATATTTTAAGATTTTTCGAATTTTTCAGATTTTTATAGATTTTGAAAGTTTTATATTTTTCTATTTGATTTTTTGAATAGATATTTACAAGAGATAGATGAAGGAAACCTTTTACTCCTCGTCTTCCTCCTGAAGACGTTTGAGTGTTTCTGGTTGAAGGCTTTTCAAGCCAAGTCGTGGAAGAATAAACTCAAAGCGTTCTCTTGGAAGAGCTTTGGTGAAGATGTCTGCTAACTGGTATTCAGACCTCACAAAGTAGAGTTCCACCACACCTTTTTCCACTTGTTCCCTGATGAAATGATGTCGAATGTCGATATGCTTTGCTCTTGAGTGTTGAACATTGTTGCATGAGAGAGCAATAGCACTTTTATTATCACAGTACAGAGGGATTTTGTTGAATTCAAAGCTATAGTCAGATAATTGAGATCTCATCCATAAGATTTGAGCACAACAGGATGACATGGCTATGTATTCAGCCTCTGTAGAGGAAATAGAAGTACTCATTTGCTTCTTTGAGGACCAGCTCACAAGCTTATCACCCAAAAACTGAGCACCTCCAGATGTACTTCGACGAGTATCTTGACACCCTGCATGATCAGCATCTGCATAGGCTGTTAGTGACATTCCGGTGTCCTTCGGGTACCAAAGACCCATATTGATGGTTCCTTGGAGATACCGAAAGACCTGTTTAACCGCTTCAAGGTGCTTTTTAGTAGGCTTAGCCTGGTATCTAGCACACATGCAAACAGCGAACAAGATGTCTGGTCTACTAGCAGTGAGGTACATCAGGGATCCAATCACACTACGATATTTCGTTTGGTCAATCATGATCCCTGAGTGGTCCTCATCTAGTTTGGTTCGATCAATCATGGGGGTGTCAACAGGGTCACTTGAATCAAATCCAAATTTCTTTAAGATCTCTGTTGCATATTTAGATTGATTTATAAAAATGCCTCCGGGACTTTGTGAAATTTGTAATCTCAAGAAAAATGACATTTGTCCCATCATTGACATTTGAAATTTTGAACTCATTTCATTTGAAAAACGATCACATTTCATTGGGTCTGTCGAGGCAAAAATAATATCATCAACATAAATTTGAACATGAATTAAATGTTTGCCTGACTTCCTGGTGAACAATGTAGGATCAACTGCTCCTTTGCTAAATCCGGTAGATAGAAGAAACTTTGACAGTGTATCATACCATGCCCTTGGAGCTTGCTTTAAACCGTAAAGAGCCTTCTTCAAACGATAAACGTGAGTAGGATGCTCTTGATTCACAAATCCTTCAGGTTGGCTGACATAGACGACTTCTTTAAGATCTCCGTTCAGAAATGCCGTCTTCACATCCATCTGATAGACTACCATGTTCTTACTAGCAGCATTAGCCAGAAAGATTCTGATTGCCTCGATTCGAGCAACTGGAGCAAAAGATTCTTCAAAGTCAATACCCTCCTCTTGACGGTAACCTTTAGCAACTAATCGAGCCTTGTTCTTCAATACATCACCATGCTCATCTAGTTTCACTTTGAAGATCCATTTTAGAGCAATAATCATAGCACAGTCTGGAGCAGGCACTAACTCCCATACATCAAGTCGATCAAACTCATGAATTTCATCTTGCATGGCATTGAACCAGCTATCTTCATTCATGGCGGTTTTAACATATTTTGGTTCGATCTTAGATAGTACGGAGTTGAAGAAGCACCATAAGGCATCGGTTGCAAGTTGTTTCCGTGTTGATACAGGACGTGAGGGATTTCCAATGATGTTGTCTAATGGATGATCGTGAGTCCATTTTCTGAGGTGTTCATGTGGTAGTTGTTGAGGGACTGAAGTAGCAGAGTCGATGTCTCCTGAGGAAGATGGTTCTGAAGAAGATTCAGGAGCCAATATGTTTTCGAATGGAGCATCTTCAGGAGCAGCAAAGGGATTAACTTCATCATTGATGCCAGAAACATTTCCATGATGTACATTAGAAGAATGATGATTTGTTGATGAGACTGAAGGATCAGCAGCAGGCGCTTCTTGACTTAAAGATATTGAGACTGAGGGATTGACTTCATTCACAGGAACATGAGCAGCCTCTGTTATAGGAATCGACACCTCATTAGTACTTGGATCATAAAGTTCATTAAACATAGGATC